>JAJHPC010000011.1:8589679-9027992 GCA_024447665.1 Juncus inflexus | reverse complement strand
AAGGTTGGCGTTGGTTTGAATAGTTTCCGATGGCATTGACATCTTCTTGTAGCCTATCGCACTCATCGGTCGCATGACTTGTGTCCCCACAAAACTCGCACTTCTTTGGTTCGATTTTCGCGCCCCTGACCTTGAGCATTTGACTAAATCTTGTCTCGAAATTTTGTGTGATTCTTGATTCCATTGCCTTGAGGTCAACCGTACTTGTCATGTTTACTTGACCCATTCTTCCCCCGCGTCCTTGGTTTCCTTCGGCCATGGTTTCGATAAGAGCTCGCACTTCCGATGGAGTCATGTTATTGAACGATCCTCCAGCCGAGCATTGGAGTAATCGTGCATCGAGATCATTCATCCCTTGAGAAATTGATCGATAAGTGAGGTCTCGTCGAGGTTATGGTTGGGGCATGATGCGCATAATCGCACAAATCGCTCGTAATATTCTTGAAGTGTCTCTCCTCCTCCTTGTTGGATCCCTGTGATTTCCTTGCGGATTTTGGCCGTCAAAGTGCTCGGGTAGTATCGTTTGAGAAAACGCGTTCCTACCTCCTGAAATGTTGTAAAAGGACCTCCTTGCAAGTGGGTTAGCCAATCCCTTGGTGCTTCCCCAAGTGTGTGGGAGAAGAGGATCAATTTGATATTATCCAAGTTATCAGATTTACCAAACAATGCGGTACATTTACGATCTAGATTATCTAAATGTGCATATGGGTTCTCATTTTTATGTCCTTCAAATATGGGTAATACATTTAATATAGATGGACTTAGTTTAAAATTTGGCACAGTTGGTATAACAATATTTCCAGGATTTCGAGGGATTTTATGGTCTAAAAGTTCCCCTAATGTTCTTTCTTGAGCCATTTTATGAGTTTGAGATGATGATGATTTTGAATGAGAATTAGAATTAAAAAGAGTTTGAGGGTTTAGCCTTGATGATAATGAGTGAATGATTGGAGAGGTTGGAATTCTTTCTTGTGGCTCTTCCACTCGTTGTTGCTCCCAATTCTGTTCTTCTTCCGCTTGAATGAAAGGAGAAGCCTCGTTACGTCCTTTTTGCCTTGAGTAAATTTCTTCTTGCTTGTTTTGTGCCTTATCTTTCTTGACCTTCCTTAGATGTTTGTTGATGTCCTTCTTTACAGGTGTGTGCACTTCGCCTTGCGATCTTGTCTTTCTCATGCACCTTCAAAATTCAAATGAAACAAAAACACTAGACAATTGATGAGAGGTTAGTAATAAACTCAATTAAAGCCGTCTCCCCGGCAACGGCGCCATTTGTAAATCGCGTTAAAACCGTCGTTGAGTTTCACACAATTTAACAAAACAATTTATATTTCCCTATTAATCAATTACGAGTATGAGTGGTAATGAGTTTAGGGGTCGAACACAAGGAGAATGGCCTTGAGGTATTACAATTCTTTTCAAAAGTAGGTCTTGTTTTTGTTCAGATGTTGCAGACTATTTTTAGAAGGTTATTGATGTATTGAAGTAAATTCGTTTACAAATCCTTTGAAAATTCTTTAATAATATTTCCAAATATCCAAAAGGTGCAAATGATATGTCAATGGAAAATAGAGAATGAGATCTTCACAATGCAAGGTGAATCAATTATCACTTTTGTTCATATTTTTTATGTAATTTTCGTTTTAGTCCTCAATTTTCACAATCAGTCAACAGAGTTATTCAAAAAATCACAGAAAATCGAAAATTACTTCAAAAATCACCAAAAATTAACAGAAATTAGGAAAGCAAGTTCAGATTATGTGGTAAAAATCTCAGTTCAAAATGATTGATATTCCAAAAGTTATGGTCAAAACTCAGAACATATGACAGGATTGGACAGAGAATGGTATTAGTTGTCAAAAGAGGGTGGAATTCAAATTTTATCCAAATAACAACTCAATTAAAATTCAGATTAAGAAACTACACTTCAAAATGAATTACTGAGATCTAGATTTTTTATTTATAGGATTTTTCTACTAATTTCTAAAAATCGTAGAAAAACAGTCAGAATCAAAAATCAAGAACATGAAATTAAAAAGTCAAGACTTTGCACAGATTTTTTCTTACAAATTTAACATAAAAGCATTGGGCACATATTATATGAAAGTTGTTCTAAAATATCTAAAGAAACACAAAATATTTTTTTTATGATTTTCTTTGATCAGATCTGAAGTCAAACAATTTCTTTACTGAAACTGATAAAAATAAAATGCAGAAAATTGTATTTTTGAATTAATAGGATAAAAGTAGGGATTTTTAAGGCAATTTGATCAAGAATTGTATCATTAATCACTAAATATTCAGTTTATCAGATTTGGCACAAGTTTGAATTATTTCCAACTAGAAAAATTCAGCAAATAGATCAAAATTTCAGATCAAACACCAATCAACCAACTAGTGTTTGATCTCAATTTTTGAACTAAAAACTTCACTAAATCAAGCAAAAACCTCAACCAAGATTCAAGATGATAAAATGGACTAACATGCATGAAAAATTCAGTTCTAAATGACCTAATTAATTCAACCAAATCGATTAAATCAAGAAAAATCCGGATTTAACAAAGCATATTATGAACAGTACCAAATCAGTCAATTTAATTCAAATTAAAGCAAGATTTCAAACAATTCTATCACAAAAAGCCTATCCCTACAAGATTCTACTCACACATGATAAGATCAACCGAAATTAGGCATGTGTTCATCATGTTCTTTTACAAATTGGATCTTGTGATCTAAAATTGAATACAAGAGATTAAATGAAAATTGGATCGAACCGAGACGTGGAAGATCAACCGGGAAACTTCCTTGAGCCGATTTGAACCTCCAAGCGATGCTTGATTCCAGCCCGAACCAATCAATTGCCTTTTTCACCCAAATCAGCCCGAATTGGTGAATTTCACTCAAACTCGAAAATTGAAGCTCGAAAAGCTCTGAGATTCAGTAATGGAGTTACTGAAGCTTAAAGAAGATGATTGGAGAGTTATGTGTTGAAAGAATTTGGAGAATGGAAGAATGATTCCTCATGAATGGGTTGATCGGTCGAATTTATAGAGAGGCTGGTCTGGAGAGTGGGGGACAAACCGAGCGATTCCATTGGCTCAGGCAGATCAAGTGGGGTGTACTGAAGATCTGGACGAAATTTCGTTGAATTCGGTTGAGATTTGATCCGGTTTTGAATCATCGAATTTCCGCTCTGTTCTGTAATTTCGCGCGAGTCAGTTCAGATGCGATTTGAATCATATTACTGAGACTGACAGTGGGCCCCTTCATAATAGGTTGCGGTGAAACGGGTCGTTATCGCGTGAAACGAGTCGTGATTGCCGTTACCAACCTCTGCGGTTTAAACTTTCTTTATGATTTTCTGTGGCGAGACGGGTCGAAACACGCGAAACGAGTCATCTTCTTGTTCACCATTGGCGTTGAGTTTTGAATTAAATTTCCGGATTTCGTGCGACGAAACGAACTACAGCTCGCTTGAAACGAGTCACTTTTGTGTGAGCTGATACTGACTCGTTATAACTCATTCTGTTGATCTGGTGTGGCGAACCGGTTTGAATCGCGTGAGACGAGTCATGACTGATGAAACGAGTCATCTTCTTCTTCAGAATTGGCGCTGAACCTCTTCTCTCGATCTCCTGTGGCTTGCGATCGTGTAAGTCGTCCTAAAACAATCCTCTGACAGCCGTGTAAGTTGCGAATTTGGACTTTGGATCGATTTTTCTCTTGGATTTCAGACCCGTTTACCCGTTTCTCATAACCATTGATTAGAGCTCGTGATTCCGTACATTTCACCGTAATTCATCAATCCAGATCTCTTCTCCATCTTCTCACGAATCCACTGAGCTTTGAATGGTCGAAAACCTTTGAGTATATCTCGAGTTTTGCCGTTTTGAATATCATCGGTTCATTTGTTCCGCCATTGCTGACCGAGTGTGCAAATCGATCTTTTTCTCGCATTTCACACAACGAAATCCAAAAAGCGTGACTCGGGCTTCGTTCTCAACTTCCTCACGATAATCCTCAACCATTATAGTTCCCCAATCCACCTCGAATCCAGAGAATTTCTCCATTAACCAACTCGGTGTCAGTTTCGCGAAAAATAACCAAAAACTGCTGAACTCGTGAATCAAACTATGATTTTGAGTTGTTTTTCCATCGAATTGAGGCTTCGGAATTCATTGTGAACCTTCACTAAAGCTTTTAAAGACACAAAAAAGATCATCTTTGCTTGAGAAAAATTGAAATGGTTGATCGAATTCGATTCAGTTCAAAAACTTGACCGTTGGATCATCAGGTTTGAAAAGTTCATTGAGGATTTCGTCGAACAGTTGATTTAACTTCAGATTTCTCACTCGATTTTGCACCATTTGATGAGTTCTTCATACGGATAGAAAGGGCGGGGAAGAGAGGAAGAGAATAGAGTTGGTTTTGGCTCGAATGGTGGACTGTAGAAAGCAAGGTTGCTCGAAGAAGCTTTCTCGAGTCGAAACATGGCTGGTTGCTTTTTGGTCTGGCGGATTCCGGCGATCGCCGGCGTTTTTGAGGTGGATAATAATACCAACCGATTCGTCTCGTACATCTCGAATCCAAGGATATGCGGTTTGATCGATTTTGAGCTTGTTTGAAAATTGGTTATTTGGGTGAATTTGTGTAGGGTTTTGGAAGACTTGGTTGGCCGTCTTTGGCCCATGATTTGCAATTTGGGTCTAAATCTTCATCTTACGGCCTTTTCGCCTGTAAAATAATATAAAAAATGTATTAAGAGGTTCCAAATCATGTTTTATGAATTATAAGTATTTTTTTTATACATTTAGTGAATTAAGGATGAATTTGAGATGATAAAAACCCTAAAAATGTGTATAAAAATACACATTACATACGTCGTTATTCATTTTAACAAAAACACAAAAATCGAATTGAAGTGTAACAATCCATTTAAAAAGAAAAGTATTATAATTTTTTTAAAACAGCCAAAATTGAAGTCTTTTACATGGAAAAAACTAAAAGTGTATGTTTTTTTACAAAACCACAAAGAATGAAGTCTAATACATGGAAATAACTCCGTTGTTATAGATTTTCACAAATCCAAAAAAATCGGATGGATGTGTTATACATGGAAAAAGGAAATCTCTAATCGTTTTCTCAAAACCATAAAAATTTAAATCTAATAAATAAGAAAAATAAAAATTGTATTTACATTCACAAAACCTCAGAAAATGAAATCTTATAGGTGGAAATATCTCCATCGTTATTTATCTCCATAAAAACAAGAAGAAAAAAAATCGAATTTAAGTGAAATACATCGAAGAAAGCAAACTTCTTTCTGTTTTCTGAATTCCACAAAAAATTAAAAAAATACATAGTAAAAACATAATTTGCATGGTTTTTAGTAAAAAGACAAACAATGAAATGTAATACAAGGAAAAAACCCCGTCAATATTCATTTTCATAAAAACACCAAAATCGAATTGAAGTGTACTACATTTAAAAAAGAAAAGTTCTATTTTGTTAAAAAAACCACAAAAATTGAAGCCTTTTACGGGAAAAAACTAAATTGTATTGTAGTACACTTCAAAGAATGAAGTCTAATATGTAGAAATAACTCCGTTGTTATAGATTTTGATAAAACTAAAAAATCGGATGGAAGTGTTATACGTGGAAAAAAGAAATCTCTTGTTGTTTTCCGAAAACCATAAAAATTTAAATCTAATATATAAAAAGAAACAAAAAATTTATTTATATTCACAAAACCTCATAAAATTAAAGCTTACATGTGGAAATAACTCCATCATTATATATCTCCATAAATACAAGAAGACAAAAAATCGAATTGTAGTGAAATAGATCGAAAAAATCAAACTTTTTTCTGTTTTCTGAATTGCACAAAAAAATTAAAACAAATACGTGGAAAAGCATAATTTACATGGTTTTTCATAAAAACGCATAAAATGAACTGTAATACAAGGAAAAAACTCCGTCGTTATTCATTTTCACTAAAACAGGAAAATCGAATTGAAGTTTAATAATCCATTTAAAAAAGAAAAATTTTTGTTTGTTAGAAAAACCACAAAAATTGAAGTCTATTACATGGAAAAAACTAAATTTGCATTGTTTTTCAGAAAAACACAAAGAATGAAGTCTAATAGGTGTAAATAACTCCGTTGTTATTAATTTTCAAAAAATCAAAAAATTCGGATGGAAGTGTTATAATACATGCAAAAAAGAAATCTCTTGTTGTTTCTGAAAATCATAAAAATTTAAATGTAATACATAAAAAAACAAAAATTGTATTTATATTCACAAAACCACAGAAAATGAAAGCTTATACGTGGAAATTACTCCATCGTTATATATCTCCATAAAAACAAGAAGAAAAAAAAATTGAATTGAAGTGAAATACATCGAAAAAAGCAAACTTCTTTCTGTTTAATTTCACAAAAAATTAAAACAAATACATGCTAAAAATATAATTTGCATGGTTTTAAGTAAAAATACAAAAAATGAAATGTAATACAAGGAAAAAACCCCGTCGTTATTGATTTTCACAAAAACACAAAAATCGAATTGAAGTGTAATACATTTAAAAAAGAAAAGTTTTATTTTGTTAAAAAAACCACAAAAATTGATGTTTTTTACATGGAAAAAATTAAATTTTTATTGTTTTTTACAAAACCACAAAGAATGAAGTCTAATACGTGGAAATACCTCTGTTGTTATTAATTTTCACAAAATCAAAAAATTCGGATGGAAGTGTTATACATGGAAAAAAGAAATCTCTTATTGTCTTCGAAAACCATAAAAATTTAAATCTAATACATAAAAAAAACAAAAATTGTATTTATATTCATCAAACCTCATAAAATGAAAGCTTATATATGGAAATAACTCCATCGTAATATATCGCCATAAAAACAAGAAGAAAAAAATCAAATTGAAGTGACATAGATCGAAAAAAGCAAACCTTTTTTTCTTTTTTCGAATTCCACAAAAAATTAAAACAAATACATGGTAAAAACATAATTTGCATGGTTTTTAGTAAAAATACAAAAAAATGAAGTGTAATACAAGGAAAAACCTCCGGTCGTTATTTATTTTCACAAAAACACAAAACCGAATTGAAGTGTAATACATTTAAAAAGAAAAGTTTTATTTTTGTTAAAAAAACCACAAAAATTGATGTCTTTTACATGGAAAAATCTAAATTTGTATTGTTTTTTACAAAACCACAAAGAATGAAGTCTAATACGGGAAATAACTCGTTGTTATTAATTTTCACGAAACCGAAACAATCGGATGGAAGTGTTATACATGGAAAAAAGAAATCTCTTATTATCTTCTGAAAACCATAAAAATTTAAATCTAATACATAAAGAAAAACAAAAAATGTATTTATATTCACAAATCCTCATAAAATGAAAGCTTATATTTGGAAATAACTCCATCGTAATATATCTCCATAAAAACAAGAAGAAAAAATCGAATTGAAGTGACATAGATCGAAAAAAGAAAACAAATACATGGTAAAAACATAATTTGCATGCTTTTTAGTAAAAAAACAGAAAATAAAGTGTAATAGAAGGAAAAAACTCCGTCGTTATTCATTTTCACAAAAACAAAAAAATCGAATTGAAGTGTAATACATTTAAAAAAGAAAATTTTATGTTGTTAAAAAAACAACAAAAAGTGATGTCTTTTACATGGAAAAAACTAAATTGTATTGTTTTTCACAAAACCACAAAGAATGAAATCCAATATGTAGAAATAACTCCGTTGTTATAGATTTTCACAAAACTAAAAAAATCGGATGGAAGTGTTATACATGGAAAAATGAAATCTCTTCTTGTTTTCCAAAACGATAAAAATTAAAATCTAATACATAAAAAAAAAACAAAAAATTTATTTATATTCACAAAACCTCATAAAATGAACGCTTATGCGTGGAAATAACTCTATCGTTATATATCTCCATAAAAACAAGGGAGAGAAAAAAATTGAATTGAAGTGAAATACATCCAAAAAAGCAAACATTTTTATGTTTTCGAATGGCACAAAAAATTAAAACAAATACATGGTAAAAACATAATTTGCATGATTTTTAGTAAAAATACAAAAAATGAAGTGTAATGCATGGAAAATACTCCGTCGTTATTCCTTTTCACGAAAACACAAAAATTGAATTGAAGTGTAATAATCCATTTAAAAAAGAAAAGTTTCATTTTTTTTTAAACCGCAAAAATTGAAGTCTTTTGCATGGAAAAAACTAAATTTATATTATTTTTTAGAAAACCACAAAGAATGAAGTCTAATACGCGTGGAAAATACTCCGTCGTTATTCATTTTAACGAAAACACAAAAATCGAATTGAAGTGTAACAATCCATTTAAAAAGAAAAGTTTTATTTTTTTTTTAAAACCGCAAAAAATTGAAGTCTTTTACATGGAAAAAACTAAAAGTGTTATTTTTTTTACAAAACCACAAAGAATGAAGTCTAATACATGGAAATAACTCCGTTGTTATAGATTTTCACAAATCCAAAAAAATCGGATGGATGTGTTATACATGGAAAAAGGAAATCTCTAGTCATTTTCTCAAAATCATAAAAATTTAAATCTAATAAATAAAAAAAACAAAAATTGTATTTACATTCACAAAACCTCGGAAAATGAAACCTTATACGTGGAAATTTCTCCATAAAAACAAGAAGAAAAAAAATCGAATTTAAGTGAAATACATCGAAGAAAGCAAACTTCTTTTCGTTTTCCGGAATTCCACAAAAATTAAAACAAATACATGGTAAAAACATAATTTACATAGTTTTTAGTAAAAATACAAAAAAATGAAATGTAATACAAGGAAAAAACCCCGTCGTTATTGATTTTCACATAAACACGAAACCAAATTGAAGCGTAATACATTTAATAAAGAAAAGTTCTCTTTTGTTAAAAAAACCACAAAAATTGAAGTCTTTTATATGGAAAAAACTAAATTTGTATTATTTTTCATAAAACCACAATTCTTTTTAGTTTTGTGAAAAACAATACAATTTAGTTTTTTCAATGTAAAAGACATCACTTTTTGTTGTTTTTTTAACAACATAAAACTTTTTTTTTTTAAATGTATTACACTTGAATTCGATTTTTTTGTTTTTGTGAAAATGAATAACGATGGAGTTTTTTCCTTCTATTACACTTTATTTTCTGTATTTTTACTAAAAAGCATGCAAATTATGTTTTCAACATGTATTTGTTTTAATTTTTTGTGGAATTCAGGAAACAGAAAAAAGTTTGTTTTTTTCGATCTATGTCACTTCAATTCGATTTTTTTCTTCTTATTTTTATGGAGATATATTACGATGGAGTTATTTCCAAATATAAACTTTCATTTTATGAGGTTTCGTGAATACAAATACAATTTTTGTTTTTCTTTATGTAGATTTAAATTTTTATGGTTTTCAGAAGACAATAAGGGATTTCTTTTTTCCATATATAACACTTCCATCCGATTGTTTTGGTTTTGTGAAAATTAATAACAACAGAGTTTTTTCCAAGTATTAGACTTCATTCTTTGTGGTTTTGTAAAAAACAATACAAATTTAGTTTTTTCCATGTAAAAGACATCAATTTTTGTGGTTTTTTTAAAAAAATAAAACTTTTCTTTTTTAATTGTATTACACTTCAATTCAATTTTTGTGTTTTGGTGAAAATGAATAACGACGGAGGTCTTTCCTTGTATTACACTTTCATTTTCTGTAATTTTGTGAATATAAATACAATTTTTGTTTTTTTATGTATTATATTTAAATTTTTATGGTTTTCAGAAACAACAAGAGATTTCTTTTTTCCATGTATTATAACACTTCCATCCGAATTTTTTGGTTTTTTGAAAATTAATAACAACGGAGTTATTTACACCTATTAGACTTCATTCTTTGTGTTTTTGTGAAAAACCATGCAAATTTAGTTTTTTCCATGTAATATAGACTTCATTTTTTGTGGTTTTTTTAACAAAATAAAATTTTTCTTTTTTAAATTTATTATTACACTTCAATTCGATTTTCCTATTTTAGTGAAAATGAATAACGACGAAGTTTTTTCCTTGTATTACACTTCATTTTATGCGTTTTTATGAAAAACCGTGCAAATTATGTTTTTCCACGTATTTGTTTTAATTTTTTTGTGCAATTCAGAAAACAGAAAAAAGTTTGCTTTTTTCGATCTATTTCAGTACAATTCGATTTTTTGTCTTCTTGTATTTATGGAGATATATAATGATGGAGTTATTTCCACATGTAAGCTTTAATTTTATGAGGTTTTGTGAATATAAATAAATTTTTTGTTTTTTTTATGTATTAGATTTAAATTTTTATGGTTTTCGGAAAACAACAAGAGATTTCTTTTTTCCACGTATAACACTTCCATCCGATTTTTTTAGTTTTGCGAAAATCTATAACAACGGAGTAATTTCTACATATTAGACTTCATTCTTTGTGGTTTTGTGAAAAACAATACAATTTAGTTTTTTCCATTTAAAAGGCTTCATTTTTTGTGGTTTTTTTAACAAAATAGAACTTTTCTTTTTTAAATGTAGTACACTTCAATTCGATTTTGGTGTTTTTATGAAAATGAATAATGACGGGGTTTTTTCCTTGTATTACATTTCATTGTTTGTATTTTTACTAAAAACCATGCAAATTATGTTTTTACCATGTATTCGTTTTAATTTTTTGTGGAATTCAGAAAACAGAAAGAAGTTTGCTTTCTTCGATGTATTTCACTTCAATTCGATTTTTTTTATTCTTGTTTTTATGGAGATAAATAACGATGGAGATATTTCCACGTATAAGGTTTCATTTTCTGAGGTTTTGTGAATGTAAATACAATTTTTGTTTTTTTTATTTATTGGATTTTAATTTTTATGGTTTTCAGAAAACAAGAAGAAATTTCATTTTTCCATGTATAACACTTCCATCCGATTTTTTTTAGTTTTGTGAAAATCTATAATAACGGAGTTATTTCTACATATTTGTAATGTGTATTTTTATACACATTTTTTGTGCTTTTTATCATCTCAAATTTAATCAAATTTCACATTAAAAACATGAAAAAGACTCATGAATCATAAAACATAATTTGAAATGTCTTGATACATTTTGTGTTATTTTACAGGCGAAAAGGCCATAAAAGGATGAAATAAACCAAAACGCAAATAATGGGCAAAAAAATGGCCAATTAAAAACCTCAAACTTCTACAACAAGTCAATAACCTTTTCACAACCAAATCAAACCAAGCCAAATGCCAAAAAACGCTGAATTGACCAAAAGTCAACTTTTCCGAAATGGGTCAAACGGTATATCAAAACGAAGAGCTCGACGAGACGAATCCAATGGTACAACCCTCATGATCAGAAACCCTCTAGAACTCTCAGAATCACCAATTGAAAATTAAGTCAAACTGGTCAAAGTCAACGGTTTGACCAGGTCAAACCCGTCTTCTTCAACATCAAAATTTTTATGGTTTTGAGAAAACGACTTGAGATTTCCTTTTTCCATGTATAACACACCCATCCGATTTTTTTGGATTTGTGAAAATCTATAACAATGGAGTTATTTCCATGTATTAGACTTCATTCTTTGTGGTTTTGTAAAAAAACATACACTTTTAGTTTTTTCCATGTAAAAGACTTCAATTTCTGCCGTTTTAAAAAAAAATAAAACTTTTCTTTTTAAATGGATTGTTACACTTCAATTCGATTTTTGTGTTTTTGTTAAAATGAATAATGACGGAGTGCTCTCCTCGTATTAGACTTCATTCTTTGTGGTTTTCTAAAAAATAATATAAATTTAGTTTTTTCCATGCAAAAGACTTCAATTTTTGCGGTTTTAAAAAAAAATGAAACTTTTCTTTTTTAAATGGATTATTACACTTCAATTCAATTTTTGTGTTTTCGTGAAAATGAATAACGACGGAGTATTTTCCATGCATTACACTTCATTTTTTGTATTTTTACTAAAAACCATGCAAATTATGTTTTTACCATGTATTTGTTTTAATTTTTTGTGCAATTCAGAAAACAGAAAAAAGTTTGCTTTTTTCGATGTATTTCACTTCAGTTCAATTTTTTTTCTTCTTGTTTTTATGGAGATATATAACGATAGAGTTATTTCCACGTATAAGCGTTCATTTTATGAGGTTTTGTGAATATAAATAAAATTTTTGTTTTTTTTATGTGTTAGATTTTAATTTTTATGGTTTTCAGAAAACAAGAAGAAATTTCATTTTTCCATGTATAACACTTCCATCCGATTTTTTTTAGTTTTGTGAAAATCAATAACAACGGAGTTATTTCTACATATTTGTAATGTGTATTTTTATACACATTTTTTATGGTTTTTATCATCTCAAATTTAATCAAATTTCACATTAAAAACATGAAAAAGACTCATGAAATCATAAAACGTAATTTGAAATGTCTTGATACATTTTGTGTTATTTTACAGGCGAAAATGCCATAAAAGGATGAAATAAACCAAAACGCAAATAATGGGCAAAAAAATGGCCAATTAAAAACCACAAACCAAATCAAACCAAGCCAAATGCCAAAAAACGCTGAATTGACCAAAAGTCAACTTTTCCGAAATGGGTCAAACGGTATATCAAAATGAAGAGCTCGACGAGACGAATCCAATGGTACAACCCTCGTGATCAGAAACCTTCTAGAACTCTCAGAATCACCAATTGAAAATCAAGTCAAACTGATCAAAGTCAACGGTTTGACCAGGTCAAACCCGTCTTCTTCAACATCAAAATTTCAAAATTTTGCTCAAAATTGATCAAACCGACCCGCCATGGATTCAGCATGACGAGAGGAACATGCCGGTGCTATTCTCCGGTCTTGAAAGTTCCAGCGATCGCCGGAATTCGGCCAAAACAGGTGCTAAAAACGGGCCGACACCATGGTTGACCTGTCTTGCCATCCAAAATCATCCATTCGAGCCAAAACCTATCTCATTCTCTTCTCCATCGTCTACCCTTTCTAACCGTATCAAGAACTCATCGAATGGTGCGATATCGAGCGAGAAATCTGTGCTTGAGTAATCTGTTCGACGAAATCCTCAATGAACTTTTCAAACTTGATGATCCAACGGTCGAAATTTCGGCAGTGAGATGAATTAGATCGGTCTTCTCACATTTTTCTCACAAAGTAATGATGTTTGACGAGTCGAATAGCTTCAGAAAGGTCTCTTAATGGATTCCGAAGCCTCAATTCAATGGAAAAATCACTCGGGATCTCGTTTTGATTCACGGTTTTGAGTTCCGTTTGGTTATTGTCGCTGAGTTCGGTTAATGGCGGAAATCCACTAATTAGGGGAAGAATTGAAGCATCAAAGCTCACATAAGAGCATCGTAAGGGAGTAAGGGGTGAATCCTGAGTCTTTGAACGGAGCTGCCGCGGCTTAAAGAACAAGGTTTGAACTTGAAAAGTCATCAATGGCGGAAAGGGACTGAACCGAGTCAAAAATGAAGAAAACTTGATGAATGCTCAACCATTTTCTGCGTTTCAAAACCTTGTGGAATCGTGATGACGAGAGAAAGACAATGGAAGAGAGAATTTAAGCTAAAGTGAAGCATACGCTCGGGTCGATCACTGAGTCAGAAGAAGGGTGGAATGGGTTGAAAATCCGTTTAGAAAAGTGAATCCAAATCCAAACCGTTAAACCGAATTGCTTGTCAGAGTTTTGTTTCAGAACAGACTACAAACTCACACTCAACAGAAGATCGAAAGATTAGTTTGAAAATCCAGCACGCATTTCAGAAGAAGATGACTCGTTTCACGTGAATTGTGACCCGTTTCACCACAGTGAATCAAAAGAGTAAAAATTCAAACCTCAGCGCCAATCTCAGTGACTCATTTCGTGAATTCTGACCCGTTTAGCCACAGCAGATCACGCTGAACAATTCATAACTGAGCGCCAAAATTGACGACCCGCGCGTGACTCGTTTCACGCAATCCATGACCCGTTTCAGCATAGCAAATCCAATGGGGTCCACTCGTCAGTGTAACAACTTGCGATTCAAACACTGAGATCGGATCTGAACGTTTTTTTTTCTTTCCGCCAAATCACGAACAGAGCGAAAATTTAACCGCTCAAAACCGGATCATTTCTCAACGAAATTCAACCAAATTTCAGCCAGATCCTCAGTACAACCCCCTGATCCGCCTGAGCCAATCACAAGCCTCGGCTTGTCCCCTACTCTCCTCTCCATTCAAAACAGGCCATTGGACTCTCAAGTCCATTTCAGCCTATAAAACACCGCTCAAGCCTCTTCATTGAAGACACCACTCTTCAATCATCTTCTTTAACCTCTAGAATCTCCATTAATGAGTTTCAAGCTTTCTTGAGCTCTAATTTTCGTTTTTGAGTGAAATTGCGCAATTTGGGGCTGATTTGGGGATAATTCGAATTGGTCGATTCTAGCTTGAATCAAGCGGCAATTGGAGCTTCAAATCGACTCAAGGAAGCTACTGGCTGGTCTTCCAACTCTCGGTTTATTTTAATTCTCTTTTAATTAGTCGATTTAAATTTTAGATCACAAGAACCCAATTTTGTAATAATCATGATGAAATCTTGTCCAATTCTTGTTCTTGTGATTATGAGTGAGTAAATCTAGATAGGGAAAGGAATTTATGGTTTGTATGCTTGAAATCTTGCTTTAATTTCGTGTAATTTTGCTGAATTTGAATGAATAGTCATGAACACACACAATTTTGAATAAATTGGGGAAAAGTGCTTAGCTTAGTATTTTTCGTCAATTGACCTATTAAATTTGAGGTTTATTGACTTGTTAATCGTCTGGAATATTTAGCTTAGTATTTTGTGTGATTAATTTGGAGTTGTGATTGATTGAATTGAAGTTTTGTTTAAAATGGCTATTTTGAATTAAACTAGCAATTGAATCAATTTCTTGAGTGGATCTTAGTTCTGAAAAGTTATACCCTAAGTGATTAATGATTGTTACACATCACAAATTTCCTTCAAATCCCTATTTTTAAACCAAAAATCAAACCCTAATCCAGTTTCAGTTTTCTTTGTTGTTGCTTTTCTCGTTTTTCGGTGTTTTTACCTTAATTTCGTGTCTAATTCCGATCTGAAAAATTAGAGAAATATTTTTAAAATTCAGTTCTCATTTAGTAGATAATTTTCAAAACAAATTTTGCCCAATTCCGATATCAATTTTCTAATTTTTTAATATTTCGTTTTTAAACTTTTCGTCCGTATTTCTTTGTTTCTTTTCTTCGAATTTTTAAAAATATATAAATAAATACTAAAAATACAAAAATAGTCCTACTAGAAGTATTTCGAAGTGTAGAATCCAAATATGAATTTTAAGATATATATATATATATATATATATATATATATATATATATATATATATATATAATTAATAACAACAGAGTTATTTCCACGCATTAGACTTCATTCTTTGTGGTTTTGTAAAAAATAATACAAATTTAGTTTTTTCCATGTAAAAGACATTAATTTTTGAGGTTTTTTTAACAAAATAAAACTTTTCTTTTTTAAATGTATTACACTTCAATTCAATTTTTGTGTTTTTGTGAAAATGAATAACGACGGAGGTTTTTCCTTGTATTACACTTCATTTTTTTGTATTTTTACTAAAAACCATGCAAATTATGTTTTTACCATGTATTTGTTTTACTTTTTGGTGGAATTCAGAAAACAGAAAAAAGTTTACTTTTTTCGATCTATCTCATTTCAATTTGATTTTTTTCTTCATGTTTTTATGGTGATATATTACGATGGAGTTATTTCCATATATAAGCTTTCATTTTATGTGGTTTTGTGAATATAAATACAATTTTTGTTTTTTTTTATGTATTAGATTTAAATTTTTATGGTTTTCAGAAGACAATAAGAGATTTCTTTTTTCCATGTTCCATCCGATTTTTTTAGTTTTGTGAAAATTAATAACAACAGAGTTATTTCCACGTATTAGACTTCATTCTTTGTGGTTTTGTTAAAAACAATACAAATTTAATTTTTTCCATGTAAAAGACATCATTTTTTGTGGTTTTTTTAACAAAATAAAACTTTTCTTTTTTAAATGTATTACACTTCAATTCGATTTTTGTGTTTTTGTGAAAATCAATAACGACGGGGTTTTTTCCTTGTATTACATTTCATTTTTTGTATTTTTACTAAAAATCATGCAAAATATGTTTTTACCATGTATTTGTTTTAATGTTTTGTGGAATTCAGAAAACAGAAAGAAGTTTTCATTTTTCGATGTATTTCACTTCAATTCGATTTTTTGTCTTCTTGTTTTTATGGAGATATATAATGATGGAGTAATTTCCACGCGTAATCTTTCATTTTATGAGGTTTTGTGAATAAAAATACAATTTTTATTTTTTTTATGTATTAGATTTAAATATTTATGGTTTTCAGAAACCAACAAGAGATTTCTTTTTTCGATGTAGAACACTTCCATCCGATTTTTTTTTTCCGTGTATAACACTTCCATCCGATTTTTTTAGTTTTGTGAAAATCTATAACAACAGAGATATTTCTACATATTAGACTTCATTCTTTGTGGTTTTGTGAAAAACAATACAAATTTAGTTTTTTCGATGTAAAAGACTTCAATTTTTGTGGTTTTTTTAACAAAATAGAACTTTTCTTTTTTAAATGTATTACGCTTCAATTCGATTTTTGTGTTTTTGTGAAAATCAATAACGACGGTATTTTTTCCTTGTATTATATTTCATTTTTTGTATTTTTACTAAAAACCATGCAAATTATATTTTTACCATGTATTTGTTTTAATTTTTTGTGAAATTTAGCAAACAGAAAGAAGTTTGCTTTTTTCGATGTATTTCAATTCAATTCAATTTTTTTTCTTCTTGTTTTTATGGAGATGTATAACGATGGAGTAATTTCCACGTATAAGCTTTCATTTTCTCTGGTTTTGTGAATATAAATACAATTTTTGTTTTTTTATGTATTACATTTAAATTTTTATGGTTTTCAGAAACAACAAGAGATTTCTTTTTTCCATGTATTATAACACTTCCATCCGAATTTTTTGGTTTTTTGAAAATTAATAACAACGGAGTTATTTACACCTATTAGACTTCATTCTTTGTGTTTTTGTGAAAAACAATGCCAATTCATCTTTGTCCATGTAATATAGACTTCAATTTTTGTGGCTTTTTTAACAAAATAAAATTTTTCCTTTTTAAATGGATTATTACACTTCAATTCGATTTTCCTGTTTTAGTGAAAATGAATAACGACGAAGTTTTTTCCTTGTATTACACTTCATTTTTTGCGTTTTTATGAAAAACAATGCAAATTATGTTTTTCCACGTATTTGTTTTAATTTTTTTGTGCACTTCAGAAAACAGAAAAAAGTTTGCTTTTTTCGATCTATTTCACTACAATTCGATTTTTTGTCTTCTTGTATTTATGGAGATATATAATGATGGAGTTATTTCCACGTGTAAGCTTTAATATTATGAGGTTTTGTGAATATAAATAAATTTTTTGTTTTTTTTATGTATTAGATTTAAATTTTTATGGTTTTCAGAAGACAATAAGAGATTTCTTTTTTCCACGTATAACACTTTCATCCGATTTTTTTAGTTTTGTGAAAATCTATAACAACGGAGTTATTTCTACATATTAGACTTCATTCTTTGTGGTTTTGTGAAAAACAATACAATTTAGTTTTTTCCATGTAAAAGGCTTCAATTTTTGTGGTTTTTTTAACAAAATAGAACTTTTCTTTTTTAAATGTCACTTCAATTCGATTTTGGTGTTTTTTATGAAAATGAATAATGACGGGGTTTTTTCCTTGTATTACATTTCATTGTTTGTATTTTTACTAAAAACCATGCAAATTATGTTTTTACCATGTATTTGTTTTAATTTTTTGTGGAATTCAGAAAACAGAAAGAAGTTTGCTTTCTTCGATGTATTTCACTTCAATTCGATTTTTTTTCTTCTTGTTTTTATCGAGACAAATAACGATGGAGATATTTTCACGTATAAGGTTTCATTTTCTGAGGTTTTGTGAATGTAAATACAATTTTTTGTTTTTTTTATTTATTGGATTTAAATTTTTATTGTTTTGAGAAAACGACTAGAGATTTCCTTTTTCCATGTATAACACACCCATCCGTTTTTTTTGGATTTGTGAAAATCTATAACAACAGAGTTATTTCCATGTATTAGACTTCATTATTTGTGATTTTGTAAAAAAACATACACTTTTAGTTTTTTTCCATGTAAAAGACTTTAATTTTTGCCGTTTTAAAAAAAAAATAAAACTTTTCTTTTTAAATGGATTGTTACACTTCAATTCGATTTTTGTGTTTTTGTTAAAATGAATAACGACGGAGTATTTTCCTCGTATTAGACTTCATTCTTCGTGGTTTTCGAAAAAATAATATAAATTTTGTTTTTTCCATGCAAAAGGCTTCAATTTTTGCGGTTTAAAAAAAATGAAACTTTTCTTTTTTAAATGGATTATTACACTTCAATTCAATTTTTGTGTTTTCGTGAAAATGAAAAACGACGGAGTATTTTCCATGCATTACACTTCATTTTTTGTATTTTTACTAAAAATCATGCAAATTATGTTTTTACCATGTATTTGTTTTAATTTTTTGTGCAATACAGAAAACAGAAAAAAGTTTGTTTTTTTCGATGTATTTCACTTCAATTCAATTTTTTTTCTTCCAGTTTTATGGAGATATATAACGGTAGAGTTATTGCCACGTATAAGCGTTCATTTTATGAGGTTTTGTGAATATAAATAAAATTTTTGTTTTTTTTATGTGTTAGATTTTAATTTTTATGATTTTCAGAAAACAAGAAGAAATTTCATTTTTCCATGTATAACACTTCCATCCGATTTTTTTTAGTTTTGTGAAAATCAATAACAACGGAGTTATTTCTACATATTGGACTTCATTCTTTGTGGTTTTGTGAAAAACAATACAATTTAGTTTTTTCCATGTAAAAGACATCACTTTTTGTTATTTTTTTAACAACATAAAACTTTTCTTTATTAAATGTATTACACTTCAATTCGATTTTTTTGTTTTTGTGAAAATGAATAACGACGGAGTTTTTTCCTTCTATTACACTTTATTTTCTGTATTTTTACTAAAAAGCATGCAAATTATCTTTTTACCATGTATTTGTTTTAATTTTTTGTGGAATTCAGGAAACAGAAAAAAGTTTGCTTTTTTCGATCTATGTCACTTCAATTCAATTTTTTCTTCTTGTTTTTATGGAGATATATTACGATGGAGTTATTTCCAAATATAAGCTTTCTTTTTATGAGGTTTTGTGAATATAAATAAAATTTTTGTTTTTCTTTATGTATTAGATTTAAATTTTTGTGGTTTTCAGAAGACAATAAGAGATTTCTTTTTTCCGTGTATAACACTTCCATCCGATTGTTTTGGTTTTGTGAAAATTAATAACAACAGAGTTATTTCCACGTATTAGACTTCATTCTTTGTGGTTTTGTAAAAAACAATACAAATTTAGTTTTTTCCATGTAAAAGACATTAATTTTTGTGGTTTTTTTAACAAAATAAAACTTTTCTTTTTTAAATGTATTACACTTCAATTCAATTTTTGTGTTTTTGTGAAAATGAATACGACGGAGGTTTTTCCTTGTATTACACTTCATTTTTTTGTATTTTTACTAAAAACCATGCAAATTATGTTTTTACCATGTATTTGTTTTAATTTTTGGTGGAATTCAGAAAACAGAAAAAAGTTTGCTTTTTTTATCTATGTCACTTCAATTTGATTTTTTTCTTCATGTTTTTATGGCGATATATTACGATGGTGTTATTTCCATATATATGCTTTTATTTTCTGAGGTTTTGTGAATATAAATACAATTTTTGTTTTTTTTTATGTATTAGATTTAAATTTTTATGGTTTTCAGAAGACAATAAGAGATTTCTTTTTTCCATGTTCCAGCCGATTTTTTTCGTTTTGTGAAAATTAATAACAACAGAGTTATTTCCACGTATTAGACTTCATTCTTTGTGGTTTTGTAAAAAACAATACAAATTTAATTTTTTTCCATGTAAAACACATCAATTTTTGTGGTTTTTTTAACAAAATAAAACTTTTCTTTTTTAAATGTATTACACTTCAATTCGATTTTTGTGTTTTTGTGAAAATCAATAATGACGGGGTTTTTTCCTTGTATTACATTTCTTTTTTTGTATTTTTACTAAAAACCATGCAAATTATGTTTTTACCATGTATTTGTTTTAATTTTTTGTGGAATTCAGAAACAGAAAGAAGTTTGCATTTTTCGATGTATTTCACTTCAATTCGATTTTTTGTCTTCTTGTTTTTATGGAGATATATAATGATGGAGTTATTTCCACGCGTAATCTTTCATTTTATGAGATTTTGTCAATAAAAATACAATTTTTGTTTTTTTTATGTATTAGATTTAAATTTTTATGGTTTTCAGAAACCAACAAGTCATTTCTTTTTTCGATGTAGAACACTTCCATCCGATTTTTTTTTCCGTGTATAACACTTCCATCAAATTTTTTTAGTTTTGTGAAAATCTATAACAACGGAGATATTTCTACATATTAGACTTCATTGTTTGTGGTATTGTGAAAAACAATACAAATTTAGTTTTTTCGATGTAAAAGACTTCAATTTTTGTGGTTTTTTTAACAAAATAGAACTTTTCTTTTTTAATTGTATTACGCTTCAATTCGGTTTTTATGTTTTTGTGAAAATCAATAACGACGGAGTTTTTTCCGTGTATTATATTTCATTTTTTGTATTTTTACTAAAAACCATGCAAATTATATTTTTACCACGTATTTGTTTTAATTTTTTGTGGAATTCAGGAAACCGAAAAAAGTTTGCTTTTTTCGATCTATGTCACTTCAAGTCGATTTTTTTCTTCTTGTTTTTATGGAGATATATTACGATGGAGTTATTTCCAAATATAAGCTTTCATTTTATGAGGTTTTGTGAATATAAATACAATTTTTGTTTTTCTTTATATATTAGATTTAAATTTTTATGGTTTTCAGAAGACAATAAGAGATTTCTTTTTTCCATGTATAACACTTCCATCCGATTGTTTTGGTTTTGTGAAAATTAATAACAACAGAGTTATTTCCACGTATTAGACTTCATTCTTTGTGGTTTTGTAAAAAATAATACAAATTTAGTTTTTTCCATGTAAAAGACATCAATTTTTGTGGTTTTTTTAACAAAATAAAACTTTTCTTTTTTAAATGTATTACACTTCAATTCAATTTTTGTGTTTTTGTGAAAATGAATAACGACGGAGGTTTTTCCTTGTATTACACTTCATTTTTTTGTATTTTTACTAAAAACCATGCAAATTAAGTTTTTACCATGTATTTGTTAAAATTTTTTGTGGAATTCAGAAAACAGGAAAAGTTTGCTTTTTTCGATCTATGTCACTTCAATTTGATTTTTTTCTTCTTGTTTTTATGGCGATATATTACGATGGAGTAATTTCCATATATAAGCTTTCATTTTATGAGGTTTTGTGAATATAAATACATTTTTTTTTTTTTTATGTATTAGATTTAAATTTTTATGGTTTTCAGAAACCAACAAGAGATTTCTTTTTTCGATGTAGAACACTTCCATCCGATTTTTTTGGTTTTTTGAAAATCAATAACAACAGAGTTATTTCCACGTATTAGACTTCATTCTTTGTGGTTTTGTAAAAAACAATACAAATTAAATTTTTTCCATGTAAAAGACATCAATTTTTGTGGTTTTTTTAACAAAATAAAACTTTTCTTTTTTAAATGTATTACACTTCAATTCGATTTTTGTGTTTTTGTGAAAATCAATAACGACGGGGTTTTTTCCTTGTATTACATTTCATTTTTTGTATTTTTACTAAAAACCATGCAAATTATGTTTTTACCATGTATTTGTTTTAATTTTTTGTGGAATTCAGAAAACGGGAAAGAAGTTTGCATTTTTCGATGTATTTCACTTCAATTCGATTTTTTGTCTTCTTGTTTTTATGGAGATATATAATGATGGAGTGATTGACACGCGTAATCTTTCATTTTATGAGGTTTTGTGAATAAAAATACAATTTTTGTTTTTTTTATGTATTAGATTTAAATTTTTATGGTTTTTAGAAACCAACAAGAGATTTCTTTTTTCTATGTAGAACACTTCCATCCGATTTTTTTAGTTTTGTGAAAATCTATAACAACGGAGATATTTCTACATATTAGACTTCATTCTTTGTGGTTTTGTGAAAAACAATACAAATTTAGTTTTTTCCATGTAAAAGACTTCAATTTTTGTGGTTTTTTTAACAAAATAGAACTTTTCTTTTTTAAATGTATTACGCTTCAATTCGATTTTTGTGTTTTTGTGAAAAGCAATGACGACGGAGTTTCTTCCTTGTATTACATTTCATTTTTTGTATTTTTACTAAAAACCATGCAAAATATATTTTTACCATGTATTTGTTTTAATTTTTTGTGAAATTTAGCAAACAGAAAGAAGTTTGCTTTTTTCGATGTATTTCACTTCAATTCAATTTTTTTTCTTCTTGTTTTTATGGAGATATATAACGATGGAGTAATTTCCACGTATAAGCTTTCATTTTCTTTGGTTTTGTGAATATAAATACAATTTTCTTAAATATAAAAACGAAAATAACATAAGAGAGGTGGATTGGTAGGAGGTAAGTATTTCTTAGAGGTTGGAAGAGAGAAATTGATTCTTCCAACTTATGAAAGGTCACCAAAAGAGAATGGTGAAGAGGTTCCAAATACAACATTCTCTACCCCTTTATATAGTGAAGGGTGAGTATTCTACTCTAGAATCTACTCTAGAATCTATCCTAGAATTCATCATTCTACTCTAGAATCTATCCTAGAATTAAGTACATAATATACAAACAAATACCCTACAATAACTCCTCATACAATACAAGATATTTACATATTTACAAGTGGGGATTTGCAATAACTCTTCACATGGCAAGAGGGATGTATTTGGACATCCATAATTAATAAGTCTTCACATGTTAAGGGGATAATTATTTGGACATCCATAATTAATATATTCATAACACTCTCCCTTGGATGTCCATATTTCATACGCATTAGAAATGCCGCCTCATTAAAAACCTTGCCAGGAAAAATCCGATGGGACAAAAACCGTAGCAAGGGAAAAAGAGTGCAGCGCGTATTATTTCTCCCCCTCATGTGTACAAATATCTCTAAAATGACGGAGTCCAATCTTTTGTCTTAATTGCCTGAAAGTTTTAGTTGGCAATGACTTGGTGAATAAATCTGCAAGATTAGCACATGAGCGAATTTGATGGATATCAATTTCACCGCTCTTCTGGAGCTCGTGTGTGGAGAAGAACTTTGGAGAAATATGCTTTGTTCTATCTCCCTTAATGTACCCTTTTATCTGGGCAATGTGTAAATCGCGTAAAACCGTCGTTGAATTTTACACAATTTAACAAAACAATTTATATTTCCCTATTAATCAATTACGAGTATGAGTGGTAATGAGTTTAGGGGTCGAACACAAGGAGAATGGCCTTGAGATATTACAATTCTTTTCAAAAGTAGGTTTTGTTTTTGTTCAGATGTTACAGACTATTTTTAGAAGGTTATTGATATATTGAAGTAAATTCGTACACAAATCCTTTGAAAATTCTTTAATAATAATTCCAAATATCCAAAAGTTGCAAATGATATGTCAATGGAAAAAAGAGAATGAGATCTTCACAATGCAAAGTGAATCAATTATCACTTTTGTTCATATTTTTTATGTAATTTTCGTTTTAGTCCACACTTTTCATAACCAGTCAACAGAGTTATTCAAAAAAAATCACAGAAAATCGGAAATTACTTCAAAAATCACCACAAATTAACAGAAATTAGGAAAACAAGTTCAGATTATGTGGTAAAAATCTCAGATCAAAAAGATTGATCTTTCAACAGTTATGGTCAAAACTCAAAACATATGATGGAATTTGGCAGAGAATGGTATATGTTGTCAAAAAGGGGTGGAATTCAAATTTTATCCAAACAATAAGTCAATTAAAATTCAGATCTAGAAACTACACTTCAAAATGATTTACTAAGACCTAAATTTTATATTTATAGGATTTTTTTACTAATTTCTAAAAATCGTAGAAAAACAAACAGAATCAAAACTTCAAGAACATGAAATTAAAAAGTCAAAACCTTGCACAGGTTTTTTTCTTACAAATTTAACATAAAACCATTGGTCACATATTATATGAAAGTTGTTCTAAAATATTTATAGAAACAAAGAATATTTTTTTTATAATTTTCTTTGATCAGATTTGAAGTCAAACAATTTTTTACTGAAACTTACAGAAATAAAATGCAGAAAAAAATGTATTTTTGAATTAATAGGATAAAAGTAGGGATTTTTAAGGCAATTTGATCAAGAATTGTATCATTAATCACTAAATATTCAGTTTATCAGATTTGGCACAAGTTTGAATTATTTTCAACCAGAAAAACTCAGCAAATAGATCAAAATTTCAGATCAAACACCAATCAACCAACTAGTGTTTGATCTCAATTTTTGAACTAAAAACTTCACTAAATCAAGCAAAAACCTTAACCAAGATTCAAGATGATAAAATGGACTAACATGCATGAAAAATTCAGTTTTAAATGACCTAATTAATTCAACCAAATCGATTAAATCAAGAAAAATCCAGATTTAACAGCACATTATGAACAGTACCAAATCAGTCAATTTAATTCAAATTAAAACAAGATTTCAAACAATTCTATCACAAAATACCTATCCCTACAAGATTCTACTCACACATGATAAGATCAACCGAAATTAGGCATGTGTTCATCATGTTCTTTTACAAATTGGATCTTGTGTTCTAAAATTGAATACAAGAGATTAAATGAAAATTGGATCGAACCGAGACGTAGAAGATCAACCAGAAACTTCCTTGAGCCGATTTGAACCTCCAACTAATGCTTGATTCCAGCCGGAACCGATCAATTGCCTTTTTCACCAAAATCAGCCCGAATTGGTGAATTTCACTCAAACTCGAAAATTGAAGCTCGAAAAGATCTGAGATTCAGTAATGGAGTTACTGAAGCTTAAAGAAGATGATTGGAGAGTAATGTGTTGAAAGAATTTGGAGAATGGAAGGATGATCGCAATGAATGGGTTGATCGGTCGAATTTATAGAGAGGCTGGTCTGGAGAGTGGGGGACAAACCGAGCGATTCCATTGGCTCAGCAGATCAAGTGGAGTGTACTGAAGATCTGAACGAAATTTCTGGTTGAGAATTACGGTTTTGAATCATCGAATTTTCATCTGTTTATCGCGCGAACTGAATTCAGTTCAGCTGTGATTTGAATTGCATTACTTAGACTGACAGTGGGTCCCTTCAGAATAAGTTGTGGTGAAACGGGTCGTTATCGCGTGAAACGAGTCGCTATTTCTTGTTATTACTCTCTGAGTTTTTAAATTGTCCTTTTGATTTTCCGTGGCGAGACGGGTCGAAACGTGCGAAACGAGTCGTCTTCTTATTCACCATTTGGCGCTGAGTTTTGAATTAATTTTCCGGATTTCATGCGACGAGACAAGCTGCAGCTTGCTTGAAATGAGTCACTTTTGTGTGAGCCGGTTTTGACTCGTTTTAACTCGTTCCGCTGATCTGGTGTGGCGAACCGGTTTGAATCGCGTGAGACGAGTCATAATTGGTGGAACGAGTCATCTTCTTCTTCAGAATAGCGCTGAGTTTGAATAACGATTTCTTCGATCTTCTGTGGCGTGCGAGCATGTGTTCCGTCCTAAAACGAAGTTCTGACTCTCGGGTGTGAAACGAATATGTATTTTTGGATCCAATTTCGCATTAATTTTCAGACCCGTATTCGCTTCTTCTTCAATCCATGAGTTGAGCTTGCACGATTCTTCACTTCTGCTCGTGTTCTCACTCCTAATGGCTTCCTCTCATTGCCACGAATCTACAGAGCTTTTAAACTCAGAAAATGGTTGAGAGTTCATCGAGTTTTCCTCATTTTTCTCCCGTCTCAGTTCATTTCCGCCATTGATGGCTGTTCGAGCTTAAAGCTCGCTCTTTGAGTAGCGGCAGCTCAATCCAGAGCTCAGACTTCCTCCCTTACTTCCTTACGAAGCTGTATGCTGAATTTGAAGCTTCAATTCTCCCCCAAATCCATGAATTCGCCCAATGATCAGAGGTCGAGCGGACTAACCGAAAAAATCACCAAATCATAAATCAAAATGCGATGCCGAGTTGTTTTCCCATCGAATTGAGATTCCATAATTCAATACGAGTCCCCACTAAATCTTTTCGGTGCAAAAAGAATCGTCTTGTTTAAGGAAAAATCGAAATGATCGATCGAATTTGATTTAGTTTCAAAAACTTGACCGTTGGATCATCAGGTTTGAAAAGTTCATTGAGGATTTCGTCGAACAGTTGATTTAACTTCAGATTTCTCACTCGATTTTGCACCATTTGATGAGTTCTTCATACGGATAGAAAGGGCAGGAAGAGTGGAAGAGAATAGAGTTGGTTTTGGCTCGAATGGTGGACTGTAGAAGGCAAGGTTGCTCGAAGAATCTTTTTCAGGTCAGAAACATGGCTGGTTGCTTTTGGCTGGCGGATTCCGGCGATCGCCGGCATTCTCAGAGGTGGAGAATAATACCAGCCGATTCGTCTTGTCGTGCTGAATCCAAGGATATGCAGTTTGATAGATTTTGAGCTTGTTTGAAAATCGGTTATTTGGGTGAATTTGTGTAGGGTTTTGGTAGACTTGGTTGGCCATCTTTGGCCCATGATTTGTAATTTGGGTCGAAATCTTCATCTTACGGCCTTTTCGCCTGTAAAATAATATAAAAATGTATTAAGAGGTTCCAAATCATGTTTTATGAATTATAAGCATTTTTCATACATTTAGGTGAATTAAGAATGAATTTGAGTTGATAAAAACCCTAAAAATGTGTATAAAAATACACATTACACAATGCATGCAGCATTATCTTCATAAATCACAGTTGGACTTCCTTTAATTGCTTTAATACCACATGATTCCTGAATATGTTGAATCATTGACCTCAGCCATACACACTCCCTACTTGCCTCATGAAGTGTTATGATTTCTGAATGATTTGAGGATGTCGCTACCAAGGTTTGCTTGGTTGAGCGCCAAGATATGGCAGTATTACCATATGTGAATAAGTATCCGGTTTGGGACCGAGCTTTATGTGGATCTGACAGATATCCAGCATCTGCATATCCAACTAATTTGGACTCTGAGGTTTTTAGATATAATAATCCTATATCTATTGTTCCTCGAAGATAACGAAGTACGTGCTTAATACCATTCCAATGCCTTCGTGTTGGCGCAGAACTATATCTCGGTAACAAATTTACAGAGAATGATATATCAGGCCTGGTATTATTGGATAGGTACATTAATGCACCAATTGCACTTAAATATGGTACTTCTGGACCAAGAATTTCTTCATTATCTTCTTTTGGACGAAAACAATCCTTCTTTATCTCAAGAGATCGGACTACCATAGGTGAACTCAATGGATGTGCTTTATCCATATTAAATCATTTTAGGACATTTTCTACATAAGTAGTTTGATGAACAAATATCCCATTTTTCAAATGTTCGATTTGCAATCCGAGACAAAATTTTGTCTTCCCAAGATCTTTCATTTCAAATTCACCTTTTAAATTTGCGGCAGTACTTTCAAGCTCTTCAGGAGTTCCAATGATATTTAGATCATCAACATATACTACAATAATTACAAATCCTGATTTTGATCTCTTAATTAAAACACATGGGCAGATAGGGTTGTTATAATACCCTTCTTTTGTAAGGTATTCAGTTAGGCGGTTATACCACATTCTCCCAGATTGTTTCAGCCCATACAAAGATCTTTTTAATTTTACGGAATACATTCCACGAGAACTTTTGTTACATGCTTCAGGCACTTTTAATCCTTCGAGGACATTAGAAGCTCCAGGCACATTTAATCCTTCAGGGACTTTCATGTAAATATCACTATCAAGTGATCCATACAAATAAGCTGTTACAACATCCATGAGATGCATATTCAATCCTTCAGAGATTGCCAGGCTAATTAAAAACCTGAATGTAATTGCATCTAACACAGGAGAATACGTTTCTTCGTAATCTATTCCTGGTTTTTGCGTAAAACCTTGTGCAACAAGTCTTGCTTTGTATCTTACAATTTCATTTTTCTCATTACGCTTTCTTACAAATACCCATTTGTATCCTACGGGTTGTACACCATCGGGTGTTCGAACTACGAGTCCGAAAACTTCACATTTTTCAAGAGAATGTAACTCTGATAGAATTGCATCTCTCCATTTTGGCCATTCTTTCTTATGTCGACATTCTTCGATTGATTTGGGCTCTTGATCCTCGTATTCATTAATTATATCAATCGCGATTGCATATGCAAATTTTTCGTCAATGATAGTTTTAGTTCGGTTCCATTTCTTTCTAGTAGAGACATAATTTATTGAGATCTCATTATTTTCAATATTGTCAGGTACCTGAACCTCTCCAGGGGTTGTAACCTCTTCTGGGGTTATTTGCTCATTTATGTCATCTATTCTTTTATCGTCAATATTCTTTTCATAGGATTCTGCCTCTTCAGGAGTACTGATAATTTCAGTTATGCCAACTTTATCGTGCATTCTTTTCTTCCTTGGATTTTTGTCTTTGGAACCGATTGGTCGACCACACTTCTGGCGTATATCACACTTAGAATTGTCCAAGGGTATTTCAATACGAGCCGGCACATTTGCTGCTGGAATATGTGATTTAGTTACTCTTTTTGTGTCGACAAACGCATCGGGTAATTGATTTGCAATTTGTTGCAAATGAATAATCTTTTGAACTTCTAGTTCAGATTGACTTGTTCGAGGATCAACATGATGCATTGATGATGCATTCCATGTAACTTCTAGTTTTTCCAGCATTCCTCGTTTCTCTCCCCCTAATGCTGGGAACATGGTTTCATCAAATTTACAGTCAGCAAATCTTGCTGTAAATAGATCTCCAGTTAATGGTTCGAGATATTTAATAATCGATGGAGAATCGAAACCAACATAAATTCCCAACCGTCTTTGAGGTCCCATTTTTGTGCGTTGCGGTGGAGCTACCGGAACATATACCGCACATCCAAAAGTTCTTAAATGGGATATATTTGGCTGCTGGCCAGTTACCAGTTGTATGGGGGAGTACTTATGATAAGCAGTTGGCCTTAATCTAATTAGTGCTGCAGCATGCAATATTGCATGGCCCCATACAGATGACGATAATTTAGATCATAATTAGGGGTCTTGCGATTAATTGTAATCGTTTAATAAGGGATTCTGCTAGACCATTTTGCGTGTGTACGTGGGCCACTGGATGCTCAATTTTAATCCCAATTAACATACTATAGTCATTAAATGCTTGGAATGTGAATTCACCGGCATTATCAAGATGAATGGTCTTAATTGTATAATCCGGGAATTGTGCTCTTAATCTAATTATTTGAGCAAGTAATCTCGCGAATGCAACATTCCGAGAAGATAATAGACATACATGTGACCATCTAGTAGATGCATCTATTAATACCATAAAGTATCTAAATGGTCCACATGATGGTGTAATTGGCCCACATATATCACCTTGGATATGCTCAAGGAAATTGGGTGATTCATTCCCAACCTTAGTTAGCGACGGTCTAGTGATTAGTTTTCCCGTATAACATGCAGCACATGATATATCATTTGATGAAAGAAACTTCTGGTTCTTTAATTGATGCCCATTTGAATTTTCGACAATTCTTTGCATCATTATTGCTCCAGGATGACCCAAACGTTCATGCCAAGCCATAAAATGGCTTCGTGAATTATTAAATTCATTTCTCATTACGGCATGATGTATCTCAATAGTACGGATATGTGTATAATATAAGCCTATTGACAAAGCACGCAATCTTTCTAAGATGTGTTTATTTCCCGAAACAATATTTGTTATGTGAAGATATTCAATATTACCTTCATTCATTGTTTCAATATGATATCCATTTCGGCGGATATCTTTAAAACTTAGCAAACTTAGCAAATCTCTATTATAAACTTTGTTCCTCTAGGCAGTAAAATAGTGGCTCTTCCGGAGCCCTCTATTAAGTTAGAGGTGCCTGATATAGTATTGATATTTACTTTTATCTTTGTCAAATTGGCAAAATATTTTACGTTCTTAAGTATAGTGTGCGTAGTTGCACTATCCGCTAGGCATATATCATTGCCATCCATTTTGTAATATTCGAAGGAAACGAGATCTTCAGGTCTCAAACAAAACAAATAAAATATTAGTTAAGTATTACATCAAAATATATTGAATTAAATAATCTTGATAAAGGAAACATAGTAGAAAATAAAGATACAATAAAACATTATTGATGCATGAAGGAAAATTACTTAGTCTTGAATATTTCTATTAGCAAGGGAGTATTCATTATCTCCACTTGGGTGGTTAAGAACTTGTCGAACGAGGCTCATGATTTTTAAGTAATAATTTGTTATTCAGTTCAGCTACAAGCTGGTCCCGCTTTGATGGTGTCTTCCAGAACCACGGCATCAAGGTGGATCTCTTCATCGAGGATCCATGACAGATAATTGTTGTGCGATATATTAGGGGCAACAAACTCAAGTTTCATTAAATTTGCCATGCTGAAGCTATATCGGTGGGATAAATTAGACCCTTGCCAATTTTATATTGAAACTTCAGGTTTCAATAAGAATAAATTCCAAATTTTTAAGTTCATCAATAAGCTAAATTGCAACTGCAGGTGCATAAAAATAGATGTGCAGAAAATAAATATACAGAAAGTAAATGTGAGTATAATAAATATACATAGATAAATATACTACAACTACTGGTGCATAAAAATAAACATGCAACCTTTGGTTGCGGAAATAAAAAATTGAACAAGCAACTTCTGGTGCGTAATTAAAAATTAAATAAATATGCAACTTCTGGTTGCGCAAATAGAAATTGAACAAGCAACTTCAGGTGCGTTATTACATATAAAATAAACATGCAACTTCTGGTGCGTAATTAAAAATAAAATAAATATGCAACTTCTGGTTGCGCAAATAGAAATTGAACAAGTAACTTCATGTGCGTTATTACATATAAAATAAACATGCAACTTCTGGTGCGTAATTAAAAATAAAATAAACATGCAACTTCTGGTTGCTTAAATAAAAACTGAACTAGCAACTTTTGGTGCGTATTTAAAAGTATGCAACTCCTGGTTGCTTAACTAAAAATTGATCAGGCACTTCTGGTGCTGAATTAAAAATAAAATAAACATGCAACTTCTTGTTGCTTATTATTAAAAATAAGATGAAACATTAAACGAGCAACTTCTGGTACTTAATAAAATAAACATACAACTTCTGGTTGCTTAATATTAAAATTAAAATTAAAAATTAAATGAACAACTTCTGGCGCTTAATAAAATAAACATGCAACTTCTGGTTGCTTAAAAAATTAAACGAGCAACTTCTGATGCTTAATAAAATGAACATGCAACTTCTGGTTGCTTAATATTAAAAATAAAATGAAAAAAATAAACGAGCAACTTCTAGTTGCTTAATATTAAAAATAAATGAGCAAATAAACAAGCAACTTCTGGTGCTTTTAAGAATAAACATGTATCGATAATAACATGTTGTTAGAAGTTCAAATAAGTAAATAGAATAAAAGTTTAGTCAATCGGAAGAAAAGAATCCGAATAAGAAAATATTGATGTATAAGAAATATCGAGAATTCCTACCTCACTTACGTTAGGTCAGAGTGTCGTGCTGATAACGTCTTAAATATAAAAACGAAAATAACATAAGAGAGGTGGATTGGTAGGAGGTAAGTATTTCTTAGAGGTTGGAAGAGAGAAATTGGTTCTTCCAACTTATGAAAGGTCACCAAAAGAGAATGGTGAAGAGGTACCAAATACAACATTCTCTACCCCTTTATATAGTGAAGGGTGAGTATTCTACTCTAGAATCTACTCTAGAACCTATCCTAGAATTCAACATTCTACTCTAGAATCTATCCTAGAATTAAGTACATAATATACAAACAAATACCCTAGAATAACTCCTCATACAATACAAGATATTTACATATTTACAAGTGGGGATTTGCAATAACTCTTCACATGGCAAGAGGGATGTATTTGGACATCGATAATTAATAAGTCTTCACATGCTAAGGGGATAATTATTTGGACATCCATAATTAATATATTCATAACAATAACAATTTTTTGTTTTTTTATGTATTACATTTAAATTTTTATGGTTTTCAGAAACAACAAGAGATTTCTTTTTTCCATGTATTATAACACTTCCATCCGAATTTTTTGGTTTTTTGAAAATTAGTAACAACGGAGTTATTTACACCTATTAGACTTCATTCTTTGTGTTTTTGTGAAAAACAATGCAAATTTAGTTTTTTCCATGTTATATAGACTTCAATTTTTGTGGTTTTTTTAACAAAATAAAATTTTTCTTTTTTAAATGGATTATTACACTTCAATTCGATTTTCCTGTTTTAGTGAAAATGAATAACGACGAAGTTTTTTCCTTGTATTACAATTCATTTTTTGCGTTTTTATGAAAAACCATGGAAATTATGTTTTTCCACGTATTTGTTTTAATTTTTTTGTGCAATTCAGAAAACAGAAAAAAGTTTGCTTTTTTCGATCTATTTCACTACAATTCGATTTTTTGTCTTCTTGTATTTATGGAGATATATAATGATGGAGGTATTTCCACGTGTAAGCTTTAATTTTATGTATTTTTACTAAAAACCATGCAAATTATGTTTTTACCATGTATTTGTTTTAATTTTTTGTGGAATTCAGAAAACAGAAAGAAGTTTGCTTTCTTCAATGTATTTCACTTCAATTCGATTTTTTTTCTTCTTGTTTTTATGGAGATAAATAACGATGGAGATATTTCCACGTATAAGGTTTCATTTTCTGAGGTTTTGTGAATGTAAATACAATTTTTGTTTTTTTTATTCATTAGATTTAAATTTTTATGGTTTTGAGAAAACGACTAGAGATTTCCTTTTTCCATGTATAACACACCCATCCGATTTTTTGGATTTGTGAAAATCTATAACAACGGAGTTATTTCCATGTATTAGACTTCATTCTTTGTGGTTTTATAAAAAAAACATACACTTTTAGTTATTTCCATGTAAAAGACTTCAATTTTTGCGGTTTTAAAAAAAAAATAAAACTTTTTTTTTTAAATGGATTGTTACACTTCAATTTGATTTTTGTGTTTTTGTTAAAATGAATAACGATGGAGTATTTTCCTCGTATTAGACTTCTTTCTTTGTGGTTTTCAAAAAAATAAAATAAATTTAGTTTTTTCCGTGCAAAAGACTTCAATTTTTGCGGTTTAAAAAAAAAATGAAACTTTTCTTTTTTAAATGGATTATTACACTTCAATTCAATTTTTGTGTTTTCGTGAAAATGAATAACGACGGAGTATTTTCCATGCATTACACTTCATTTTTTGTATTTTTACTAAAAACCATGCAAATTATGTTTTTACCATGTATTTGTTTTAATTTTTTGTGCAATTCAGAAAACAGAAAAAAAGTTTGCTTTTTTCGAGGTATTTCACTTCAATTCAATTTTTTTTCGTCTTGTTTTTATGGAGATATATAACGATAGAGTTATTTCCACGTATAAGCGTTCATTTTATGAGGTTTTGTGAATATAAATAAAATTTTTGTTTTTTTTATGTATTAGATTTTAATTTTTATGGTTTTCAGAAAACAAGAAGAGATTTCATTTTTCCATGTATAACACTTCCATCCGATTTTTTTTAGTTTTGTGAAAATCTATAACAACGGAGTCATTTCTACATATTGGACTTCATTCTTTGTGGTTTTGTGAAAAACAATACAATTTAGTTTTTTCCATGTAAAAGACATCACTTTTTGTTGTTTTCTTAACAACATAAAACTTTTCTTTTTTAAATGTATTACACTTCAATTCGATTTTTTTGTTTTTGTGAAAATGAATAACGACGGAGTTTTTTCCTTCTATTACACTTTATTTTCTGTATTTTTACTAAAAAGCATGCAAATTATGTTTTTACCATGTATTTGTTTTAATTTTTTGTAGAATTTAGGAAACAGAAAAAAGTTTGCTTTTTTCGATCTATGTCACTTCAATTCGATTTTTTTCTTCTTGTTTTTATGGAGATATATTACGATGGAGTTATTTCCAAATTTAAACTTTCATTTTATGAGGTTTTGTGAATATAAATACAATTTTTATTTTTCTTTATGTATTAGATTTAAATTTTTATGGTTTTCAGAAGACAATAAGAGATTTCTTTTTTCCATGTATAACACTTCCATCCGATTATTTTGGTTTTGTGAAAATTAATAACAACAGAGTTATTTCCATGTATTAGACTTCATTCTTTGTGGTTTTGTAAAAAACAATACAAATTTAGTTTTTTCCATGTAAAAGACATCAATTTTTGTGGTTTTTTTAACAAAATAAAACTTTTCTTTTTTAAATGTATTACACTTCAATTCAATTTTTGTGTTTTTGTTAAAATGAATAACGACGGAGGTTTTTCCTTGTATTACACTTTATTTTTTTGTATTTTTACTAAACACCATGCAAATTATTTTTTTACCATGTATTTGTTTTAATTTTTTGTGGAATTCAGAAAACAGAAAAAAATTTGCTTTTTTCGATCTATGTCACTTCAATTTGGTTTTTTTCTTCTTGTTTTTATGGCGATATATTACGATGGAGTTATTTCCATATATAAGCTTTCATTTTATGAGGTTTTGTGAATGTAAATACAATTTTTGTTTTTTTTATGTATTAGATTTAAATTTTTATGGTTTTCAGAAGACAATAAGAGATTTCTTTTTTCCATGTAGAAGTATGTGTATGGGAAATGTGAGAGTTTTAGGGATAATTTGGCTATCGTTGGCGCATTATTTGCGTTATGGTGCTTCTTTTGGAGTTGACTTTCGAATAAGTCCTCCAATCCTTCTTTTTATGGCCTTTTCGCCTGTAAAATAACACAAAAATGTATTAAGAGGTTTCAAATTATGTTTTTTGAGTTATGAGTCTTTTTTATACATTTTATGTGAAATTAGATTGAATTTGAGATGATAAATACCCTAAAAATGTGTATAAAAATACACATTACAAATCCCACCACACTTAAACTAAGCTTGCCCTCAAGCGCAAATTAAAATCAAGTTTTAGGATTTTTAAAATCAGTTTAAAGCGTTTTGAAAAAAGATTTAGTTATTGCCACGAATGTTATATACTAATATTTGATTATTATAATAATATACGAGGGTCGATGAATATCCATTAATAATTTCAAATTCAAATTTATTTAAAATTCCTCAATCCTTCAAATAGGAACCTTTTTCCAAAAAGCAATGTCCTAATTTTGTTTTTGATACTTTCTCCCCCTAAATTTAAAATGGTGAATTTATACAAATTACCCCAAAAGTTCCAACTAACTCAACTTTCTCTTTTATAAACACGTAAAGGTTGGTATGCTATCCACTCATGTTATCAAAAGACAAGTTGTGCTTTGCACGTACAAAAAATCCTTCATTTTCTATTGCGGATATGTAAAATTTTTTTTTTCAAGGGTTTAAAAATAATTTTTCACATTTTTGAATTCTTTTTTTTTGTGAAGGGATAACAGGTTGCGATTTCGGTCACTTGCTTTTAGTGCGAAAATTAGAGATGGACATACGAGTCATTAGCTATGCCATGAAAGATAGGTTGAGTTAGAAAATTTTTGCGAAACTAGTGGTATTAAAAGTAAGGTTTGATTTCTCAAAAGTTTTAATCACATCATTACTTTAAGGAAAACGATTTATAATTTTATTAAAGGGGTAAGTGAAATATTTATGAATTTTCGAGACGCTTAATGGATTTTAAATGGATATTATAAATGGAATGAGGTGGAAAATATGGCATTTATGACAAAAGTCAAATCATTTTGAAAATTTTCAAATCTTTTCATTATTTTCCAAAACCCTAAGTATTTTTTTTTATATTACTTGAGAGGGCTTAATTTTAAAATATTTTCCATTTTCAAAATTTTTTACTTCTTTTCATTTAAATGCCTCACACACACAAACTTTATTACAAACACAAATAAAGAAAATGAAGAAAAACAAGTAAAATTTTTAAATTTTATGGTATTTATGAGTTTTTAATTATTTTTGAAATTTTAAATTTTCCAATTTTTAAGAGTTTTCATATTTTTACAAGAAAACAAAACTTGGTTTTGCACAAAACCACCCCACCACACTTAAGCCTTTGTTTGTCCTCAAACAAAAAGTTCAAAAATGAGAAAATTTGTGGAAATTGGAAAAATTATTGGGGTTTTATGCAAAACCTCCCCCACCACACTTGAACTTTTGTGTACCAAATGTTTAAGTGTGAAAGAGAAGTTTTGTAAAAATTAGAAAATAAAATAAAGACAGGAAAAATACGACCTGACACGACGAGTTGCCTCTCGCCAAGCGCTCCCATTTTACGTCTCGAGCTCGACGCCTTCGTGTTAGCCTCTCTCGAACGGGTCGTAAACGTGAGCAAATACTTGTAAGAGCTCACATGGTGGTAAGAAGCTACTTTGATCTCTTATTTTCATTTTCTTGGTTTCGTCAAGAAGTAGAAAGTGTGATCTGATTGCTTTTGGACAGGATTTAGTTTCAAATTCGGTTGAGAGGGGCAATTTAATGCCCAAATGTATCCATTGTTGAGGTGGAAGGTCGACGAACATTACACCACTTATTTCAAGCTTGGTGTAATGTATGGTTTGACAAGACACGGATTTTGGGGAACTTTGTGGAATTTTCTCGAGGTTTGGGATGGTCGGTTTGTCCAAATTTTCAACCTTTGAGTCATAATTTGACTCATCCTCATCTTCGACCCATAGTTTCTCAAAAATAGTTATAATTTCTTTAACCAAATCTTGAGTTTTGGTGGCACTTAACTCGTCGAAAGGTTCAACCAGTGAGTCATCACATGACTCGCATTCCACATTACTCGAGACCTTACAAAAGTCCTCGAAGTCGAAACTAGGGTTTGTAGCACTCAGAATTTCGCCCGGTTCAACCTTTGAGTCCTCGCTTAGCACGCATTCCTCATCATTCGAGCTTTCACAACACTCACTCCCCAAATCCCCATTTGACCCATATTTCTCATCAAACAAATATTCCCCCTCCTCAAAGTTGGCGTCCTCTTTTTTCTCAAGTTCCCCCCCTTTGAACATTTCCTTCTCCTCATCACCTCGAAAACCATCAACCCCTAATTCTTCAAACACCCTATAACCCTCATCACAAAGAGATTCTCCCATTTCCACTTCTTCAAAGACCCTAAGACCCTCATCACAATGGCTAGCTTCATCACGACAAGGTTGGATAGTGGATTCTTGAATAATGGTATGAACTTTGTCCATGTCTTTCATGAGCGAGTTCGACATCTCTAAAAAGCGTTTCTCGAAGAGGTCCAGTTTATCAAGCCATTTGTCTTCAAAAGAGATTTGAGGTTGTTGATATTCTTGGTATGGAGCGTAGTACTCGATTTGGCGGAGGTGAGGTTGAGAGGAATGGATTGGTGTGGCGGGCATGTACGGGGTTTGGAAGTTCATTTGAGTTTGAAAACCCCAAGGTTGGTTCAACATTTCATCCCTCGACTCCTGATTAGACGAATGGTTGAACAACGCTCCTTGCCCGTAAGATTGCCCGTAGAGAGGTTGTGTCTGGTCGAAGAAGCTTTCGCCATTGTGCCTTCGATAGCCATCGTGTGGCCATCCCGTCCACGTTTGTCTTCCCGTCATTGAGTCTCGTTCACCTCTCGCCTTGCCAATCCATTGAAGATCTTGCGCCCTAATAACCTTTAAAAATTAGAGAGACAAAAACACTAGAGAAAATATGAGATGGGTTAGTTAAAAACTTGATGCAAGCCGCCTCCCCGGCAACGGCGCCATTTGTAAATCGCGGTAAAATCATCGTTGAATTTCACACAATTTAACAACATAATTTATATTTCCCTATTAATCAATTACGAGTATGAGTGGTAACGAGTTTAGGGGTCGAACACAAGGAGGTGTGGCCTCAAGTATTAACTAGTCTCAATGATTATTCTTTAGTGTAAAATCTTTTATTTCAAGGTTTATTAGGTAAATTTCCAAGTATAAATTTTCTTTTCAGCCTTATCGTAAAAATTCAGCACGTCACACTTCGGTGTTTTAATTCGTAACTTGACCAAATAAACTCCGAATCCAACTCACGAAATACCGTTGGAAACTAGAAAGAGAGATATATACTGTGGTTATTTACTGTTATTATTATTTTATTAAAGATTTTCGAGTTATTTGTAATTCAGTCCAGAACTTATCTCAGATTCAAAATCGGTTCAGCAGTAACTTCAGAAAGTTATAGAAAAATCACCAAAACTTGAAAAATCCCAAAATTCATACAGAAATTCAATTATCACGTTTTGGATTATCTGTTAAAATTTCATATAATGATGTTTTGTAGTTTGAGATTTATAATGAAAATTCAGATATGGATCAGAAACTGGTTACGACAGACCAGTACTCACAAAAATTATAATATCTCGTAATCTGTCTTAACAACTATAATTTTAAAATTCATCTTTGGATTCTACACTTCAAATTACTTCAAATAGAACTGTTTTTGGATTTTTATTATTTGTTTTTATATTTTTTAAAATTCAGAAGAAAAGAAACAGTAAATTGGACAAAAGTTTAAAAAAAACAGAAAAACTACAATTTTGGAAAATTAATATCTCACAGATTACAGATCGGAATTGGGCAAAATTTGAGTTGAAAATTATCTACTAAATGCGAACTAAATTGTACAAATATTTATTTAATTTTTCAGATCTGAATTAGACACGAAATTAAGGGAAAAAGACTGAAAAAACAGAGATGAAACAGCAGCAAACAGAAACTGATTAGGGTTTGATTTTTGGTTTTAAAAATAGGGATTTTTATGAGTATTTGATCAAGAATACCATCCTTAATCACTGAATATTCAATCTTCAAGATTTGTATAACAAGTTTAAGTAAATTCAAGCTAGAAAAACTCAATTAATGGACCGAAAATTGGATCTAAACAAAAATCAGCCAACTCATGTTCAAATCATAAAATTCAATCCAAAACTTCAATTAATCAATCAAAATTCTCAGCCAAGACCTTGAATGACAAATTGGTCATAATACACACGCAATTATAGGTCTAATTGATCTAATAAATTCAGCCAAATCAATCAAATCAACGATTTTCATTTTTAATAGTGATATATGAACAATTACACAAATCGGTCAAATTGATTCAAAATAAAGCAAGATTTCAAGTGATTCCTTCACAAATATCTATCCCTACACAGATCTACTCAATCATGATTAAACAAACACGATTCGATCTCAAATTCATCATTTTACACCAAAAATTCAGATTTGAAAAATTAGGAGAAAAAGAAAGAATTTAAGGAGGATTTAATCAAACCACAATGAGAAATCCAAGCTAGGACCTTCCTTGAGTTGATTTGAAGCTCCAATTGCACCTCAATTCAAGCTAGAATGGACCGATTCGAATTTTCCCCAAATCAGCCCCGAATTGCATGATTTCACTCAAAAATGAAAATTAGAGCTCAAGAAAGCTTGAAACTCATTAATGGAGATTTTAGAGGTTAGAGAAGATGAATGGAGAGTGGTGTATAAGTTAAGGAGAGTGGGAGAATGAGTGATTTGAGAGAATGGATGAAAAGGGCGTGTTTTGATGGATTGAAATACGGTTCTTTATATAGAGAGTTGAGGGATATTTTGGGGCTTATGATTGGCTTAGGAGGATCAGGGAACTGTACTGAAGATCTGGACCGAATTTCGTTGTATTCCGTTGAAAAATGAGGGAGAATTTCGGATTTTAGTATTTGGCGGTTATTTTGAAATCTGGAATTTTGTCGAACGGTTTAGTGGCATCATTTCAAACTCAAATATCTCTCTCATTTCTTCATCATTTTTGGTGTTCTTGGTATCCATGGAAAGAGGAAAGAGAAAAGAAGAGAATGGAATTAGTTTTACGTGAAACGGTGGTCTGTGAAGTGAGTTATGGACTTGAGAAGTTTCAGCTCGAATTGAGTTATTTCAGCAAAAACATAATTCAATTTCATTGAACACCGAGTTCAAACTCGATTATCTCACTCAATTCTTCATCATTTTTTGAGTTCTTTATATGGTTGGAAAGAGGGCAATGAGTAGAAGAGAATCGAGTTGGAATTATGACAAACCAAGATCTTTCGAGGAAATGGTGAGCTCGAGAAAACTGCAGCTCGAAATTGGTTATTTTTGGCTGACAGGAGGTTTTTCGCGTTTTGCGACCAACTCTGGCCATTCCAGCAATGATGAATGATACGGTTGTGCTTGTCTTGTCAAGACGAGTCAAATGATGGTGAGTTTGTTCAATTCTGAGCATTTCGGAAAATCAGCGCTTTTGAGAGAGAAAGAGTTGACTGCGACTGCGACGGTTGACCAGAATTTTGATTCGTCGTTTTTTTTTCCCGCTATTCTTTCGCTGCTAGGTTTATTTTGAGGTGTACAACGATGGTTAGGATCCATTTGATCGGAGGATTACATTCTGATACGAAATGTCATGAAAAACATGGACGTTTCTTCTCTGTTTTGGGACCGAACGTGGTCGGTTTACGTATCGGTTCGGCTGAAGAACGTCATGAGACAGTTGACGTTTTCATAACGTTTTGTAGTCGTTTCTTACTCGTTCCAATGTTTGATCTTTTCCACCGACGTTGTTTATCGTTTAAGGTTAGAGAAGTATGTGTATGGGAAATGTGAGAGTTTTAGGGATAATTTGGCCATCGTTGGCCCATTATTTGCGTTATGGTGCTTCTTTTGGAGTTGACTTTCGAATAAGTCCTCCAATCCTTCTTTTTATGGCCTTTTCACCTGTAAAATAACACAAAAATTTATTAAGAGGTTTCAAATTATGTTTTATGAGTTATGAGTCTTTTTTATACATTTTATGTGAAATTAGATTGAATTTGAGATGATAAATACCCTAAAAATGTGTATAAAAATACACATTACAAATCCCACCACACTTAAACTAAGCTTGCCCTCAAGCGCAAATTAAAATCAAGTTTTAGGATTTTTAGAATCAGTTTAAAGCGTTTTGAAAAAAGATTTAGTTATTGCCATGAATGTTATATACTAATATTTGATTATTATAATAATATACGAGGGTCGACGAATATCCATTAATAATTTCAAATTCAAATATATTTAAAATTCCCCAATCCTTCAAATACGAACCTTTTTCCAAAAAGCAATGTCCTAACGACAGAGTTTTTTCCTTGTATTACACTTCAATTTTTGTGTTTTTATGAAAAATCGTGCAAATTATGTTTTTTCCACGTATTGGTTTTAATTTTTTTGTGGAATTCAGAAAACAGAAAAAAATTTGCTTTTTTCGATCTATTTCGCTTCAATTCGATTTTTTGTCTTCTTGTTTTTATGGAGATATATAATGATAGAGTTATTTCCACGCATAAGCTTTAATTTTATGAGGTTTTGTGAATATAGATACAATTTTTTTTTTTTTTTTTATGTATTAGCTTTATTTTTTTATGGTTTTTAGAAAACAACAAGAGATTTCTTTTTTCCATGTATAACACTTCCATCCGATTTTTCTGATTTTGTGAAAATCTATAACAACGGAGTTACTTCCACGTATTAGACTTCATTCTTTGTGGTTTTATGAAAAACAATACAAATCTAGTTTTTTCCATGTAAAAGACTTCTATTTTTGCGGTTTTTAAAAAAAAAATAAAACCTTTCATTTTTAAATGGATTATATCACTTCAATTCGATTTTTGTGTTTTTGTGAAAATGAATAACGACGGAGTATTTTCCATGTATTACACTTCATTTTTTGTATTTTTACTAAAAACCATGCAAATTATGTTTTTATCATGTATTTGTTTTAATTTTTTGTGCAATTCAGAAAACAGAAAAAAGTTTGCTTTTTTCGATGTATTTCACTTCAATTCATTTTTTTTTCTTCTTGTTTTTACGGAGATATATAACGATAGAGTTATTTCCACATATAAGCTTTCATTTTATGAGGTTTTGTGAATATAAACAAAATTTTTGTTTTTTTTATGGATTCGATTTAAATTTTTATGGTTTTCGGAAAACAACAAGAGATTTCTTTTTTTCCATGTATAACACTTCCATCCGATTTTTTTAGTTTTGTGAAAATCTATAACAACGGAGTTATTTCTACATATTAGACTTCATTCTTTGTGGTTTTGTGAAAAACAATACAAATTTAGTTTTTTCCATGTAAAAGATTTCAATTTTTGTGGTTTTTTTAACAAAATAGAACTTTTCTTTTTTAAATGTATTGCACTTCTATTCGATTTTGGTGTTTTTGTGAAAATGAATAACGATGGGGTTTTTTCCTTGTATTCCATTTCTTTTTTTGTATTTTTACTAAAAATCATGCAAATTATGTTTTTACCATGTATTTGTTTTAATATTTTGTGCAATTCAGAAAACAGAAAAAAGTTTGCTTTTTTCGATGTATTTCACTTCAATTCGATTTTTTTTCTTCTTGTTTTTATGGAGATAAATAAAGATGGTGATATTTCCACGTATAAGGTTTCATTTTCTGAGGTTTTGTGAATGTAAATACAATTTTTGTTTTTCTTATGTATTAGATTTAAATTTTTATGGTTTTGAGAAAACAACAAAAGATTTCTTTTTTCCATGTATAACACTTCCATCCGATTTTTTTAGTTTTGTGAAAATCTATAACAACGAAGTTAATTCTACATATTAGACTTCATTCTTTGTGGTTTTGTGAAAAACAATACAAATTTAGTTTTTTCCATGTAAAAGACTTCAATTTTTGTGGTTTTTTTAACAAAATAGAACTTTTCTTTTTTAAATGTATTACGCTTCAATTCGATTTTTGTGTTTTCGTGAAAATTAATAACGACGGCATTTTTTCCTTGTATTACATTTCATTTTTTGTATTTTTACTAAAAACCATGCAAATTATGTTTTTACCATGTATTTGTTTTAATTTTTTGTGGAATTCAGAAAACAGAAAGAAGTTTGCATTTTTCGATGTATTTCACTTCAATTCGATTTTTTGTCTTCTTGTTTTTATGGTGATATATAATGATGGAGTTATTTCCACGCGTAATCCTTCATTTTATGACGTTTTGTGAATAAAAATATAATTTTTATTTTTTTTATGTATTAGATTTAAATTTTTATGGTTTTCAGAAACCAACCAGAGATTTCTTTTTTCGATGTAGAACACTTCCATCTGATTTTTTTGGTTTTGTGAAAATCAATAACAACAGAATTATTTACACCTATTAGACTTCATTCTTTGTGGTTTTATGAAGAACAATGCAAATTTAGTTTTTTCCATGTAAAAGACATCAATTTTTGTGGTTTTTTTAACAAAATAAAACTTTTCTTTTTTAAATGTATTACACTTCAATTCGATTTTTGTGTTTTTGTGAAAATAAATAAATACGGAGTTTTTCCTTGTAATACACTTCATTTTTTGTATTTTTACTAAAAACCATGCAAATTATATTTTTACCAAGTATTTGTTTTAATTTTTTGTGAAATTTAGCGAACAGAAAGAAGTTTGCCTTTTTCGATGTATTTCACTTCAATTCAATTTTTTTTCTTCTTGTTTTTATGGAGATATATAACGATGGATGTAATGTGTATTTTTATACACATTTTTAGGGTTTTTATCATCTCAAATTCAATCATAATTCACATTAAAGGTATGAAAAATGCTCACAATTCATAGAACATAAAGTGAAACCTCTTAATACGTTTTTGTGTGATTTTACAGGCGAAAAGGCCATAAGATGAAGAATTGGACCAAAACGCGAATAATGCGCCAAAGATGGCAAATTAAAAACCTCGAACACCCCACAAAGAAATTCCTCTAACTTCTACAACAAGTCAAAAACCTTTTTACAACCAAATCAAACCAAGCCAAATGCCAAAAACACTGAATTGACCAAAAGTCAATTTTTTTTTCGAAATGGGTCAAACGGTATATCAAAACGAAAAGCTCGACGAGACGAATCCAATGGTACAACCCTCGTGATCAGAAACCTTCTACAACTCTCAGAATCACTAATTGAAAATCAAATCAAACTGGTCAAAGTCAACGGTTGACTAGGTCAAACCCGTCTTCTTCAACATCCAAATTCCGAAATTTTGCTCGAAACTGAACAAACCGGCCAGCCATGGATTCAGCATGACGAGAGGAACATGCCGGTGCCATTCTCCGGTCTTGAAAATTCCGGCGATCGCCGGAATTCGGCCAAAACAGGTACCAAAAATGGGCCGAAACCATGGTTGATCTGCCGTGACATCCACCATCATCCATTCGAGCCAAAACCGATCTCATTCTCTTCTCCATCGTCTACCCTTTCTAACCGTATGAAGAACTCATGGAATGGTGCGGAATCAAGCGAGAAATCTGTGTTTGAGTAATCTGTTCGACGAAATCCTCAATGAACTTTTCAAACTGGATGATCCACCGGTCGGAATTTCGGCAGTATGATGAATTCGATCGGTCTTCTCGCATTTTTCCCACACAGTGATGATGTTTGACGAGTCGAATAGCTTCAGTGGGGCCTCTTAATGAATTCCGAAGCCTCAATTCGATAGAAAAACAACTTGAAATCTCGTTTTGATTCACGATTTTTTTTATTCTGATGGGTTATTTTCGCTGAGTTCGGTTAATGGCGGAAATTCATGAATTAAGGGAAGAATTGACGCATAAAATGAAACGCAGAGCATCGTGAGGAAGTGAGGAAGGAAGCCTGAGCTCTGGATTGAGCTGCCGTTGCTCAAAAAACGAGTTTTAAGCTCGAACAGCCATCAATGGCGGAAATGAACTGAGACGGGAGAAAAATGAGGAGAACTCGATGAACTCTCAACCATTTTTTGCGTTTCAAAGCTCTGTAGATTCGTGGCAATGAGAGGAAGCCATTGGGAGTGAGAACACGAGCAGAAGTGAAGAATCGAGCAAGCTCAACTCATGGATTGAAGAAGAAGCGAATACGTGTCTGAAAATCAATGCGGAATTGGATCCAAAATACATATTCGTTTCACACCCGAGCGTCAGAACTTCGTTTTAGGACGGAACACATGCTCGCATGCCACAGAAGATCGAAGAAATCTTTATTCAAACTCAGCACTATTCTGAAGAAGAAGATGACTCGTTTCACCAATTATGACTCGTCTCACGCGATTCAAACCGGTTCGCCACACCAGATCAGTGGAACGAGTTAAAACGAGTCGTACCCAGCTCACACAAAAGTGACTCGTTTCAAGCAAGCTGCATATCGTTTCGTCACATGAAATCCGGAAAATTAATTCAAAACTCAGCGCCAAAAGTGTGAATAAGAAGACGACTCGTTTCACGTGATAATGAACCGATTCGCCACAGAAAATCAAAACGACAGTTTAAAAACTCAGAGATTAATAACAGAAATAGCGACTCATTTCACGCGACTTATGACCCGTTTCAGCGTAGCAAATCCAAGTGGGGACCACTGTCAGTGACTCAGTAGAATTAACCGCGCGCGTTTTCAAATCGCAGATCCGATCTGAATCCCTCCGCCAAACAGAACAGAGTGAAAAATTCAACCGTTCAAAACCGTTCAATTCTCAACCAAATTCAACGAAATTTCGTCCAGATCTTCAGTACACTCCACTTGATCTGTCTGAGTCAATGGAATCGTTCGGTTTGTCCCCCACTCTCCAGACCAGCCTCTCTATAAATTCGACCGATCAACCCATTCATGAGGAATCATTCTTCCATTCTCCAAATTCTTTCAACACATTACTCTCCAATCATCTTCTTTAAGCTTCGGTAACTCCATTCTTGAATCTCGAGCTTTTCGAGCTTCAATTTTCGAGTTTGAGTGAAATTCACCAATTCGGGCCGATTTGGGTGAAAAAGGCAATTGATTGGTTCGGCTGGAATCAAGCATCAGTTGGAGGTTCAAATCGGCTCAAGGATGTTTCTGGTTGATCTTCCACGTCTCGGTTCGATCCAATTTTCATTTAATCTCTTATATTCAATTTTAGATCACAAGATCCAATTTGTAAAAGAACATGATGAACACATGCCTAATTTCGGTTGATCTTATCATGTGTGAGTAGAATCTTGTAGGGATAGGCTTTTTGTGATAGAATTGTTTGAAATCTTGCTTTAATTTGAATTAAATTGACTGATTTGGTACTGTTCATAATATCTTTGTTAAAATCTGGATTTTTCTTGATTTAATCGATTTGGTTGAATTAATTAGGTCATTTAGAACTGAATTTTTCATGCATGTTAGCCCATTTTATCATCTTGAATCTTGGTTGAGGTTTTTGCTTGATTTAGTGAAGTTTTTAGTTCAAAAATTGAGATCAAACACTAGTTGGTTGATTGGTGTTTGATCTGAAATTTTGATCTATTTGCTGAATTTTTCTGGTTGGAAATAATTCAAACTTGTGCCAAATCTGATAAACTGAATATTTAGTGATTAATGATACAATTCTTGATCAAATTGCCTTAAAAATCCCTACTTTTATCCTATTAATTCAAAAATACAATTTTTCGCATTTTATTTTTGTCGGTTTCGATAAAGAAATTGTTTGACTTCAGATCTGATCAAAGAAAATCATAAAAAAAATATTTTGTGTTTCTTTAGATATTTTAGAACAACTTTCATATATTATGTGCCCAATGATTTTATGTTAAATTTGTAAGAAAAAAATCTGTGCAAAGTCTTGACTTTTTGATTCTGACTGTTTTTCTACGATTTTTAGAAATTAGTAGAAAAATCCTATAAATAAAAAATCTAGATCTCAGTAATTCATTTTGAAGTGTAGTTTCTTAATCTGAATTTTAATTGAGTTGTTATTTGGATAAAATTTGAATTCCACCCTCTTTTGACAACTCATACCATTCTCTGTCCAATCCTGTCATATGTTCTGAGTTTTGACCAGAACTTTTGGAATATAAATCATTTTGATCTGAGATTTTTACCACATAATATGAACTTGTTTTCCTAATTTCTTTTAATTTTTGGTGATTTTTGAAGTAATTTGCGATTTTCTGTGATTTTTTGAATAACTCTGTTGACTGATTGTGAATAGTGAGGACTAAAACGAAAATTACATAAAAAATATGAACAAAAGTGATAATTGATTCACCTTGCATTGTGAAGATCTCATTCTCTATTTTCCATTGACATATCATTTGCAACTTTTGGATATTTGGAATTATTATTAAAGAATTTTCAAAGGATTTGTGTACGAATTTACTTCAATATATCAATAACCTTCTAAAAATAGTCTGCAACATCTGAACAAAAACAAGACCTACTTTTGAAAAGAATTGTAATACCTCAGGGCCATTCTCCTTGTGTTCGACCCCTAAACTCATTACCACTCATACTCGTAATTGATTAATAGGGAAATATAAATTGTTTTGTTAAATTGTGTGAAACTCAACGACGGTTTTAACGCGATTTACAATGGAGTAATTTCCACGTATAAGCTTTCTTTTCTGAGGTTTTGTGAATATAAATATAATTTTCATTTTTTTTATGTATTACATTTATATTTTTATGGTTTTCAAAAACAACAAGAGATTTTTTTTATCCATGTATAACACTTCCATCCGAATTTTTTGGTTGTTTGAAAATTAATAACAACGGAGTTATTTACACCTATTAGACTTCATTCTTTGTGTTTTTGTGAAAAACAATGCAAATTTAGTTTTTTCCATGTAATATAGACTTCAATTTTTGTGGTTTTTTTAACAAAATAAATTTTTTCTTTTTTAGATGGATTATTACACTTCAATTCGATTTTCCAGTTTTAGTGAAAATGAATAACGACGAAGTTTTTTCCTTGTATTACACATTATTTTTTGCGTTTTTATGAAAAGCATGCAAGTTATGTTTTTTCCACGTATTTGTTTTAATTTTTTTGTGGAATTTATAAAACAGAAAAAAGTTTGCTTTTTTCGATCTATTTCACTTCAATTCGATTTTTTGTCTTGTTGTTTTTATGGAGATATATATTGATGGAGTTATTTCCACGTGTAAGCTATAATTTTATGAGGTTTCGTGAATATAAATAAAATTTTTGTGTTTTTTATGCATTAGATTTAATTTTTTATGGTTTTCGGAAAACAACAAGAGATTTCTTTTTTCCATGTATAACACTTCCATCCGATTTTTTTACTTTTGTGAAAATCTATAACAACAGAGTTATTTCTACATATTAGACTTCATTCTTTGTGGTTTTGTGAAAAACAATACAAATTTAGTTTTTTCCATGTAAAAGACTTCAATTTTTGTGGTTTTTTTTAACAAAATAGAACTTTTCTTTTTTAAATGTATTACACTTCAATTCGATTTTGGTGTTTTTGTGAAAATGAATAACGACGGGGTTTTTTTCCTCGTATTACATTTCTTTTTTTGTATTTTTACTAAAAATCATGCAAATTATGTTTTTACCGTGTATTTGTTTTAATTTTTTGTGCAACTCAGAAAACATAAAAAAGTTTGCTTTTTACGATGTATTTCACTTCAATTGGATTTTTTTTCTTCTTCTTTTTATGGAGATAAATAACGATGGTGATATTTCCACGTATAAGGTTTCATTTTCTAAGGTTTTGTGAATGTAAATACAATTTTTGTTTTTCCTATGTATTAGATTTAAATTTTTATGGTTTTGAGAAAACAACAAGAGACTTCTTTTATCCATGTATAACACTTCCATCCGATTTTTTTGATTTTGTAAAAATCAATAACAACGGAGTTATTTACACGTATTAGACTTCATTCTTTGTGGTTTTATGAAAAACAATACAAATTTAGTTTTTTCCATGTAAAAGACTTTAATTTTTGCGGTTTAAAAAAAAATGAAACTTTTCATTTTTAAATGGATTATTACACTTCAATTCGATTTTTGTGTTTTTGTGAAAATAAATAACGACGGAGTATTTTCCATGTAGTACACTTCATTTTTTGTATATTTACTAAAAACCATGTAAATTAGGTTTTTACCATGTATTTGTTTTAATTTTTTGTGCAATTCAGAAAACAGAAAAAAGTTTGCTTTTTTCGATGTATTTCACTTCAATTCAATTTTTTTTCTTCTTGTTTTTGCGGAGATATATAACGATAGAGTTATTTCCATATATAAGCTTTCATTTTATGAGGTTTTGTGAGTATAAATATAATTTTTGTTTTTTTATGTATTAGATTTAAATTTTTATTGTTTTCGGAAAACAACAAGAGATTTCTTTTTTCCATGTACAACACTTCCATCCGATTTTTTTAGTTTTGTGAAAATCTGTAATAACGGAGTTATTTCTACATATTAGACTTCATTCTTTGTGGTTTTGTGAAAAACAATACGAATTTAGTTTTTTCCATGTAAAGGACTTCCATTTTTGCGGTTTTTTTAACAAAATAGAACTTTTCTTTTTTAAATGTGTTACACTTCAATTCGATTTTGGTGTTTTTGTGAAGATGAATAAACATGGGGTTTTTTTCCTTGTTTTACATTTCATTTTTTGTATTTTCACTAAAAATCATGCAAATTATGTTTTTACCTTGTATTTGTTTTAATTTTTTGTGGAATTCAGAAGGCAGGAAGAAGTTTGCTTTTTTCGCTGTATTTCACTTGAATTCGATTTTAATCTTTTTGTTTTTATGGAGATATATAGTGATGGAGTTATTTTCACGCATAAGCTTTCATTTTATGAGGTTTCGTGAATAAAAATATAATTTTTATTTTTTTTATGTGTTAGATTTAAATTTTTATGGTTTTGAGATAGCGACAAGAGACTTCTTTTTCCCGTGTATAACACTTCCATGCGATTTTTTTGGTTTTGTGAAAATCTATTACAACGGAGTTATTTCCACGTATTAGACTTCATTCTTTGTGGTTTTGTGAAAAATAATACAAATTTTGTTTTTTCCATGTAAAAGACTTCATTTTTTGTGGTTTTTTTAACAAAATAAAACTTTTCTTTTTTAAATGGATTATTACACTTCAATTCGATTTTTGTATTTTAGTGAAAATGAATAACGACGAAGTTTTTTCCTTGTATTACACTTCAATTTTTGTGTTTTTATGAAAAACCGTGCAAATTATGTTTTTTCCACGTATTGGTTTTAATTTTTTTGTGGAATTCAGAAAACAGAAAAAAGTTTGCTTTTTTCGATCTATGTCGCTTCAATTCGATTTTTTGTCTTCTTGTTTTTATGGAGATATATAATGATAGAGTTATTTCCACGCATAAGCTTTTTACGAGGTTTTGTGAATATAGATACAATTTTTCTTTTTTTTTTTTTTATGTAATAGCTTTTTTTTTATGATTTTTAGGAAACAACAAGAGATTTCTTTTTTCCATGTATAACACTTCCATCCGATTTTTTTAGTTTTGAGAAAATCTATAGCAACGGAGTTATTTCTACATATTAGACTTCATTCTTTGTGGTTTTGTGAAACACAATACAAATTTAGTTTTTTCCATGTAAAAGACTTCAATTTTTGTGGTTTTTTTAACAAAATAGAACTTTTCTTTTTTAAATGTATTACACTTCAATTCGATTTTGGTGTTTTTGTGAAAATGAATAACGATGGGGTTTTTTCCTTGTATTCCATTTCATTTTTTGTATTTTTACTAAAAATCATGCAAATTATGTTTTTACCATGTATTTGTTTTAATTTTTGTGCAATTCAGAAAACAGAAAAAAGTTTGCTTTTTTCGATGTATTTCACTTCAATTCGATTTTTTTTCTTCTTGTTTTTATGGAGATAAATAAAGATGGTCATATTTCCACGTATAAGGTTTCATTTTCTGAGATTTTGTGAATGTAAATACAATTTTTGTTTTTCTTATGTATTAGATTTAAATTTTTATGGTTTTGAGAAAACAACAAGAGATTTCTTTTTTCCATGTATAACACTTCCATCCGATTTTTTTGATTTTGTAAAAATCAATAACAACGGAGTTATTTCCACGTAATAGACCTCATTCTTTGTGGTTTTATGAAAAACAATACAAATTTAGTTTTTTCCATGTGAAAGACTTCAATTTTTGCGGTTTTAAAAAAAAAAATAAAACTTTTCATTTTTAAATGGATTATTACACTTCAATTCGATTTTTGTGTTTTTGTGAAAATGAATAACGACGGAGTATTTTCCACGTATTACACTTCATTTTTTGTATTTTTACTAAAAACCATGCAAATTATGTCTTTACCATGTATTTGTTTTAATTTTTTATGAATTTGAGTAAACAAAAAGAAGTTTGTTTTTTTCGATGTATTTCACGTCAATTCAATTTTTTTTCTTCCTGTTTTATGGAGATATATAACGATGGAGTTATTTCCACGTATAGGCTTTCATTTTATGAGGTTTTGTGAATATAAATAAAATTTTTGTTTTTTTTATGTATTAGATTTTAATTTTTATGGTTTTGAGAAAACAACGAGAGATTTTTTTTTCCATGTATAACACTTCCATCCGATTTATTTAGTTTTTGTGAAAATCTATAACAACGGAGTTAATTCAACATATTAGACTTCATTCTTTGTGGTTTTGTGAAAAACAATACAAATTTAGTTTTTTCCATGTAAAAGACTTCAATTTTTGTGGTTTTTTTAACAAAATAGAACTTTTCTTTTTTAAATGTATTACGCTTCAATTCGATTTTTGTGTTTTTGTGAAAATGAATAACGACGGCGTTTTTTCCTTGTATTACATTTCATTTTTTGTATTTTTACTACAAATCATGCAAATTATGTTTTTACCATGTATTTGTTTTAATTTTTTGTGGAATTCAGAAAACAGAAAGAAGTTTGCATTTTTCGATGTATTTCACTTCAATTCGATTTTTTGTCTTCTTGTTTTCATGGGGATATATAATGATGGAGTTATTTCCACGCGTAATCTTTCGTTTTATGAGGTTTTGTGAATAAAAATACAGTTTTTATTTTTTTTATGTATTAGATTTAAATTTTTATGGTTTTCAGAATCCAACAAGAGATTTCTTTTTTCGATGTAGAACACTTCCATCCGATTTTTTTGATTTTTTGAAAATCAATAATAACAGAGTTATTTACACCTATTAGACTTCATTCTTTGTGGTTTTGTGAAAAACAATGCAAATTTAGTTTTTTCCATGTAAAAGACATCAATTTTTGTGGTTTTTTTAACAAAATAAAACTTTTCTTTTTTAAATGTATTACACTTCATGCCGATTTTTGTGTTTTTGTGAAAATAAATAAAGACGGAGTATTTCCTTGTATTACACTTTATTTTTTGTATTTTTACTAAAAACCATGCAAATTATATTTTTACCATGTATTTGTTTTAAATTTTTGAGAAATTTAGCAAACAGAAAGAAGTTTGCCTTTTTCGATGTATTTCCCTTCAATTCTATTTTTTTTCTTCTTGTTTTTACGGAGATATATAACGATGGAGTAATTTCCACGTATAAGCTTTGATTTTCTGAGGTTTTGTGAATATAAATACAATTTTTATTTTTTTTATGTATTACATTTATATTTTTATGGTTTTCAGAAACAACAAGAGATTTTTTTTCCATGTATAACACTTCCATCCGAATTTTTCGGTTTTTTGAAATTTAATAACAACGGAGTTATTTACACCTATTAGACTTCATTCTTTGTGTTTTTGTGAAAAACAATGCAAATTTAGTTTTTTCCATGTAATATAGACTTCAATTTTTGTGGTTTTTTTAACAAAATAAATTTTTTCTTTTTTAAATCGATTATTACACTTCAATTCGATTTTCCTGTTTTAGTGAAAATGAATAACGACGAAGTTTTTTCCTTGTATTACACTTCATTTTAAGCGTTTTTATGAAAAGCATGCAAGTTATGTTTTTTCCACGTATTTATTTTAATTTTTTTGTGGAATTCAGAAAACAGAAAAAAGTGTGCTTTTTTCGATCTATTTCGCTTCAATTCGATTTTTTGTCTTCTTGTTTTTATGGAGATATATAATGATAGAGTTATTTCCACGCATAAGCTTTAATTTTATGAGGTTTTGTGAATATAGATACAATTTTTTTTGTATGTATTAGCTTAATTTTTGTATGGTTTTTAGAAAACAACAAGAGATTTCTTTTTTCCATGTATAACACTTCCATCCGATTTTTCTGATTTTGTGAAAATCTATAACAACGGAGTTACTTCCACGTATTAGACTTCATTCTTTGTGGTTTTATGAAAAACAATACAAATTTAGTTTTTTCCATGTAAAAGACTTTAATTTTTGCGGTTTTTAAAAAAAATAATACTTTTCATTTTTAAATGGATTATAACACTTCAATTCGATTTTTGTGTTTTTGTGAAAATGAATAACGACGGAGTATTTTCCATGTATTACACTTGATTTTTTGTATTTTTACTAAAAACCATGCAAATTATGTTTTTTCCATGTATTTGTTTTAATTTTATGTGCAATTCAGAAAACAGAAAAAAGTTTGCTTTTTTCGATGTATTTCACTTCCATTCAATTTTTTTTCTTCTTATTTTTACGGAGATATATAACGATAGAGTTATTTCCACGTATAAGCTTTCATTTGATGAGGTTTTGTGAATATAAATAAAATTTTTCTTTTTTTTATGGATTAGATTTAAATTTTTATGGTTTTCGGAAAACAACAAGAGATTTCCTTTTTCCATGCATAACACTTCCATCAGATTTTTTTAGTTTTGTGAAAATCTATAACAACGGAGTTATTTCTACATATTAGACTTCATTCTTTGTGGTTTTGTGAAAAACAATACAAATTTAGTTTTTTCCATGTAAAAGACTTCAATTTTTGTGGTTTTTTTAACAAAATAGAACTTTTCTTTTTTAAATGTATTACACTTCAATTCGATTTTGGTGTTTTTGTGAAAATGAATAACGATGGGGTTTTTTCCTTGAATTACATTTCATTTTTTGTATTTTTACTAAAAATCATGCAAATTATGTTTTTACCGTGTATTTGTTTTAATTTTTTGTGCAATTCAGAAAACAGAAAAAAGTTTGCCTTTTTCGATGTCTTTCACTTCAATTGGATTTTTTTTCTTCTTGTTTTTATGGAGATAAATAACGATAGAGTTATTTCCACGTATAAAGTTTCATTTTCTGAGGTTTTGTGAATGTAAATACAATTTTTGTTTTTCTTATGTATTAGATTTAAATTTTTAAGGTTTTGAGAAAACAACAAGAGACTTCTTTTTTCCATGTATAACACTTCCATCCGATTTTTTTGATTTTGTAAAAATCAATAACAACGGAGTTATTTCCACATATTAGACTTCATTCTTTGTGGTTTTATGAAAAGCAATACAAATTTAGTTTTTTCCATGTAAAAGACTTCAATTTTTGCGGTTTTAAAAAAAAAATAAAACTTTTCATTTTTAATTGGAATATTACACTTCAATTCGATTTTTGTGTTTTTGTGAAAATGAATAACGACGGAGTATTTTCCATGTAGCACACTTCATTTTTTGTATTTTTACTAAAAACTATGCAAATTATGTTTTTACCATGTATTTGTTTTAATTTTTTGTGCAATTCAGAAAACAGAAAAAAGTTTGCTTTTTACGATGTTTTTCACTTCAATTCAATTTTTTTTCTGCTTGTTTTTATGGAGATATATAACGATAGAGTTATTTCCACGTATAAGCTTTCATTTTATGAGGTTTTGTGAATATAAATACATTTTTTGTTTTTTTATGTATTAGATTTAAATATTTATTGTTTTCGGAAAACAACAAGAGATTTCTTTTTTCCATGTATAACACTTCCATCCGATTTTTTTAGTTTTGTGAAAATCTATAACAATGGAGTTATTTCTACATATTAGACTTCATTCTTTGTGGTTTTGTGAAAATCAATACGAATTTAGTTTTTTCCATGTAAAAGACTTCAATTTTTGTGGTTTTTTTAACAAAATAGAACTTTTCTTTTTTAAATGTATTACACTTCAATTCGATTTTGGTGTTTTTGTGAAAATTGAATAAACATGGGGTTTTTTTCCTTGTTTTACATTTCATTTTTTGTATTTTCACCAAAAATCAAGCAAATTATGTTTTTACCTTGTATTTGTTTTAATTTTTTGTGGAATTCAGAAGACAGGAAGAAGTTTGCTTTTTTCGAAGTATTTCACTTGAATTCGATTTTTTTTCTTCTTGTTTTTGTGGAGATATATAGTGATGGAGTTATTTTCACGCGTAAGCTTTCATTTTATGATGTTTCGTGAATAAAAATACAATTTTTATTTTTTTTATGTATTAGATTTAAATTTTTATGGTTTTCAGATACCAACAAGAGACTTCTTTTTCCCGTGTATAACACTTCCATCCGATTTTTTTGGTTTTGTGAAAATCTATTACAACGGAGTTATTTCCACGTATTAGACTTCATTCTTTGCGGTTTTGTGAAAAACAATACAAATTTCGTTTTTTCCATGTAAAAGACTTCAATTTTTGTGGTTTTTTTTAACAAAATAAAACTTTTCTTTTTTAAATGGATTATTACACTTCAATTCGATTTTTCTGTTTTAGTGAAAATGAAAACGACGGAGTTTTTTTCTTGTATTACAATTCAATTTTTGTGTTTTTATGAAAAAACGTGCAAATTATGTTTTTTCCACCTATTGGTTTTAATTTTTTTGTGGAATTCAGAAAACAGAAAAAAGTTTGCTTTTTTCGATCTATTTCGCTTCAATTCGATTTTTTGTCTTCTTGTTTTTATGGAGATATATAATGAAAGAGTTATTTGCACGCATAAGCTTTAATTTTATGAGGTTTTGTGAATATAGATACATTTTTTTTTTTTATGTATTAGCTTTATTTTTTTATGGTTTTTAGAAAACAACAAGAGATTTCTTTTTTCCATGTATAACACTTCCATCCGATTTTTCTGATTTTGTGAAAATCTATAACAACGGAGTTACTTCCACGTATTAGACTTCATTCTTTGTGCTTTTACGAAAAACAATACAAATTTAGTTTTTTCCATGTAAAAGACTTTAATTTTTGCGGTTTTTAAAAAAAAATAAAACTTTTCATTTTTAAATGGATTATAACACTTCAATTCGATTCTTGTGTTTTTGTGAAAATGAATAACGACGGAGTATTTTCCATGTATTACACTTCATTTTTTGTATTTTTACTAAAAACCATGGAAATTATGTTTTTTCCATGTTTTTGTTTTAATTTTTTGTGCAATTCAGAAAACAGAAAAAAATTTGCTTTTTTCGATGTATTTCAGTTCCATTCAATTTTTTTCTTCTTGTTTTTAAGGAGATATATAACGATAGAGTTATTTCCACGTATATGCTTTCATTTGATGAGGTTTTGTGAATATAAATATAAATTTTCTTTTTTTTATGGATTAGATTTAAATTTTTATGGTTTTCGGAAAACAACAAGAGATTTCTTTTTTCCATGCATAACACTTCCATCCGATTTTTTTAGTTTTGTGAAATTCTATAACAACAGAGTTATTTCTACATATTAGACTTCATTCTTTGTGGTTTTGTGAAAAACAATACAAATTTAGTTTTTTCCATGTAAAAGACTTCAATTTTTGTGGTTTTTTTAACAAAATAGAACTTTTCTTTTTTAAATGTATTACACTTCAATTTGATTTTGGTGTTTTTGTGAAAATGAATAACGATGGGGTTTTTTCCTTGTATTCCATTTTATTTTTTGTATTTTTACTAAAAATCATGCAAATTATGTTTTTACAATGTATTTGTTTTAATTTTTTGTGCAATTCAGAAAACAGAAAAAAGTTTGCTTTTTTCGATGTATTTCAGTTCAATTCGATTTTTTTTCTTCTTGTTTTTATGGAGATAAATAACGATGGTGATATTTCCACGTATAAGGTTTCATTTTCTGAGGTTTTGTGAATGTAAATACAATTTTTGTTTTTTTTATGTATTAGATTTAAATTTTTATGATTTTGAGAGAACATCAAGAGATTTCTTTTTTCCATGTATGACACTTCCATCCGATTTTTTTGATTTTGTAAAAATCAATAACAACGAAGTTATTTCCACGTAATAGACTTCATTCTTTGTGGTTTTATGAAAAACAATACAAATTTAGTTTTTTCCATGTAAAAGACTTCAATTTTTGCGGTTTAAAAAAAAAAATAAAACTTTTCATTTTTAAATGGATTATTACACTTCAATTCGATTTTTGTGTTTTTGTGAAAATGAATAACGACGGAGTATTTTCCATGTATTACACTTCATTTTTTGTATTTTTACTAAAAACCATGCAAATTATGTTTTTACCATGTATTTGTTTTAATTTTTGTGAATTTCAGTAAACAGAAAAAAGTTTGTATTTTTCGATGTATTTCACTTCAATTCGATTTTTTGTCTTCTTGTTTTTATGGAGATATATAATGATGGAGTTATTTCCACGCGTAATCTTTCATTTTATGAGGTTTTGTGAATAAAAATACAGTTTTTATTTTTTTTACGTATTAGATTTAAATTTTTATGGTTTTCAGAAGAGATTTCTTTTTTCGATGTAGAACACTTCCATCCGATTTTTTTGCTTTTGTGAAAATCAATAACAACAGAGTTATTTACACCTATTCGACTTCATTCTTTGTGGTTTTGTGAAAAACAATGCAAATTTAGTTTTTTCCATATAAAAGACATCAATTTTTGTGGTTTTTTTAAAAAAATAAAACTTTTCTTTTTTAAATGTATTACACTTCAATTCGATTTTTGTGTTTTTGTGAAAATAAATAAAGACGGAGTTTTTCCATGTATTACACTTCATTTTTTGTATTTTTACTAAAAAGCATGCAAATTATATTTTTACCATGTATTTGTTTTAATTTTTTGAGAAATTTAGCAAACAGAAAGAAGTTTGCCTTTTTCGATGTATTTCACTTCAATTCTATTTTTTTTCTTCTTGTTTTTATGGAGATATATAACGATGGAGTAATTTCCTCGTATAAGCTTTCATTTTCTGAGGTTTTGTGAATATAAATACAATTTTTGTTTTTTTTATGTATTACATTTATATTTTTATGGTTTTCAGAAACAACAAGAGAATTTTTTTTTCCATGTATGACACTTCCATCCGAATTTTTCGGTTTTTTGAAAATTAATAACAACGGAGTTATTTACACCTATTAGACTTCATTCTTTGTGTTTTCGTGAAAAACAATGCAAATTTAGTTTTTTCCATGTAATATAGACTTCAATTTTTGTGGTTTTTTTAACAAAATAAATTTTTTCTTTTTTAAATGGATTATTACACTTCAATTCAATTTTCCTGTTTTAGTGAAAATGAATAACGACGAAGTTTTTTCCTTGTATTACACTTCATTTTAAGCGTTTTTATGAAAAGCATGCAAGTTGTAAATAATAATAAACCATTGAGCTTGTTTGAAAATCGATTATTTGGGTGAATTTGTGTAGGTTTTGGTAGACTTGGTTGGCCATTTTTGGCCCATGATTTGCAATTTAGTAGAAATCTTCATCCTACGGCCTTTTCGCCTGTAAAATAATATAAAAATTGTATTAAGAGGTTCCAAATCATGTTTTATGAATTTTAAGTATTTTTCATACATTTAGGTGAATTAAGAATGAATTTGAGGTGATAAAAACCCTAAAAATGTGTATAAAAAATACACATTACAATGATGAATGCTATGCAGGAAGACCTTAACAAAATGTCCAACACGCTCTTTCATCCATTCTCTAAAATCACTCATTCTCCCACTCTCCTTAACTTATACACCACTCTTCATTCATCTTTTCTAACCTCTACAATCTCCATTAATGAGTTTCAAGCTTTCTTGAGCTCTAATTTTTGTTTTTGAGTGAAATCATGCAATTTGGGGCTGATTTGGAGAAAATTCGAATCGGTCGATTGTAGCTTGAATCGAGGTGCAGTTGGAGCTTCAAATCAACTCAAGGAAGGTCCTAGCTTGGATTTCTCATTGTGGTTTGATTAAATCCTCCTTAAATTTTTTTTTTTTCCTAATTTTTCAAATCTGAATTTTTGGTGTAAAATGATGAATTTGAGATAGAATCGTGTTTGTTTAATCATGATTGTGTAGATATGTGTAGGGATAGATATTTGTGAAGGAATCACTTGAAATCTTGCTTGAAAGTATGGCCTTTCCCACTTCCTTCATATGCAATCATCAACTTATTTCAAACAACATCGCTGCAAAAATACCTGGGACCATTGACAAAAAAAGGGTATCCATTCTGATAATTAAAATATTCAATTACCAAATTAAAATCTTAAAAGAAAACGATAATAATGCCTAAACTATAAACAAAAGTTGAAAAAAAAGATTAAAAAAATTAAATCCTAACCAAATATCTTCAGTCAATTGAATAAGAGGTGGCACTTTTCCTAACCCTAGATGATCGATCCCTTAGTGGAGGCGAGAGAAATTGGGCAATACATTTCAGCCGATAAGGGGAGGATGCCTAATTATGGACCGTCGATTATGGCTGGATTGTGCGAGGGAAAGAGAGAGAAGAACATCGTCGATGTGCAATGCTTAGGCGCGAGCGAGAGAGGGAAAAATCAGGTGATTTGGTAAGCGATTTATTGGTATAGAGAGAGAGAGAGAGAGAGAGAGAGAGAGAGAGAGACCAATTCGTTGGGACTTCGGAGTGACAGAGACTAGGATGATATTAAGTTGGGAGCTCATACTCCACGACGTACACTAGACTAGCGATCTAGTAGCTACGGTATATAAAAATTGAAAACAATATATACAAACATATGAACTGAAAACAAACAGTATATAAAAATTTACTCGGTAAGCAGTATATATTTCAAAAAATAAAAATGGTATATACCGCATATAGGAACATGAGAAAACAGTATATAGTTTCAATCCGTCGATATAGAATCGCTAGAGTATCCCGACGTGATTTCCAATTTCTCTATTAAGTTTATATATTCAATTTGGGATGTGGCTAAAAAACATACGTATGTACAACATACGTTTTTTTGCCACACTCAAAATACGTATTAAAAAAATAAAAATAAAAATTTCAACCGTACGGATGTAATATATATGTTATGAATATATTGGAGATTAATTTTCACAAAAATCAAAATATTATATCATTGCCATCATATATCATCAAAAATATGCAGCACTATTCAAAACATATATCGGAATAATAGTTTGATGATACATGATGGCAATGATATATTATTCTGATTCCTGTGAAAATTAATCCACAAGATATTCATAACATATATATTACATCCATACGGTTGAAATTTGAATTTTTACTTTTAATAACCACTTTACGGGTATTTTAAAAAATGTATGTTCGAACATACGTATGTGTTTTAGCATCTCCCTTCAATTTGAGTACACGCCTCAATCAGTTTCAACGGCTTGCACTTATTGTTATATTTGTTTCTACTTGTTTAAATTTGTAAAATTATATTGTAGAAAATTATAAATATTTTGAAATATTGAAAATTAGAACGAGAAATTTTTTATGTTTCAGTATCACTCACGCCATAATCTCACACATCAGACACATGTGCAGAAATTTTGCACTACATATGGTATTAACCACTCCTCAAGACACAAAAATGGATGTCACATTATGATAAATCACATGTCACAAAATTTCACAAACGTATGACATGCTCTTTTTAAAAATAAGTTCGTATATAATCATAAACATATAATATACGTGGGTCCCACAGGAACCCTAAATTATACCGTGCATTCAAACTAATGTAAAATCTATAATGTAAATCTATTTTATGTAGCTAACTAATTTGAACAAAGGAGTTTGCTTTTCTTTTTAAAATTGGTTTTCTACCAGAAGGCTTATCACATGCACAGTATATTAAAAATAATAAATCCTAAACAATTTATCAACAAGTAAAGTTTATACTGTTTAGTACCAAAAACAAGAGACTATACAAGATTCCGTGGCTTAACATTCGACCAATGACGGTATAGCTTTAACAAGAATTTAAAAGTAGTTAATAATGAGAAATCACTCACCTGGTGCCGAACGCAAACGACATAACACTAAAGAAGAACTGCTCCTCCAAGCCCACACTCTACATCCGCAAAAGCAACACCCCATTTTATCTCAATTTGTTCTCTCTTTTTATGATTGAAAATGTTTTAAAATCACAAAATATTTTCCGAAATTTTAAAATACAAGCCGTGGCTAGGCGAACAACCATTTTTCTATTTTCTGCATTATTTCAGCTATTAGCGCTAAAACAGCTATTAAGTAAGGCAAAAATTGAAAAAAAAAGATATTTCGCCCACTCACTGGGCTAAACTGATAAAAAAAATTGCTCTAAATTAAAAAATATGACTATTTCGCACAGAAACTGGGCGAAATATATATATTTTTTTAAGTTTTTCCTTAATTAATAGCTGTTTTAGCGCTCACAGCTGAACATATAAAAAAAAAATGAGAAAAATGATTGTTTCGCCCAATGGAGAGGCAAAACGGCTAGTTTTGCAATTAATCTGAAAACTGAGCTATTTGCTTAATTTTTTTTTTTGGCCATTTCAAAAAATAAGTCCATATTATTAAGATGACATGGTTATAAATTCATGCTTCAAAATATACTTATTAATAAAAATTAGGAAAAATTTCCGATCCATATTTTTAGCATTTCTTTATTATGTATTGACATGATTATTCTGCTGACTTGTTAAACTCGACTGAAATATTTAAATTACTAATTATTTAAGTATTCTTTAAAATATATGAATATGCATAACACCTGACTGACATATATTTAACATTTACTTAGGTGACATATATTTAACAATTACTTAGGTCAGACTTAAATAGATCTATTTATTTCTAGTTCAAAAAAAAAATGAACGGCATACGATGTGTATATTTGGAAGTAGCTAGGATATTCAAAGCCTACTCCAAATTATCATAATTTATTTTTTTTGAAAAAATTTGGAGGAAGCTCCTGGTTCCTCGTCCAAATGTGTATTAGCTATAGGGGTGGCAACGAGCCGAATTTGAGCCGGGCTGGCACCAGCTCGAGCTCGGCTCGGCTCGAGTTTTAACAAGATTCGAGCTCGGCTCGAAAAAAACTCGAGCCAGCTCGACTTTAGTGCAGTTTTATTATTTTGATAATTTTGTTAGAGATTTTGTTGTAAAACTCGAGTCCAGCTTGACTCAGCTCGAGTTTATGATTAAGATTTAAGATATGATATAAATGTATGACGCGTCAAGCTATGTAGCGGGTCGAGCTCGAGTCGAGCTGGGTCCAGCTCAAGCTCTGCTCGGTTTTGACTCGAGCTCGACTCGAATTTAGTTCGAGCTGTTTTCAAGCGAGCTTTTTCGAGCTTTTTTTGAGTCGAGTTCGAGTGAGCTATCGAGCTATGAGTTTTTTGGCCACCCCTAATTAGCTATGTGTTAATGTAATTTTTACAAAGCTTATCTACTGCCTCTATTTACACAAATAATCAAAAACCAATCTAAGCTATGAAAGAAAAAGATAAAAGAGAATTAGCCTATACAATCGTCTAGAAAACTCTGGAAAAAAAGAAAAAATGAAGGCCCAAGACATTTTCAGCGGCCCAAATAAGAAATAATTGTGTGCCATGTATATTGCACTATCTCTAACCCTAGTTTCTCTCTTCAAACCGACAAAACATGTCTTCTGTTTTGTTCTCCTCAAAGATTCTGCTATTCTCTTTTCTTTTCTTCTCCGCCAAGAATCTCACCAAAGTAAATTCGTCCATTATTTCTTCAATCAACACCCTCTCTTGCCTTATCTCATGTGAGAAGGTTCTCTACATCTTTTCTTTCACATCACAGAAACGAAAACTGCCGACAACTATTTCACCTTCTGTTTCCCTTTATCTTTCAGAAAATACTCTTCCATGAGACAGGGAGTTCGGCTTCCCTATTGGTGGCTGTTCGTAACAGATCCCAGTGTTTCCTGAATAAATCACATTCAACCGATAAGTGGTGCACTTATTCAAGACTCGATTTACATAAATGACATCGATTAACCACATACACCCCCCTCTTCTGTACACTTTTCAATAAGTTCATGTACCACATTGTCCCCCTCTGGTATAATCACGAATTTGAATTTATTGTAATTTATTTTGAGTTCTAAGCTAGAATGAAATGAGTTGAGTACTACCTTGAGTCTTCTGACCTTGAATAATGTCAGGTTTAAATAGAAAAAGTAAATTATCAGCGTATAAATGTTAGTAGTATGTCCTAGGCCAATATATTTTGAGACCTAGATGTATGGAGTTATTAATGTCATTTCATGTTCAATCAAATTCGATGTCAAGAAATATTTATCGACCAACGTAAGGTTGACACATACCATGCCTTATGGACGATATAGATATCGTGTAACAAAGGGATACAATGTATGAACATAAATTAGGTTTTATCGAATCATCCATACTTGCTTAATTTGGGTAATCATGATGTCTTGCTAGAGGCCGCTCATGATTTATAATCCGTTGTGATTATTGCCAACATTAAGTAAACCTACAGGGTCACACACAAAGAACAACTATTGAGACATACATATAAAAATCATAACTTATGTGATAAGTTGTATGAAGAGCTACATAGTCAAGTGACATATCTAATCCTACATCTTATATGATAAGGTGTGTTGCATATATGGTTACATAGTTGACATGCACATAGGATACGAAACTTATGGACTATATAGGCACAAGAGACACCCCAACGTAAGTTGTGATTCGGGTTGAAACCGTGGTTTGTTTGGAGAATCGGTTTGTTTGGAGAATCGGTTTGCTTGGAGAATCGATTCGTTTGGAGATCGGTTTGTGAGACCGGTTAGGCGAAACATACAAAGGATCGGTTTGGAAACTGGTTTGGAATCGGGCAAAGAAAAGTGTCAACCTAATTCGCTTTCGATCATCACGGATTAAGCATAATCCGAAGGTACAAAGTTATGAACTTTTCTTTGATTTAATTGTAATTCACGGATCCTTCTTTTGGGTTTCGAATTCGATTTTGTTTCGTTTTTGTTTTTTCGCTGCGTTATGAACGGTAGAAACCCAACAGTGGTATCAGAGCCAAGAGAATTCCAATTAAATTAAGACGGATAAACCATTTTCGAAATATTTCTTTTGATTTTGAGGCGTTATTTTTCAATTGTTGAATTTTGATCATGAACGGTTGCGATTTCATGAAAGGATGCGACTTCATGAAAGGGTGCATGTGATGTATCATGATCATGAACGGTTGCGATTTCATGAAAGGATGCGATTTCATGAAATGATGCATGTGATGTATCTTGATCATGAAAGGTTGCGATTTCATGAAAGGATGCGACTTCATGAAAGGATGCATGTGATGTATCTTGATCATGAACGGTTGCGATTTCATGAAAGGATGCGATTTCATGAAAGGGTGCATGTGATGTATCTTGATCATGAAAGGTTGCGACTTGATTGAAAGGATGCGACTTCATGAAAGGGTGCATATGATGTATCTTGATCATGAAAGGTTGCAACTTGATTGAAAGGGTGTCTTGGGTATGTCATGAAGGGATGCATGTGATGTATCATAACTTTCGGATGGGTGTCTGAATTTTATGAAAAGGTGCGAAACTACGTATATGATACACTAAATAAATTTTGAAAAGATGTATTCGACACATCAAGTTTTTTTTTTAAAGAAATTTTGAGTTTCGGCACTATATAAAATAAAATTTCTTCAGGCAGCGGGAGCCCCATTTTTCGGGGCCGCGCCCCGAACCCCGCACTCACGCATAGATTAATTTTAGACCCCGAATTTCATATTCATAATGCCTTATACATATTTCGTAAAATGGTTTAAAGTACAACATAATGCATATAACATGGCCTATTAGATATGTGATAAATGGTTGTGATTTGTGTGTGATGATGTGATATATGTAATATATGTATGTATGTGAAAACGGGCAAGGTTTCGTTCTTGGTTGATGTGATGTAATTTATTTTGATGGTTAATTGTGACGGGCATGGTTCCGTTCATTTTATATATAATATAACTACCACGATCATACGCATCATGGAGATAAAAGAGTTCACCGACCACCTCATACGCATTATGGAGATGAAAGAGTTCACCGTCCACCTCATACACATCATGGAGATGAAGGAGTTCACCATCCACCTCATACACATCATGGAGATGAAGGAGTTCATCAATGCCTTGTGGTTGAATGTATCTTAGGAAATGATCTTAATGATTGGCTCATGTAGATCATCAAGGCCATGTTATATCATATCATATTTATTTTATCTGTGCATGTGATGTTCTGTGATGAAATACATGATAAAATAAAATAACTAAAACAAAAAGGATAAACATAACAATCCTTCATATAATATTGAATCATAGAAATGCCTACCATGTATCTATACTTATCATCCCTTCGATCATGCAAAATTTGGGTATGCCAAAGCATAGTGAATTAGCATAATCTTAGGGTGATAAGAAGCGAGAAATGGTGATTGTCGATATTTAGACATGGTTAGATTCAACTAAACTATCAAGTCAGACTTGGGTTCGGGGCATATGATAGGATCCATACGCCGAGCATATGATGCTCATCCTATGGATTAATCAAGAGTTGTATGAGATACAATTGGAAATGTTCCTACCTAAATAATTAGGTTCTAGGCGATGAGCCAAACCTCACTTGGAACTTGATGAAATATAGATCTTGACCCACTATGAAATTTAAATTTAAACTTTTCGAATCAATACATTTGAGGGTTATTGATTTGAATAAAATAGTGGGAGTTCAAATTATATTAAAATATCTCAAATCACATATTAATATAAACCTGCATTTAATTATGTGTAGAAAATGGAAACAAACAACACATCAACTTTAACATTGCGATCCGTCCTTGAGAAGGACAAGCTCAATGAGAAAAACTTCCTTGACTGGCATCGAAATTTGAGAATTGTTCTCAAACAAGAAAGGAAGAACTATGTCCTTGAAAAGCCCATTCCTAACCAGCCCGCTATTGATGCTGATATATTTTCTTTTTATACTTATGCCAAGCATACAAGCGACTCTAATGATGTGACATGTCTCATGTTAGCCACCATGGATGCCGATCTTAAAAAGCAGTTTGAAAATTTAGTAGCATTTCCAATGTTGGCATAGCCCAAGGAAATGTTCCAAGAGCAAGCTAGAAATGAGAGGTATAATGCACATTGTGCATTAGGAAGTTGTAAGATTGTTCCCAACTCCTCGGTGAGTGCTCATATTCTGAAAATGGGGGCAAAGGTAGGCAATGAGATGGCGACCGATTTGATCCTTAGGTCTCTTCCTTCGAATTTTAAGCCATTTATAATGAACTATAATATACATAACATGGACAAGAGACTCACGGAGTTGCACGGCATGCTTCAGTCTGCTTTCTTCAAACTAATTACCTACCGACATAAGCATATGCCTTAGTATATGAGAGTCCTTATTCTGAAAACAAAGACTCCAACTAAGGTATGAGCTTCAGAATAGGAGCCGACTCACCTCCTTTCAATCCTTCTTTTCTCCCGACCAAGGACGTCAGCATTGAAAAAGATCGGAAGCTAGCTTCTGAAAAGGAAAAGCAAGCTGACGACACTCCCGAAGAAGAAGTCTTTATTGGCACTTCCACTTACTTAGGCTTTTTCACATCCTTTCCAATGCGCGCGCCACAAGGGCTTTTGGCCTACTACTCAAATCCCGGTTTTTGCAAGAGTTGCGTTCTTCTATGCAAGAAGAAGACAACTCATACTTATCCCTTCCTCTTACTAATAAAGCGAGAACACTAGCCAGTGAGTCACCACCTCGGAACGAAGGAAGAAGGCATGAGAGAAGGAAATAGGAATTTCACCCTCATCGAAGTGGTTCATTCTAGGCTCAATCTCTTTTTAAGGGGTACGCGATCCTGGGAAGGCAAGGCTAAGACGGCGCCTTGCATATGGGTAGCAAGAGGGCGCTTATGCCCCGACGGCGGGGCCTTATGGGGAAGGGCTGTTGGGTGATACGTATAACCGGGTACGACTTACAACGTTGGGATACCAGACAAAGATACATTTCATTATATGAGCATCTGATTTCTGGTATATACTCCGATTAGACCTTTCCCCTTTCTCTCTACTCGTAAAAGCAAGTCACTGACTTTGTTCTGCCTTAGATTGACCATAAGAAGACAAAGTCAAGTAATGAATCTCGATGGTTCAGCCCCTGGCGCTTTTTGAATGAGATGGGATTGACCTTGCTCAAGATGTTTTTCTCCATTGCCAAAGTTCTAGCACACGAAAGCCGAAGTATAAACTTGTGATTCTCTGAGCCGGTCTTTCTTTCCAAGGCCTCGGGAAACTGGTCGAGTTAGATGAAAGCACCTTTTTCTCCTCTTCCTTACCGGGAAGGCGCACTTCGATTCTTCTGGAGGCCTTTACCTCCCGGATCCGGAATAGTTCCCATCCAAACGGAGTATTTACTTATTCACTCCTGACTTTGGCTTGTGATTTAACCGGACATCGACCTCCCAACCACCCCGTTAGAATATCTTCCAGATATCAGAATCAGGCCAGAGAATTTGTCAATCGCTGCGGCTGGCTTGACTTTGTCTCTTTCGACATTTTCTCAAAGCCCTCGTACGATGCGCGAAATCAAGTGGCCACGCACGCCTTTTGAACCTTGCTTCCAAAGCAGTGAATCTCCTAGCTGCTTCAATCACAGGAATTATACGTCTCACCTAACGCTTGGTATAAACAGTCGTATCCCCAGTCGTAACAAACTAAACTGTCGTCTATGTGAGTGAAAAGAAAAGATCAACTAATACTTGCAACTGAACTTCGAGGGGATTATGAAGTCAAATGTTGTCAATGATGTTCTCTTCGTTCAGAAAGGCAAGGATCAGAAGAGAAAAATCAAGGGCAAAGTCAAGGGAAAAGGTGATAAGAGTTATTTTCGCCGTCGCTGTCCGAGTTCTCCACCTTTTCAGTTTCTTCGGCTTCTTTCAGTGTTATCGGAATTGCTCTTCTTCGCTCCAGGTGTGTTCTCTCAATCTCCGGATCTAGTGGTGCAAGTTGAAGATTAGAACTACGAGTAGCTTTCATGAACTGGAATCAAGTGTAAGAGAGAGAATTAGTTAACACAAGTAATGCAGACTCAAAGTTAAAATAAATAGTATGACTAACTCTGACAAAAAGTGAAAAAGATAAAAAAAGGTAACGAAAGTGTGACTCTGACAAAAAGTTAAAAAGATATAACTCACAAAAAGTAAAACGAATTTGCTTTACTCTGACACAGATGCAGACTACCGTACTACACAAGAGAAATGTGAATATTGACCTAGAATAGTCGCGTTGCTAGCTCCCCGGCAACGGCGCCATTGTTTATAAGATATATTTTTGTAGTCGTTATACACTTAACAAAAGAAATTTATAACCCAAAACTTAACTACAATACAGTAGACAGTGGAAGTAGGGGTCGAACCACAGAGAGCTATTTAGACTAAACTAGGTGAAAAGATTACTTCTCTAATGAAAATGAACTCATCAAAAATAGAAAACTAAAATAAAGATAAACCAAGATCGTAAATAAAACCAAAGACAAGACCTAAAACAAGACACACAATTGGGGGGTTGTTGATTCGTTGATTGCAACAAAATGAAAGTAACAAGTAAAGAGAAAACTTAGAGTAAAAATCAAGAGATGTGGTGGTTTTGTGAATTGAGGTATAGTTTTGTGTAGTGAATTTGTGTGTAACTTTATCCTTGACTATAATAATGAATTTGGAATTAATCTCTTAAGCGCAGTAGGATGAGCTCTAACCGATAAAAAACTCAAACAAAAAGATAGAGTTTTAGTTTAGATGAGCTCGTAAATAAAAACACTAACCTACTTGAATATCATAACCAATTCAATAGAAACCATTGGTTATTTAAACAAATCAAAACCTCCTAAACAATGAGCTTGTTCAGAACTGTTTAGATCGTTGTGAGTTATTTGCACTTGGTTATTATTGAAATTCTAATGGAGGCTATTGAGCAAAGCAACCATAGGAATTTTGTGGCTCTTGTTAATTACTATTGAACATAGAATTGACCGAAATAAACTAAAAATAATTCATTGAGCATGAAAGATAATAAGTAGGTGAAAACAAAATAATAACCGTTTAAATGAAATTCATTATTAATAGTCTCAAAAGTTACAACACAAAAACATAAACACTAACTATGCCTCGAAAGGCTTATTCGAAATACATGAAAAAGAAAGAAAATAAAATACTGATAGAACCCATTAATGAAGTGCGGATGGAAGAGTGAAGCTTGCTTGACTTGCCCAACTCTAAGAGAGAGAATGATGAAGTTCAAAAGTGATTAGAATAGATGCCTTGCACCTGGTTATAACCCTCTCGAAAGGTGATCACGAGGGATGAATGAAGCCTCATGCAAAGAGTGTGAATGAGCATGGCAAAAACATGAGGAGTGAATGCAAAGTGCATGATAGATCTGTCCAAAAGATGGTCAATTTGGTATAGTATATCTCTGAATTGAGCTCTAGTGATATGGAATGAATTGTGGGCCTTGTTCTCGTCTTTCCAACAGTATATAGTATGCATATAGAGAAGGCCCAGATTGTGAGTTATGGCCGAAATACTAAGCCTTTGTCGGCAGGTCCATGTCTTGATTATTATCTCCATGTTGTGCTCCAACATATTTTCTCCAATCTATGCTCCATCCAAATTGCACCTGAATTCACATAAATATGTCATTAGCAGTATCAACATTGAAGTTTTGATTATTATCCATATAAATAGAATATTAACACATATAATGGTACAATATCATATATGTATAGGGTATAAAATGTATATAATTAATGACTTATCAAATCACCCCACACTTAAACATTTGATCGTCCTCGAGCAAACATTGTAACTTGTATTGGTAAGATGGGTCCCATGTTTTTGACTCGCTCTTCACTTATATACCAGCCAATAATGATCTTTGGTCCTTTGTGTAAGATTCCATGCACTTTGGTGAAACTCGCACTCACTCTGTTTTTGTATAGTGGAATATGAATATGGAATATGTGGAGTGTCTCTCATAATAACTCTCAGTTCTGAAATGAATCGTGATTTCCTACCTTGGTCGTGAGGGAAGTTCTCAAGTTATGTTTGGTGGAATATGATGGAATATGGTGGATAATACATATAAATATATATACTACATAATCTGTTTGCTTGTCTACTTCGCCATTTTCGGTCAAGTTGTCACTTGGTTTTCTAAACTCATACCTCTACTCTCCGAAAAGATATCGCCTATACCTCTATCTGCTTGGAATAATGAACCTCCTAATGTGCATACCTCCTCGCACCTTCAGTCATTTGGCCCAAAATGTGTCAACCTAACTGTTGGCCTAAGATGTATGACTAGAATCCATTCTTTCTCACAAATCGGGTAAACTAGGGTTTAGGCCACGTACAAGGGGAACAAGTTTGAGTCATGTAATTTTTTTTTATTTTTTTATTTATTTTATTTTTATTTATATATATATATATATATATATATATATATATATATATATATATATATATTTTTTTTTTTTTTTTTTTTTTTAAAGATTGTGACTCAAATCTATTAGGATTATAGGGGCCTAACTTGCCTTTTTGTCAAAAATAGAGTTTACCCGAGAGTCTACTCTCATAAATTTGTCTCTATGATGCATCTCCTCACGAATATACTCGGTGCATGTAATGTGTATTTTTATACACATTTTTAGGGTTTTTATCATCTCAAATTCATCCTTAATTCACTAAATGGATAAAGAAAATACTTATAATTCATAAAACATGATTTGGAACCTCTTAATACATTTTTTATATTATTTTACAGGCGAAAAGGCCGTAAGATGAAGATTTAGACCCAAATTGCAAATCATGGGCCAAAGACGGCCAACCAAGTCTTCCAAAACCCTACACAAATTTACCCAAATAACCAATTTTCAAACAAGCTTAAAATCGATCAAACCGCATATCCTTGGATTCAAGACGACGAGACGAATCGGTTGGTATTATTATCCACCTCGAAAACGCCGGCGATCGCCGGAATCCCCGACCAAAAAGCAACCAGCCATGTTTCGACCGAGAAAGCTTCTTCGAGCAACCTTGCTTTCTACGAGTCCACCATTCGAGCCAAAACCAACTCTATTCTCTTCCTCTCTTCCTGCCCTTTCTATCCGTATGAAGAACTCATCAAATGGTGCAAAATCGAGTGAGAAATCTGAAGTTAAATCAACTGTTCGACGAAATCCTCAATGAACTTTTCAAACCTGATGATCCAACGGTCAAGTTTTTGAACTGAATCGAATTCGATCAACCATTTCAGTTTTTCTCAAGCAAAGATGATCTTTTTGTGTCTTTAAGCTTTAGTAAAGGTTCACAATGAATTCGAAGCCTCAATTCGATGGAAAAACAACTCAAAATCATAGTTTGATTCACGAGTTCGGCAGTTTTTGGTTATTTTTCGCGAACCGACGCCGAGTTGGTTAATGGAGAAATTCTCTCGGATTCGAGGTGGATTGGGGAACTATAATGGTTGAGGATTATCGTGAGGAAGTTGAGAACGAAGCCCGAGTCGCAGTTTTGGATTTCGTTGTGTGAAATGCGAGAAGAAGATCGATTTGCCACACTGCGGTCAGCAATGGCGGAACAATAACCGATGATATTCAAAACGGCAAAACTCGAGATATACTCAACGGTTTTCGACCATTCAAAGCTGTGTGGATTCGTGAGAAGATGGAGAAGAGATCTGGATTGATGAATTACAGTGAAATGTACGGAATCACGAGCTCTAATCAATGGTTATGAGAAACGGGTAAACGGGTCTGAAATCCAAGAGAAAAATCGATCCAAAGTCCAAATTCGCAACTTACACGGCTGTCAGAGGATTGTTTTAGGACGACTTACACGATCGCAAGCCACAGGAGATCGAGAGAAGAGGTTCAGCGCCAATTCTGAAGAAGAAGATGACTCGTTTCATCAGTCATAACTCGTCTCACGCGATTCAAACCGGTTCGCCACACCAGATCAACAGAATGAGTTATAACGAGTCAGTATCAGCTCACACAAAAGTGACTCGTTTCAAGCGAGCTGTAGCTCGTTTCGTCGCACGAAATCCGGAAATTTAATTCAAAACTCAGCGCCAATGGTGAACAAGAAGACGACTCGTTTCGCGTGTTTCGACCCGTCTCGCCACAGAAAATCAAAAAGAAAGTTTAAACCGCGAGAGGTTGGTAACGGCAATCACGACTCGTTTCACGCGATAATGACCCGGTTCACCGCAACCTATTACGAAGGGGCCCACTGTCAGTCTCAGTAATATGATTCAAATCGCATCTGAACTGACTCGCGCGAAATTACAGAACAGAGCGGAAATTCGATGATTCAAAACCGGATCAAATCTCAACCGAATTCAACGAAATTTCGTCCGGATCTTGATACACCCCACTTGATCTGCTCGAGCCAATGGAATCGCTCGGTTTGTCCCCCACTCTCCGAGACCGGCCTCTCTATAAATTCGACCGATCAACCCATTCATCAAAATCATTCTTCCATTCTCCAAATTCTTTCAACACATTACTCTCCAATCATCTTCTTAAAGCTTCAGTAACTCCATTACTGAATCTCAGAGCTTTTCGAGCTTCAATTTTCGAGTTTGAGTGAAATTCACCAATTCGGGTTGATTTGGGTGAAAAAGGCAATTGATTGGTTCGGCTGGAATCGAGCATCAGTTGGAGGTTCAAATCGGCTCAAGGAAGTTTCTGGTTGATCTTCCACGTCTCGGTTCGATCCAATTTTCGTTTAATCTCTTATATTCAATTTTAGATCACAAGATCCAATTTGTAAAAGAACATGATGAACACATGCCTAATTTCGGTTGATCTTATCATGTGTGAGTAGAATCTTGTAGGGATAGGCTTTTTGTGATAGAATTGTTTGAAATCTTGCTTTAATTTGAATTAAATTGACTGATTTGGTACTTGTTCATAATATCTTTGTTAAATCTGGATTTTTCTTGATTTAATCGATTTGGTTGAATTAATTAGGTCATTTAGAACTGAATTTTTCATGCATGTTAGTCCATTTTATCATCTTGAATCTTGGTTGAGGTTTTTTGCTTGATTTAGTGAAGTTTTTAGTTCAAAAATTGAGATCAAACACTAGTTGGTTGATTGGTGTTTGATCTGAATTTTTGATCTATTTGCTGAATTTTTCTGGTTGGAAATAATTCAAACTTGTGCCAAATCTGATAAACTGAATATTTAGTGATTAATGATACAATTCTTGATCAAATTGCCTTAAAAATCCCTACTTTTATCCTATTAATTCAAAAACACAATTTTCTGCATTTTATTTTTATCGGTTTCAGTAAAGAAATTGTTTGATCTCGGATCTGATCAAAGAAAATCATAAAAAAAATATTTTGTGTTTCTTTAGATATTTTAGAACAACTTTCATATAATATGTGCCCAATGCTTTTATGTTAAATTTGTAAGAAAAAAATCTGTGCAAAGTCTTGACTTTTTAATTTCATGTTCTTGATTTGTGATTCTGACTGTTTTTCTACAATTTTTAGAAATTAGTAGAAAAATCCTATAAATAAAAAATCTAGATCTCAGTAATTCATTTTGAAGTGTAGTTTCTTAATCTGAATTTTAATTGAGTTGTTATTTGGATAAAATTTGAATTTCACCCTCTTTTGACAACTAATACCATTCTCTGTCCAATCCTGTCATATGTTCTGAGTTTTGACCATAACTTTTGGAATATCAATCATTTTGATCTGAGATTTTTACCACATAATCTGAACTTGCTTTCCTAATTTCTGTTAATTTTTGGTGATTTTTGAAGTAATTTTCGATTTTCTGTGATTTTTTGAATAACTCTGTTGACTAATTGTGAAAATTGAGGACTAAAACGAAAATTACATAAAAAATATGAACAAAAGTGATAATTGATTCACCTTGCATTGTGAAGATCTCATTCTCTATTTTCCATTGACATATCATTTGCAACTTTTGGATATTTGGAAATATTATTCAAGAATTTTCAAAGGATTTGTGTACGAATTTATTTCAATACATCAATAACCTTCTAAAAATAGTCTGCAACATCTGAACAAAAACAAGACCTACTTTTGAAAAGAATTGTAATACCTCAAGGCCATTCTCCTTGTGTTCGACCCCTAAACTCATTACCACTCATACTCGTAATTAATTAATAGGGAAATATAAATTGTTTTGTTAAATTGTGTGAAATTCAACGACGGTTTTAACACGATTCACAAATGGCGCCGTTGCCGGGGAGACGGCTTTAATTGAGTTTATTACTAACCTCTCATCAATTGTCTAGTGTTTTTGTTTCATTTGAATTTTGAAGGTGCATGAGAAAGACAAGATCGCAAGGCGAAGTGCACACACCTGTAAAGAAGGACATCAACAAACATCTAAGGAAGGTCAAGAAAGATAAGGCACAAAACAAGCAAGAAGAAATTTACTCAAGGCAAAAAGGACGTAACGAGGCTTCTCCTTTCATCCAAGGGCCTCAAGAGGAAGAAGAACAAAATTGGGAGCAACAACGAGTGGAAGAGCCACAAGAAAGAATTCCAACCTCTCCAATCATTCACTCATTATCATCAAGGCTAAACTCTCAAACTCTTTTTAATTCTAATTCTCATTCAAAACCATCATCATCTCAAACTCATAAAATGGCTCAAGAAAGAACATTAGGGGAACTTTTAGACCATCAAATCCCTCGAAATCCGGGAAATATTGTTATACCAACTGTGCCAAATTTTAAACTAAGTCCATCTATATTAAATGTATTACCCATATTTGAAGGACATAAAAATGAGAACCCATATGCACATTTAGATAATCTAGATCGTAAATGTACTTGCATTGTTTGGTAAATCGATAACTTGGATAATATCAAATTGATCCTCTTCTCCCACACACTTGGGGAAGCACCAAGGGATTGGCTAACCCACTTGCAAGGAGGTCCTTTTACGACATTTCAGGAGGTAGGAACGCGTTTTCTCAAACGATACTACCCGAGCACTTTGACGGCCAAAATCCGCAAGGAAATCACAGGGATCCAACAAGGGGGAGGAGAGACACTTCAAGAATATTACGAGCGATTTGTGCGATTATGCGCATCATGCCCCAACCATAACCTCGACGAGACCTCACTTATCGATCAATTTCTACAAGGGATGAATGATCTCGATGCCCGATTACTCCAATGCTCGGCTGGAGGATCGTTTAATAACATGACTCCATCGGAAGTGCGAGCTCTTATCGAAACCATGGCCGAAGGAAACCAAGGACGCGGGGGAAGAATGGGTCAAGTAAACATGACAAGTACGGTTGACCTCAAGGCAATGGAATCAAGAATCACACAAAATTTCGAGACAAGATTTAGTCAAATGCTCAAGGCTGTGGGCGCGAAAATCGAACCAAAGAAGTGCGAGTTTTGTGGGGACACAAGTCATGCGACCGATGAGTGCGATAGGCTACAAGAAGATGTCAATGCCATCGGAAACTATTCAAACCAACGCCAACCTTTCTCGCAAACCTACAATGAGTCATGGAAGAAACATCCAAATTTCCGTTGGAGGAATGACGATGCGCCACCTCAATTCTCACAATCCAGTTATCAAAAACCGAATGTGTATGTTCATCCAAATGCACAAGCGCCACAACAACCTCAAGCTCATCAACAACCTCCTCAACCCTCCACATCGAATTCCCAAACCTCTTCTCTTGATGAAAAGCTTGATAAAATGATGGCATTAATGGCGGGGAATTTCACAAACATCACAACGGAGTTGGGAACCGTCAAGAATGATGTAAGCTCGCTTACCCAAAACCAAGCTACGCAAGGGCGTCAAATGCAAAACTTGGAAATGCAAATCAAGCAAATCGCGGGTGAAGTCAACGTATTGAAAGGACAAGGGGGCAATCGGTTACCTTCTCAAGGTTCGGGACCGTTTGGAATACAAGCCCATCAACGCGATACGCCTAAGAAGTGGGAAAGAGGTTGGCTCACACGACGAAGAAGAAGAGCTAATGGTTACAAGGAAGCAAGATGGGGAAACAAGTTCAAGCGCGCGAGAACAAGACGAGGCACAAGAAGAAATCAGGAAAGAGGAAAAACCAATTCACGAGAAAGAACAAGGAAAGAACGAAGAAAGGGAAATCGCGCAAGAAAAGGAAAAGAGGCGCGCACCATTCCCAACTAGACTAGCGGTTAACTCTCGGAAGGATGAACTCGATAAAGATATTTTGGAGGTGTTCAAGAAGGTGGAGGTAAATATTCCAATTATCGATGCTATACGAATGCATCCTCCATATGCCAAGTTCTTCAAGAATCTATGCACAAACAAGAGAAAATTAAAGGGGAACGAGACGATAAACCTACCCTCTGTGATGAGCATCAACACGCGAGTAGCACAAAAAGAGGAAGACCCTGGAGTTTTCGCCATTCCGTGCACCATTGGTCTTCAACAACTCGCGAGGTGTATGCTCGACTTGGGAGCCTCCATAAATGTAATGCCTAGGTCCGTTTACGAGACCTTGGGTTTGGGCGACCTAAAGGAGACAAGGGTGATGGTGCAACTCGCCGACCGTTCAACGGCCGCCGTCCTCGGTGTCGCGAGAAGATGTACTCGTCAAGGTGAATGGTTTGGTTTTCCCAGCCGACTTCTACATTCTTGAAATGGGCGACAATGCCGACTCATCCGCCATCCTCTTAGGAAGACCCTTTTTGAGGACCGCGCGAACATGCATAGATTGCCACTCAGGAACGTTGTCCATGGAATTCGACAACGAGAAAATCACCTTCAACATATTTGACACTATAAAATACCCTAACGACTACAATGTATCAAGCATAACCATTATTGATGAGATCGATGGGATGGTTGAAGAACAATTGGAAGAAGAGTACTCGAAGGAATACAATGCGATTTTTGAGGATGTTTGGGGAGAGATCGACCAAGCAAAAGAGAAGCAAGAAATAGAGCAAGAACATAATGAAGAAATTAAATTCATTTCGGGTTCCCCTCACAACGAACTCCAAATATCGCAAGAACGCGTTAAGCCATCAATCGAGGAAGCTCCTATTCTCGAACTCAAACCTCTTCCCGATCACCTTAAATACGCATACCTCGGACCAAACAACACATTACCCGTTATCATCGCATCGAACCTAACTCTTGCTCAGGAAACCCGATTGGTGGAAATTCTTGGAAAACACAAGAAGGCAATCGGATGGACATTGGCCGATATGCCAGGTATAAGCCCCTCGACATGTATGCACAAAATTGTTTTGGAGGAGGGATCAAAACCGTCAAGAGAAGCACAAAGAAGGTTAAATCCGAGTCATGATGGAGGTGGTGAAAAAGGAGCTTCTCAAGCTTCTCGATGCGGGGATCATTTACGCGGTAGCCGACTCGGAATGGGTATCTCCAATTCATGTAGTTCCCAAGAAGACGGGAATCACGATTGTGGAAAATGCCGAAGGAGAGAAGGTGCCAACGCGAGTGCGGAGACGGATGGCGAGTTTGTATCGACTATCGGAAACTTAACGCGGCAACAAAGAAGGACCACTTCCCTCTTCCCTTCATCGATCAAATGCTCGAAAGATTAGCAGGACGACCTTACTATTGCTTCTTGGATGGCTTTTCGGGATATTTCCAAATCGCCATCGACCCCGACGACCAAAAGAAGACAACATTCACGTGTCCCTTTGGTACATTCGCCTATCGAAGGATGCCGTTCGGGTTGTGCAATGCACCTGGTACATTTCAAAGGTGTATGATCTCTATTTTTTCTGAATATATTTCTAAATTCATTGAGGTGTTTATGGATGACTTTTCCATTTATGGCAACTCTTTTGACGAGTGTCTCCATAATTTGGGCCTAATAATGGAAAAGTGTGTGGAAGCTAATCTTGTCTTGAATTTTGAAAAGTGCCACTTTATGGTGAGCCAAGGAATTGTTTTAGGTCATTTAATTTCAGAAAAAGGGTTGGAAGTCGACAAGGCGAAAATTGACGTTATCAAGACACTTCCATACCCTCGTAATGTGAAAGATGTCCGCTCATTCCTTGGACACGCCGGCTTCTATCGGCGTTTCATTCAAGACTTCTCAAAAATCGCACAACCAATGTGCGGGGCTTCTCCAAAAAGAGATCAAATTCGAGTTCAACGATGCGTGCAAGGCGGCATTCGACAAACTAAAGGGGAAGCGTGCGAAGCGCCCATTATCCAACCACCGGATTGGAATCTTCCCTTTGAGATCATGTGCGACGCAAGTGATCTAAGTGTCGGGGCGGTTTTGGGGCGGCGCATCGGGAAGGTACCCCACGTAATTTACTACGCTTCTAAAACTTTAGATGACGCCCAACGGAATTACACAACAACGGAAAAAGAATTATTAGCAATTGTTTTTGCATTGGAAAAGTTCCGATCATACTTGGTCGGGACAAAAGTTGTTGTATTTTCGGATCATGCTTTGCGCTCAAGCACTTAATGAAAAAGAAGGAATGCAAGCCGCGCCTCCTCCGATGGATCCTTCTCCTTCAAGAGTTCAACGTGGAGATTCGGGATAAAAAAGGAGCCGAAAACTTAGTGGCCGATCATCTTAGCCGACTCCCAACAAACGAAGGCGATATCATTCCGATCAACGAACTCTTTCCCGACGAGCAACTCTATACTATCCATGGCATGGCACCTTGGTACGCGAGACATCGTCAACTACCTCGAAACTCGCGAATTGCCAAACACTCTCTCTCGAGCTCAAAAGGACAAGATAAAAAATGACTCACGATATTACCTGCGGGAAGACCCCTACCTCTACAAGGTTTGTTCCGATCAAATGGTGCGCAAATGCGTGCCCGACCACGAGATAAATTCGGTACTCTCTTTTTGTCACACTTTAGAATGTGGGGGACACTTTGGAGGGCAACGCACAAGTCATAAGGTACTCCAAAGTGGACTATATTGGCCAACTCTTTATAAAGATGCTCATTCCTTTGTAAAGAGTTGTGAAAATTGCCAAAAAACGGGCAATCTAACCCGCAAAAACGAAATGCCTCTTAAAGCTTTATTGTTTTTGAGCTTTTCGATGTTTGGGGGATAGACTTCATGGGGCCTTTCCCTCAATCAAATGGGTATTTATATATTCTTGTGTGTGTTGATTATGTTTCAAAATGGGTTGAGGCCATACCAACAAGGGATGCCAACTCCAAAACGGTGATTGAATTCCTTAAAAAGAATATCTTTCAGCGTTTTGGGGTACCTAAAGCTATCATTAGCGATAGGGGTTCGCATTTCAATAATAAGTATCTCGAATCTCTTTTGAAAAATTATCACGTACAACACCGCATGTCAACCGCTTATCATCCCCAAACTAATGGGCAAGCCGAAATATCCAATCGGGAAATAAAATCAATCCTTGAGAAAGTGGTTAACCCCTCTCGCAAGGATTGGAGTCAGAGGCTTGGGGATGCTCTATGGGCCTACCGCACCGCATACAAAACACCGATAGGGATGACTCCTTTTAAACTCGTTTATGGAAAGAGTTGTCACTTACCGGTGGAAATTGAGCACAAAGCATTTTGGGCAATCAAAAAGGTAAATCAAGATTATCCAAAAGATGCGGGATTGCGGAAATTACAAATTCAAGAATTAGAAGAGCTTCGCATTGAGGCTTATGATAATTCTCGTATTTACAAAGAAAAATTAACCATCGCTCACGACAAACTTATTCGCAAAAAGGAATTTAAAATTGGCGATAAGGTTTTGTTATTCAATTCTCGGTTGAGATTACATCCCGGGAAATTGAAGAGCCGATGGACAGGTCCTTACATAATTACCCATATCTTGCCATTTGGAGTATTTGAAATTTCTAGGGGCGAAGACATCAAATTCAAGGTTAATGGTCATCGCTTGAAGGCCTTTTACGAGAATCATGATACAAGATGGTTCGATGAGCGGGAATTTGGAAGCGGTGCCACAAAGCGAGGAAAGGAAAGAATGAAAGCATAAATGCGTCGAGCTCAAGACGTAAAACAAGGGCGCTTGGCGAGAGGCAACTCGTCGTGTCGGGTCGTATTTTTCCTTTCGTTATTTTTCTTTTCTTATTTTCACAAAACTCTCTTTCACACTTAAACATTTGCTACACAAAAGTTTAAGTGTGGTGGGGAGGTTTTGCATAAAACCCCAATAATTTTTCCAATTTCCACAAATTTTCTCATTTTTTAACTTTTTTGTTTGAGGACAAACAAAGGTTTAAGTGTGGTGGGGTGGTTTTGTGCAAAACCAAGTTTTGTTTTCTTGTAAAAATGTGAAAACTCTTAAAAATTGGAAAATTTAAAAAGTTCAAAAATAATTAAACAACTCATTTTCTTTATTTGTGTTTGTAATAAGTTTGTGTGTGTGAGGATTTTAAAATGAAAAGCAGGTTTTGAAAAATGGAAACGATTTTTAAAAACTAAGCCCTCTCAAGCAATTTTTGAAAAATACTTAGGGTTTTGGAAAATGATGAAAAGATTTGAAAAAAAACTTCAAAAGGGATTTAACCTTTGTCATGAATGCCACATTTCATCTCATTTCCATTTATAATATTCATGTAAAATCCATTAAGCGTTTCGAAAATTCATAAATATTTCACTTGCCCCTTTAACGAAATTATAAATCGTTTTCTTTAAAGTAATGCTTTGTGATTAAAACTTTTGAAAAATCAAACCTTACTTTTAATACCACTAGTTTCGCAAAAATTTTCTAACTCAACCTATCTTTCATGGCATAGCTAATGACTCGTATGTCCATCTCTAATTTTCGCACTAAAAGCAAGTGACCGAAATCGTAACCTGTTATCCCTTCACAAAAAGAATTCAAAAATGTGAAAAATTATTTTTAAACCCTTGAAAAAAAAAAAAAAATTTTACATATCCGCAATAGAAAATGAAGGATTTTTGTACGTGCAAAGCACAGCTTGTCTTTCGATAACATGAGTGGATCGCATGCCAACTTTTACGTGTTTATAAAAGAGAAAGTTGAGTTAGTTGGAACTTTTGGGGTAATTTGTATAAATTCACCATTTTAAAATTAGGGGGAGAAAGTATCAAAAACAAAATTAGGGCATTGCTTTTTGGGAAAAGGTTCGTATTTGAAGGATGGGGGAATTTTAAATAAATTTGAATTTAAAATTATTAATGGATATTCATCGACCCTCGTGTATTATTATAATAATCAAATATTAGTATATAACATTCATGGCAATAACTAAATTTCTTTTCAAAATACTTTAAACTGATTCTAAAAACCCTAAGACTTGATTTTAATTTACGCTTGAGGGCAAGCTTGGTTTAAGTGTGGTGGAATTTGTAATGTGTATTTTTATACACATTTTTAGGGTTTTTATCATCTCAAATTCATCCTTAATTCACTAAATGGATAAAGAAAATACTTATAATTCATAAAACATGATTTGGAACCTCTTAATACATTTTTTATATTATTTTACAGGCGAAAAGGCCGTAAGATGAAGATTTAGACCCAAATTGCAAATCATGGGCCAAAGACGGCCAACCAAGTCTTCCAAAACCCTACACAAATTTACCCAAATAACCAATTTTCAAACAAGCTTAAAATCGATCAAACTGCATATCCTTGGATTCAGTACGACGAGACGAATCGGTTGGTATTATTATCCACCTCTGAAAACGCCGGCGATCGCCGGAATCCGCCAGCCAAAAAGCAACCAGCCATGTTTCTGACCTGAGAAAGCTTCTTCGAGCAACCTTGCTTTCTACAGTCCACCATTCGAGCCAAAACCAACTCTATTCTCTTCCTCTCTTCCTGCCCTTTCTATCCGTATGAAGAACTCATCAAATGGTGCAAAATCGAGTGAGAAATCTGAAGTTAAATCAACTGTTCGACGAAATCCTCAATGAACTTTTCAAACCTGATGATCCAACGGTCAAGTTTTTGAACTGAATCGAATTCGATCAACCATTTCAGTTTTTCTCAAGCAAAGATGATCTTTTTTGTGTCTTTAAGCTTTAGTAAAGGTTCACAATGAATTCCGAAGCCTCAATTCGATGGAAAAACAACTCAAAATCATAGTTTGATTCACGAGTTCAGCAGTTTTTGGTTATTTTTCGCGAACCGACGCCGAGTTGGTTAATGGAGAAATTCTCTGGATTCGAGGTGGATTGGGGAACTATAATGGTTGAGGATTATCGTGAGGAAGTTGAGAACGAAGCCTGAGTCGCAGTTTTGGATTTCGTTGTGTGAAATGCGAGAAGAAGATCGATTTGCACACTCCGGTCGGCAATGGCGGAACAATGAACCGATGATATTCAAAACGGCAAAACTCGAGATATACTCAACGGTTTTCGACCATTCAAAGCTGTGTGGATTCGTGAGAAGATGGAGAAGAGATCTGGATTGATGAATTACGGTGAAATGTACGGAATCACGAGCTCTAATCAATGGTTATGAGAAACGGGTAAACGGGTCTGAAATCCAAGAGAAAAATCGATCCAAAGTCCAAATTCGCAACTTACACGGCTGTCAGAGGATTGTTTTAGGACGACTTACACGATCGCAAGCCACAGGAGATCGAGAGAAGAGGTTCAGCGCCAATTCTGAAGAAGAAGATGACTCGTTTCATCAGTCATAACTCGTCTCACGCGATTCAAACCGGTTCGCCACACCGGATCAACGAGAATGAGTTATAACGAGTCGGTATCGGCTCACACAAAAGTGACTCGTTTCAAGCGAGCCGTAGCTGCTCGTTTCGTCGCACGAAATCCGGAAATTTAATTCAAAACTCGGCGCCAATGGTGAACAAGAAGACGACTCGTTTCGCGTGTTTCGACCCGTCTCGCCACGGAAAATCAAAAAGAAAGTTTAAACCGCGAGAGGTTGGTAACGGCAATCACGACTCGTTTCACGCGATAATGACCCGGTTCACCGCAACCTATTACGAAGGGGCCCACTTTGTCGGTCTCGGTAATATGATTCAAATCGCATCCGAACCGACTCGCGCGAAATTACGAACGGAGCGGAAATTCGATGATTCAAAACCGGATCAAATCTCAACCGAATTCAACGAAATTTCGTCCGGATCTTGGGTACACCCCACTTGATCTGCCCGAGCCAATGGAATCGCTCGGTTTGTCCCCCACTCTCCGAGACCGGCCTCTCTATAAATTCGACCGATCAACCCATTCATCAAAATCATTCTTCCATTCTCCAAATTCTTTCAACACATTACTCTCCAATCATCTTCTTAAAGCTTCGGTAACTCCATTCTTGAATCTCGGAGCTTTTCGAGCTTCAATTTTCGAGTTTGAGTGAAATTCACCAATTCGGGTTGATTTGGGTGAAAAAGGCAATTGATTGGTTCGGTTGGAATCGAGCATCAGTTGGAGGTTCAAATCGGCTCAAGGAAGTTTCTGGTTGATCTTCCACGTCTCGGTTCGATCCAATTTTCGTTTAATCTCTTATATTCAATTTTAGATCACAAGATCCAATTTGTAAAAGAACATGATGAACACATGCCTAATTTCGGTTGATCTTATCATGTGTGAGTAGAATCTTGTAGGGATAGGCTTTTTGTGATAGAATTGTTTGAAATCTTGCTTTAATTTGAATTAAATTGACTGATTTGGTACTTGTTCATAATATCTTTGTTAAATCTGGATTTTTCTTGATTTAATCGATTTGGTTGAATTAATTAGGTCATTTAGAACTGAATTTTTCATGCATGTTAGTCCATTTTATCATCTTGAATCTTGGTTGAGGTTTTTTGCTTGATTTAGTGAAGTTTTTAGTTCAAAAATTGAGATCAAACACTAGTTGGTTGATTGGTGTTTGATCTGAATTTTTGATCTATTTGCTGAATTTTTCTGGTTGGAAATAATTCAAACTTGTGCCAAATCTGATAAACTGAATATTTAGTGATTAATGATACAATTCTTGATCAAATTGCCTTAAAAATCCCTACTTTTATCCTATTAATTCAAAAACACAATTTTCTGCATTTTATTTTTATCGGTTTCAGTAAAGAAATTGTTTGATCTCGGATCTGATCAAAGAAAATCATAAAAAAAATATTTTGTGTTTCTTTAGATATTTTAGAACAACTTTCATATAATATGTGCCCAATGCTTTTATGTTAAATTTGTAAGAAAAAAATCTGTGCAAAGTCTTGACTTTTTAATTTCATGTTCTTGATTTGTGATTCTGACTGTTTTTCTACAATTTTTAGAAATTAGTAGAAAAATCCTATAAATAAAAAATCTAGATCTCAGTAATTCATTTTGAAGTGTAGTTTCTTAATCTGAATTTTAATTGAGTTGTTATTTGGATAAAATTTGAATTTCACCCTCTTTTGACAACTAATACCATTCTCTGTCCAATCCTGTCATATGTTCTGAGTTTTGACCATAACTTTTGGAATATCAATCATTTTGATCTGAGATTTTTACCACATAATCTGAACTTGCTTTCCTAATTTCTGTTAATTTTTGGTGATTTTTGAAGTAATTTTCGATTTTCTGTGATTTTTTGAATAACTCTGTTGACTAATTGTGAAAATTGAGGACTAAAACGAAAATTACATAAAAAATATGAACAAAAGTGATAATTGATTCACCTTGCATTGTGAAGATCTCATTCTCTATTTTCCATTGACATATCATTTGCAACTTTTGGATATTTGGAAATATTATTCAAGAATCTTCAAAGGATTTGTGTACGAATTTATTTCAATACATCAATAACCTTCTAAAAATAGTCTGCAACATCTGAACAAAAACAAGACCTACTTTTGAAAAGAATTGTAATACCTCAAGGCCATTCTCCTTGTGTTCGACCCCTAAACTCATTACCACTCATACTCGTAATTAATTAATAGGGAAATATAAATTGTTTTGTTAAATTGTGTGAAATTCAACGACGGTTTTAACACGATACACAGTGCACAAAGCTCATCTACTACACATAAGCTCTCAACTTCTGACACTAACCTCTACTTCACGTCCCCTATCTTCTTATGTAATGCCTAACCCTCCTTCTCCAAAACCAAGTAATAAAGTGACTTTAGAAGCTAATAGACCTGGATATTATTTATATATATACGAGATGATATAGTGGGTTATTATGGATATTATATTATAGACAAACTTGAGTTCCAGGTCACGGTCCAATGGTAAGTCCTCACATAATTTCTCGCGCAAATTCCTAAATTATTGGCACTCAAACAACAAATCGAATTCACCAGTGACAAAAGATCCCTAAACCAATGACCTCAATTCTTCTTGAACTGGTCTATATGATCCTTTTGAGTCCAAACAAGTTCCACCACATTATTCAATACAAGTTACAGTTCTCTCTCAATCCTTTTGATTTTTAATTGGGCAATTTTTTTTAATTTGATGCTTAAAAATGGGTTTTTATTATTATTTTTTATTTATTTATTTTTTTTTAACTACCTAACATGCAATAAAGACTCCACCCCACACTTAAACTTTTACTCGTCCCCGAGTAAAGCTAAGCACAAAGTAGTGAAGCAATGCAAGAAAAAGAAAATAAACAAAAAAAAAAACACAACCTTTATTCGCAGGGTTTCCTCCCAGTAGCGCCTCTCTTTAACGTCGTTGGCCCGACGTTGCTATCTCCTTAAGAAGTGGATGCTGACTCTCCCAGCTCGTGAATGTCAATCCAACTCGCATCGAAACTCTCATGAAACCGCTTCAGCCGGTGCCCGTTGACCTTGAAAACCTTCCCTGAATCCAGACCCTGAATTTCTGCTGCACCATAATCGAACAATTTGGTCACAAGAAAGGGTCCTATCCACCTACTTTGTAGCTTGCCCGGGTGTAATTTGAGTCTTGAGTTAAACAGCAACACCTTGTCACCGACTTTGAAATCCTTATGGGCAAGCTTCTTGTCGTGATACATCTTGGTCTTCTCCTTAAAGATTCGGGAGTTCTCATACGCGTCATTTTGGATCTCCTCTAACTCTTGGATTTGTAGCTTCCGGTTGAGTGCATCGTTTGGGTAGTCTAGATGGCACTTCTTGATGGCCTAATAGGCTTTGTGCTCGAGTTCAACCGGAAGATGACAAGCCTTTCCATAGACTAGCCGATAAGGGGACATGCCTACAGGGGACTTGAACGCAGTCTTGTAAGCCCAGAGTGCGTCATTCAGCCGAAGACTCCAGTCTTTCCTGGTGGGGTTCACCATTTTCTCCAAAACGCCTTTGATCTCCCTATTCGAAAGCTCTGCTTGTCCATTGGTTTGAGGGTGGTAAGCTGTCGAGGTTTTATGTGTGACATGGTATTGCTTCATTAATGCCTCGAAACTCCGGTTGCAGAAATGGGTTCCTCTTTCACTGATGATGACTCTCGGGACCCCAAACCTACTAAAGATCTGGTCCTTGACAAAATTCATGACTGTTTTTGCATCCGCCCGTTTTGTGGCCTTGGCCTCAACCCACTTGGAGACATAATCGACTGCTAGGAGGATATACTCAAAATCATATGAGGGAGGAAAGGTCCCGTAAAGTCGATACCCCACACTTCAAAAACCTCACATGCAAGAATATACTTCATCGGCATCTCGTCTCTCTTGGTTAGTCCTCCCGTTGTCTGGCATCGCTCACATGACTTCACAAAGAAGTAAGCATCCTTACGTAGAGTGGGCCAGAAGAAACCACACTCAAGGCCTTATGAGCTGTCCGCTTGGCGCCAAAGTGTCGTCCACACTCCAGAGAGTGACAAAACTCAAGTACAGATCTGACCTCATTATCTGGTATACATCTCTGAATAATTTGATCCGCTCAAATCCGAAAGAGGTAAGGCTCATCCCAAATATAAAATCGGGAATCATACCGGATTCGATCAGTCTGTGCACGTGTAAGATCCTCTGGTAGGTCTTTAGCCACCAGGTAATTCATTATATCAGCATACAATGGTGTATAGCTTTACACGGCATAGAGATATTCCTAAGGGAAAAACTCCGATATTTGGGTACCCTCCTCAATACTCATAGGAAGGCGGCTAAGGTGATCTGCAACAAGATTCTCTGATTCTCGTTTATCTCTATTCTCCAAATCGAACTCCTGGAGCAACAATATCCAACGAAGAAGTCTCGGCTTGGATTCCTTCTTCTTGAAAAGATGCCTCAATGCGGCATGGTCAGAGTATATGATCACCTTAACCCCTAAGAGGTAGGACCTAAATTTCTCCAGTGCAAAAATGATGGCTAGCATCTCTTTCTCCGTAGTGGTATAGTTGCACTGAGCATCATCTAAGGTCCTGAAAGCATAAGAGATAACATGGGGTTCTCGTCCATACCGCTGCCCAGGAACAACTCCAACCGCCCTATCACTTGCATCGCACATGATCTCGAAAGGCAGATTCCAATCTGGAGCTTTAATGATGGGGGCAGAACACAGTTTCTCCTTGAGAAGGTCGAATGCCGCTTTGCACTTCTCATTAAACTCAAAAGAAGCCTCTTTTTGGAGAAGAAGACAAAGAGGTTGAGCGATTTTTGAGAAATCTTTGATGAAGCGCCTATAAAAATCAGCATGACCAAAAAATGATCGAATGTCCTTCACACTGGTCGGGTACGGAAGGGATCTAATAACATCGATCTTTACTTTATCCACTTCAAGACCCCGAGAGGAAACCACATGGCCTAAGACTGTGCCCTAATCCACCATGAAATGACATTTCTCATAATTCAACACCAGGTCAATCTCTACGCACCTCTGAAGAATCGTCTTTAGGTTTCTCAAACAGTCATCGAATGAGTCACCATAGACGGTGAAATCATCCATGAAAACCTCAATAATTTGGGTGACATAATCAGAGAAGATGGACATCATACATCTCTGAAATGTACCGGGTGCGTTACACAATCCAAAGGGCATGCGTCTGTAGGCAAATGTGCCAAAAGGGTACGTGAATGTGGTCTTTTCTTGATCCTCGGGGGCGATGGCTATTTGAAAGTAACCAAAGAAGCCATCTAAGAAGCAGTAATGGTGGCGCCCAGTAAGGCGCTCAAGCATCTAGTCAATGAAGGGAAGGGGGAAATGGTCTTTCCGAGTGGCAGTGTTTAATTTGCGGTAATGAATACATACTCGCCATCCATTTTGTGCTCTCGTAGGAACTTTTTCACCATCTTGATTCTCAATTATTGTAATACCAGTTTTCTTGGGTACCACATGGATTGGTGATACCCACTGTGAATCAGAGATAGGGTATATGATTCCTGCATCAAGGTGGTTGATGATTTCCTTCTTAACCACTTCCATCATTGGAGGATTCAGCCTACGCTGAGGCTCACGGGATGGTTTAGATCCATCCTCCAACAATATCAGATGCATACATGTAGAGGGGCTGATTCCCTTAATATCAGCCAGAGTCCATCCAATAGCAGTCTTGTGGTCCCTCAACACATTAACTAATTTCTCTTCATGAGTAGCCATGAGGCTACTAGAGATGATCACTGGAAGAGTGTCTCCTTTACCCAAGTATGCATACTTGAGAAAAGCTGGTAGAGGTTTTAGGTCAAGAGAGGGGGGACTCACAATGGAAGGTTCGGTAGGCTCAAGAGAAGGTTTTATCAAGAGAGAAGAAGAAGAAGAAGAAGAAGAAGCCTCTCCAATGGCCAAGGCAGATAGACTCTGAAGAAGGATTTGCTCATCTGGAGATAGATCAAGAATGGTCTCGAGCAGATCGATGAACTCGAAAGAGAAGAAGTTGTAGACGCACTCATCAACTGGGTCGATAGAAGGATGCTTGATAGCATCAAATATATTGAAAGGGATGTTCTCTCCGTCAAACTCCATAGAAAGAGTTCCATTGTGCACATCAATCTTAGTTCGGGCAGTTTTAAGAAAGGGTCTTCCCAGAAGAATGGGAGTTGAGCTCGGTGAGCTATCAGACTCATCCATACGCCGAATGTAGAAATTTGCAGGAAAGACAAGGCCATTGACCTTAACGAGGACATCCTCGATAACTTCTTCTGGCACAGCAGTAGAGTGATCAGCCAGTTGGAGGATCACCCCGGTCTTTTTCAAAGGTCCTAGACCGAGGGAAGAATAGATAGAGAAGGGCATGACATTGATAGATGCCCCAAGATCAAGCATGCACCTAGCAAATTCATGGTGCCCAATGCTGCAAGGAATGGCAAACATGCCAGGGTCTTTTTGCTTCTCTGGAAGCTTCTTGTGGATAAACGCAGAGACATTCTCACTCATTGTCACCCTCTAATGGCCACTTAGCTTTCTCTTATTCGTGCACAAGTCCTTGAGAAATTTCGCATAGCGAGGGACTTGACGAATGGCCTCGAGTAATGGAATGTTTACTTCCACCTTCTTTAAAACCTCTAAGATATCTCTCTCTGCCTCATTCTTTTTGGTGTTAACCGCTAAACGGCTAGGAAAAGGGAATCTAGGTTTATAAGGTGGTATTTCCTTGGGCTTTTCTTTCATCTTCTCGGATTCCGGCTTAATTACTTCAATCTCTGCTTCACCTTTCATGTTTCCTTTACTCCCTTCTATTTCTTTACCACTTCTTAAGGTGATAGCACATGCATTCTCACGGGGGTTGAGAGTTTGGGAAGGAAGTTGTGAGGACCCCTGAGTTTTTAACTGGTTTAATTCAGAGGATATTTGAACAATTTGGGTGCCTAGATGTGTTAGGGCACTCTTTGTATCTTCTGAAAAGAAGTAGTTGACGTGGCCAAGGAGGTCACAATGTCAGAGAGACTTTTCAAAGCAGGGTCAATTGGAGGTGAAGAAGAAGAAGAATTTTGATTATGATTTTGAGGAGGTTGTTGTTGGTTTCCTGGGTCACGCCATCTGAAGTTTAGGTGGTCACGCCATCCAGGGTTGTATGTTTTGGAATAGGGATCATAATTACGGTTTTGACCCCCATTTGAATTTCCGTGTTGGTTTAGCTTGAAGATGCCGCAAGCTGTAGTTGTGACTTTCTCCTCATCATGCAGTGTTGGGCAGGCATCGGTGGTGTGCCCTGTCTGAGTACAGACACTGCATGCTTTCACTTCTACTTTAGTTCCCATGAATGATGCCATCATATTAGCTAAGCTGTCTAATTTGGAGTCCATACCATTCACTCGCTTCTCCAAATCACAGTCTCTAATCTCACTAACTCCCCTAATTCGAGATCTGGTTCTACAAGATTGGACATTTTTTTTCCATGGTTTCTATCAAGGTTCGTGCTTGCCTAACGGTTTTATCTATGAAAGCAGCCCCACTGGCAGAATCTACATTATCCATAGTCTCTTGAAGCATCCCATCATACAAGTGTTGAATCAAGAGATTCTCTGGGTCTTGATGGTTGGGACATTTTGCACACAACTTCTGGAAGCGATCATAGTAGGCTTTCTCCTACTTCTTGTTGAATACTACAAATCTGCTTCCTAATAGAAGCTGTAAGAGAGACAGGAAAAATACTTGTCTAGAAATAACTTTTGAAGTTCTACCCAAGTTGTTGGAAAAGGTGCTAGATGGTAGTACCAGTCCTTTGCTGGTCCTCGAAGACTGTATGAAAACAGTCGCAGCTTATAAGGACCTTCATCTTCAATCTCCGCCGGCATCATTGTTGCGGTGATATGGTTAAACTCCCGCATGTGAGAGTGCGAGTCCTCTCTGGCACTCCCATTGAAGGTCGGTAATATTTAAAGAAGACCCGTACGGATCTTAAAATTCGGGACTAGTGGTAATACAATACCATATTGGATGGTAGCAAAATCAAAGGTAGACAAGTCCCTAAGTGTCCTATCCTCAAAATTAGCCATGATTGTAGTGTTACCTCTTGTAGCGTGAGGAGGAGCTGGTGGAGTAGGAGGCTCACTGTCGCTGTCCGAGTTCTCCACCTTTTCAGTTTCTTCGGCTGCTTTCGGTGTTATCAGAATTGCTCTTCTTCGCTCCAGGTGTGTTCTCTCAATCTCCGGATCTAGTGGTGCAAGTGGAAGATTAGAACTATGAGTAGCTTTCATGAACTGGAATCAAGTGTAAGAGAGAGAATTAGTTAATGCAAGTAATGCAGACTCAAAGTTAAAATAAATAGTATGACTGACTCTGACAAAAAGTGAAAAAGATAAAAAAGGTAACGAAAGTGTGACTCTGACAAAAAGTTAAAAAGATATAACTAACCGAAAGTAAAATGAATTTGGTTTACTCTGACACAGATGCAGACTACCGTACTACACAAGACAAGTGTGAATATTGACCTAGAATAGTCGCGTTGCTAGCTCTCCGGCAACGGCGCCATTTTTGATAAGATGTATTTTTGTAGTCGTTATACACTTACCAAAAGAAATTTATAACCCAAACTTAACTACAATACAGTAGACAGTGAAAGTAGGGGTCGAACCACAGAGAGCTATTTAGACTAAACTAGGTGAAAAGATTACTTCTCTAATGAAAATGAACTCAACAAAAATTGAAAACTAAAATAAAGAGAAACCAAGACCGTAAATAAAACTAAACACAAGACCTAAAACAAGACACACAATAGGGGGGGTTGTTGATTGGTTGATTGCAACAAAATGAAAGTAACAAGTAAAGAGGAAACTTAGAGTAAAAATCAAGAGATGTGGTGGTTTTGTGAATTGAGGTATAGTTTTGTGTAGTGAATTTGCGTGTAACTTTATCCTTGACTATAATAATGAATTTGGAATTAATCTCTTAAGTGCAGTAAGATCAGCTCTAACCGATAAATAACTCAAACAAAAAGATAGGGTTTTAGTTTAGATGAGCTCGTAAATAAAAACACTAACCTACTTGAATATCATAACCAAGTTCGATGTTGATACGAGTAGAGGTCTTCTGCTTTGAAGACTAGCGAGCGATCAGTTTCTTTACCCTAGGAGAAACAAAGAGTTCGTTCGAGTCGAGCTTTAAGAGCACGAAGGAGAAGGAAGCGAGACGTAGCAGTTCAGACCTGCAGCCGCTGTAATCTCCCGGATCAGGAAGATCTGAGGTATAAATTTTAATAGTTAATCTCGTACTTTTATTCGCTTAGCGATGATCCCAGGAAAGGCTGGACCCGTAGGTTCGGCTACGCATGTAACATACATGGCTACGGGTTCTCCAGCGGTGGTATCAGAGTGTTCGTTAAGGAAATAATCGTCGATTATATTTAAAATTTATGAAATTCTAGTAAAATAAATTTTAGGGTTTTGAAAATATTATTTCAAAACATAAAATTTTTGTAGAGTTTTGGAAAAATAGTTTTTCTGCATCGGTGTTATTTTGTTCCGAATGGAATAGTTCCGTTCAGAACGGAATAGGCAGAATTTCTATCAGAACGGAATAGGCAGAATTTCTGTTAGAAATTTCTGTCAGAACACGGGTTCAAAACGGTTCGTTGAAGATTACACCTGTAATCTAGAGATAGATCTAAGATTAGAAACCTCATGAGTAAGGAAGTACCCCCATGTCATAGAAGTCCTCGGTACTTAGACAGTCTTCCATGTGGGTCATGCCAAAGCTGAGCAAATGGGGGATTGTCTTTGTAAAGGAAAGTACTCGGAAAATGGCGTCCAGCATGCGTCATGCCAAAGCTGAGTGTGCAGGATTCTATTTGGCCCGTAATCATACATGGTTAAAATTAACCGAGCAAATCGGACTTGAGCTCAGGGCACAGGTGTTGGGAAATCCATAGCCATGTACGTTACATGCGCAGTGGAACCTATGAATTTAACCCGCCCTAGGATCTACATTAAGGGGATAAAAGTACGAGGTTAACTATTAAAATTTATACCTCGGATCTTCCTGATCCGCGAGACGAAGAACGGATGTAGGTCCGAACTTTTCTGATTTGCAACTTTCTCCTTCCTGAAGCTCGACTCACGACCTCCTTGCTTCTCCTAGGGATGAAGATCGATCGCTCACAAGTTCTCAAGATAGAGAACCTCTACTCGTATCCATGCGAACTTCACATGTACAGAATAACCGGACTTGGATAGACAAGTCGGAAAATACTTTCCGAAAACTTTCTCTCTCTTTTCTATGTAATAGACAGCCTCTAAGGCTTCTGAATTGTGTGTCGAATAGAAGGGGCTACCCCTTTATTTATACTAGAGAGGGGGTGAAAGAATGACAACTTTCATTAAGGAAACAAATCATGCCTGCCGCATGAACAGTAATTCCTGCTTCGAACGGACCATCATTTCCACATAAACGATGCTTGTCCGCCAAGCAAATCAGCATATACCATATGTGTTCCGTTCGAATGCGTGAATAGTAATTCCTACGCGTGAACAATAATTCAAGCACAATCAAATATCGAATATTTGATTTATTCTTTCGCACATTTAAATATCACATGTATAACTGTTATTGAGGTATTTTCATCATGTATGAATGGAGTTCATTGTGTGACCGTGTAGGTTCCATTCAACGCTGGCAATGATCTTCTAAAAATCGTAAGTCATGCGTAACCTCTAGACTGATCTCATGACTACCCATGTTAAATGAAATGATCAGCGATCATAAACCAATCTGAATAGACAATTGCTTATTCCTTTTGTTCTACGATATACGTCTTGATCACAAGGCACGGTAATATGTCATCCTTGACTTTGATCAAAGTCTCTTTCCTGATCGAGAATTAGACTGAGTAAATACAAAATAATATTAACAACCACATGTTAATCCATTTTGAGCATGACCATGCATTTCCTTCAGTCCTAGTTCATCAGGGGGTCCTAGAGATATCTCCCTCTTGTCGAGAGGAACAAATCCCTTCTTGGTCACTCACATTCCTCGTCATGATTAAGTGCATACCTAATGATGACCTTAATAATCATCCCGTTACGGATGACGTAGGATCATATTACAGTATGCAGTTCCACATGCAGGAATCCATGGTGACCTCAGGTCGTAGGTGTTGGGTTTCGGACGTGCATAACGCAGTGAAAAAACAAAAACTCATCCAAAACCAATCCGAGGACCCGTGCATACCGGTTAAATCAACGAAATAAATCTTAAAGATACCTTTCGGATTACGCTTAATCCACGACGATCAAACCATGCGTGTTGTCCGTGCGCCTCAACACCGGTTACCGTCCTAACCGATTTTACGTCCGTCCATGCCGTCTAGATCGGATCGTGCTGAAATCATCTACCGCACATGCAGGATTAGTGCCATAGGCCAAATGTATTTGTGCTTGGAAATGGATTATGTATTAAGACATTATTATTTATTCAATAAATGTTCTTTCTTATATATATGTGTGTATGGGTTGTGAATGTATATTTCTTATATCAACCAAGAATGAAACTTCGGGTTCACGTCATCATAATACGTGATTCTGATAGTAGAACTATGAACTGTCCCTAGTGATATGTAGGATGTTTATAGAGATTGGCATACTTCAGGTAAGAAGCTACATATCCATACTAGTATATTCGCAGGCTAGATGATCATGTTCTGCTGATCATGGACATAGAGATATCAAGTCTGGAATATAGGTACGTGTTAGAGAAGATGTACTGGACTGACCACACTATGAGAATATTCATGGTATATGTCATTAGTGATTCTCATATGAATAGTGTGCTTGTTCCTACGACCTGAGGTCACCATGGATTCCTGTATGAGGATTTGCATACTTTAATATGCTCTTACGTCATCCGTAACGGGATGATCATTAGGGTCATCGTTAGGTATGCACTAAATCATGACGAGTAATGTAAGTGACCAAGATGGGATTTGTTCCTTTCGTCACGAGGGAGATATCTCTGGGCCCCCTGATGAACTAGGACTGAAGGAAATGCATGGCCATGCTCAAAATGGATTAACATGTGTTGTTAATATCATTTTGTATTTACTCAGTCTAATTCTCGATCAGGAAAGAGACTTTGATCAATCTCAAGGATGACATATTACCGTGCCTTGTGATCAAGATGTATATCGTAGACCAAAAGGAGTAAGCAAATGTCTATTCAGATAGGTTCATGATCGCTGATCATTTCAGTTAACAAGGGTAGTCATGACTTACGATCTTTAGAAGATCGTTGCCAGCATTAAATGAAACCTACACGGTCACACAATGAACTCCATTCGTATGGGATGAATGTGCCTCAAAACAGTTATACATATGATGTATAAACTGGTGAACGAAATAATCAATTATTGGATAATTGATTGAACAAAACAGTTCCATTCCGTTGGCAACGGAATAGTTCCGTTCCCAACGGAATATATATGGAAACTATAATAACCTTAGTTGCCAAGTATTTTGTTATGGAAATACCTATTCTGTTGGCAACGGAATAGGCGCAGATTAGGGTTTTAGTTATGGTAACTGAGCAATCGTTCGCCTCTCTCTCTAGTATAAATAGAAGGGCAGGGTCTCTCTATTCTACAGACAATTCAGAAGCCTAAGAGGCCGTCTTTACACAGAAAAGAGAGAGAGAGTTTTGAGATATATTCGGAAAGTATTTCCGGACTTGTCTAGCCAAGTCCGGTTATTCCGTTTGAGTGAAGTTCGCGTGGATACGAGTAGAGGTTCTCTACCTTGAGAACTTGTGATCGATCTATCTTCATCCCTAGGAGAAGAAGCTATCTCTCGAGCCGAGCTTCAAGAAGAGTTTCGCGAGCCGAGCTTTAAGAAGGAGTTATTCGAGCCGAGCAATAGGAAGGAGCTTGGCGAGCCGAGCTTCGGGAAGGAGATGGTTGAGAGTCGGAAATGTTCAGACCTACATCCGTTCCTTGTCTCGCGGATCAAGAAGATCCGAGGTATAAATTTTAATGGCCAATCTCGTACTTTTATTCCCTTAATGTAGATCCTAGGGTGGGTTAAATCCATAGGTTCCGCTGTGCATGTAACATACATGGCTATGGATTTTCGAACAGCACACACAATCGGTCTCCACTGAAACTCTCAACAACCCATTCTCATCTTCTTAGGCCGAATAGATCACAAGCGCCGAAAGTACGAACGCCTCTACCAGTATCCACATGAACAAACTTCTTAAAACGGGAAGAAGAACAATATATATGCCCTCCTAAGAACAAACTCTATCGTTCTAAGATTGTCCCTGCATACCCAGCTTTGGCATGACCTATGCAGGGTCGATCAGAGTATTGAGGGATTTAGACTTACGGAAGGCACTTCATGACTTAATATTATTTTGAGGGATTTTATTTAATATTATATGTTATTATGCAATCTTCAAAGAACATCACATGTACTAATAGAATAAAGATAATAACAATGATATATTATGGCCTTGATTTTTATGAACTAACATAAAGATTTCCTAATATATATTTCATCTCCATGAAATTTTTCTTAGATTGTATATGAAAATCTTATCTCCATGTATAGAAATCGATGAACTCTTTCATCACCATGATGTGTGGTTAAAAATGAACTTGTCATCTTAATGATGTATTCATGATGGACGATGAACTCCTTTATCTCCATGATGGATGTGTTATGCCTAATGAACTCTTTCATTATATCAATAGGTATCAACAAATATATCAAATATAAACATAATCATATTATGTTTCGATTATATATATATATATATATATATATATATATATATATATATATATATATATATATATATATATATATATATATATATATAGGCTTACGAATGCGAATTCGGGGCGCGATCATCATTGTCAATATTTGATTTGGTCAACATTTGACTAGGTTAACGATCAACGTTTGATAAGGTCATCAGTTAATGGTCAACATTTTGACTAGGTCATGATCAACTTTTGACCAATTCAATGGTCAACAGTCTAGGGGTAACAATTAACAGTCAATACAATCAACAGTTAAAATAGTCCACAGTCAACACACAATTTTCTATATATTAATGCATCATATGAATCTTTTCATGAATTCAATGCATCACATGCAATTTTTCATGAAATAATGCATCACATGCACCATTTAAAAAAAAAGTCAATTCATGGTATGCACCCATTCATGAAGAGGTCGTCTTTACGCAGATTAGAGAGAGAGAGTTTTGAGAGATATTCGGAAAGTATTTCCGGACTTGTCTAGCCAAGTCCGGTTATTCCGTTCGAGTGAAGTTCGCGTGGATATGAGTAGAGGTTCTCTACCTTGAGAACTTGCGAGCGATCTATTTTCATCCCTAGGAGAAGAAGCTATCCCTCGAGCCGAGCTTCAAGAAGAGTTTCCCGAGCCGAGCTTCAAGAAGGAGTTATTCGAGCCGAGCAATAGGAAAGAGCTTGGCGAGCCGAGCTTCGGGAAGGAGACGGTTGCGACTCAGAAAAGTTCAGACCTACATCTGTTCCTTGTCTCGCAGATCAGGAAGATCCGAGGTATAAATTTTAATGGCTAATATCGCACTTTTATTCCCTTAACGTAGATCCTAGGGCGGGTTAAATCCATAGGTTCCGCTGCGCACGTAACGTACATGTCTATGGATTTCCCAACAGTGGCATCAGAGCGTTCGTTAAGGAAATAATTGTCGATTAAATATTTAAAATTTAGTAAATTCTAGTATAATAAATTTTAGGGTTTTGAAAGTATTATTTCAAAACATCATGGAAATAGTTTCTAGGAATATAATATTGGATATTATGATTCTCTAGAGTTTCGAAAAATAGTTTTTCGAAATCCGTTTTGGAAACGGAACTAAAACAAAAGAAAATACGAATTTTCAGCACGTCTCCGTTGAGAACGGAGTACTTCCGTTGAGAACGGAATAGTTCCGTTCAGAACGGAACAGTTCCGTACCAACGGTATAATGCTAATTTTGCAAGAAACCCTAATTTTTGTTATACATGGAATTTAAATATACAAATATGGTATGAGCTTTGGATCTGTGATTGTTCTGTGATGTAATCTTGTGTGTGAATGCTTGTAATATTATTTAATATCTATGGAAACCGGTGAGTTGTCCAAAGTTGTAATTATGGCAACCGGTGAGTTGTCCAAATTTGTAAATTACCTTTTATAGCAATACGTTAGTTGTTAGGATAGATATTAACTCAAGACTTCAAGGCAAGATAACTTGGCGCAATCTTCGGAAGATGTGTTGGGTTTCAGACGTGCATAACGCAGCGGAAAAACAAAAATTTCGTCCAAAACCAATCCGAGGATCCGTGCGTATCGGTTAAATCAGAGAAATAAATCTTAAAGATACCTTTCGGATTACGCTTAATCTATGACGCTCAAACCATGCGTGTTGTCCATGCGCCTCTAAACCGGTTACCGTCCTAACCGATTTTACGTCCGTCTAGGCCGTCTAGGTCGGATCGTGCGGAAGTCATCTACCGCACACACAATCGGTCTCCACCAAAACTCTCACCAAACCGTTCTCATCTTCTTAGATCGAATAGATCACAAGCGTCGAAAGTACGAACGCCTCTACCGATGTCCACACGAACAAACTTCTTAAAACGGGAAGAAGAACAATATATATGCTAGTAGCTTGTTCTCCTCTTGCATAAGAAAACTCTTTTTCTTCTTCTTATTTTATCTCACAAAAGATGTATATAATTCCTCTCATATAATCGCACCCTTTCATTTTGTCATACAAAAGAAGGCACCCTTTCGTAGTAATACAAAAAAAAGGAAAGCACCCTTTCGTAATTTTGTCTCAGAAATGAGAAAGGATATTTTTCTCTCTTTTGTCTCACAAAAGAGAATGAGAAATAATGAGAGAAAGAATGATTTGGTCTATTGAATTTGGAGCCCTCTATGTCCTCACACTAAAAGATGTGTATGACATCACTCATCATTATCCATATGCCATCATCTAGACTCTTATAGATTACATGATCTTTTGTGCTCATAGTCTTTATATACATATATATCATATCTTATCACATAAGATGACAATATATTTTGTGACATTCTTATGCAACTCATCATATAAGTCGCTAGGATTTTCTGCGCCCGTTTCAGTTTGTTATTTGTGTGTGACCCTGTAGGTTCACTTAATGTTGGCAATAGACTTGACAGTCTATAAATCATGAGCGGACTCTAGCAAGCCATCATGACTACCCAATTTAAGTGAATATCGGTGATCCGATTTACCTAATCAACAATCACGTATTTAGTCCCTTTGTAGTGCGATATCTATATCGATCATAAGGCATGTAATACGCCATCCGTATATTAATCGATTAATATTTCTTGATCTCAAATTAAACTGAACAAGAACAAATGACATTAGTAACTCTTATTAATTCATTTGAGTATGGCCATACATTTCTTCAGTTCAATTCATCAAGAGGCCTAAAGATATCTCTCTCATTTATGAGAGGAACAAATCCCGTCTTGATTGCACTCATCCCTCTACATGATTCATTGTATACCTAATCATAACCGTTATGACCACCCGGTTAAAGGCAGTGTTAGATTATATTAAAGTATAAAATTATTCATGTTGGGAACCGAGACAATCTCAGGTCAAGTGACTATAAATACTTTATGTTACAAGAATCGCTAATGACGTAAAACATGTAGCATTCTTATGGCGGGTCAGTCCGGTATATGGTCTCTAACATATACCTATGTTAATGACTTGATAACTATTTATCCATAATCAGTAAAACATAATCATCAGTCAACTAATATACTGGTGTACATTTATAGCTTGTATATAAATATATATTTATATGTATCTGCAAGTATATTTGTCTCCACAAATATCCTATAAATGACCAGGTACGATTTAGAATAGCATTCACAACACTTTATAGTTTTACTATCAAAGTCACGCACTTTGATGACATAAAGCTAAATTGCATATTCATGGTCTATTTTAATTATATTAAAATAACCTATACGCACATATTATATGAAATATCTTAGAATAAATATTATGTTTGCTATTACAATCCATCATCTAGGTCACAAACACTTTGGCCTAGAGCATAACACCATCAATCTCCCACTTGCACTAGGCCAAATCAACCAAGTATCTCATACTCATTGATCTATGTGGTATCGCATACTAGTTGACCTAACATGATTACCATCATTTAAGGGATTGGGTTCTTAAATGGATTATCAAACATTGTCATATGCAAATACTTTGCATATTTTTATGTCCACCATAATCAAAGAAGAATACTTTATCTTTCTCAAGTATATAATCATACTCTTGATTATTATTTAGTGACTTTCACTAAGACTAAACTTATGTGTGTTTGTTACACTTAATTCACATCATATGTAATTATGCTCCCACTGAATTTCTTGTCAACATAAGATTTATCTTTAATTTTTGATAAAACCAAACTGTTTGGTTACTTCATCAAATAATAAATATTCACCTAGAGATGTTTGCTTTAATTCATAAATATATGTATGCAACTTGCAAACTCTTTTCAAAATTTTTTAGGGTAGACGAAACTCTCAAGTTGTATCATATACATACTTTCATAGGTTTCTATTAAGAAATAACGTCTTGACATCCACTTGGCATCTTTTATAGTCATACTATGAATATATGCCCAAAAAATTTCTGAAATACATAAGCATGATGACTTGGAAAAATATTATCATAGTCTATACTATGAGTTTAACTTAACCACAAATCATCCAATATATGTTTGCACATTATCCATGTCAGTCTTTCTTTTAAAACCGTATTTCCATCTGATGGATCAATCAAATTCAAAACTTGATTGTCTGACATGGATTACATCTCAACTTTCAAAGTCTCTAACCATTAGAGCCTTGACTCATCATAGTCTTTTAGTAGAATGTGGACTCATCATCTATGAGTACGAAATTTTTATCATTAGACACGAAAAATCTATATTTTTTCGGGCCTGCGATAAATTCTAATAGATCTACATGAATACACTTATGTTATATACTCAGACTCTTCAACATCTTCGGAGTCTAGTTGATTAATTGCCGACTCAATCACTAGTTGAAATCTGAATTAATTTCCATCCGAGCATTACTGTCAGTATGTGGAATTTGAACTTTTCAAATTTACTCCCACTAATTCTTTTGGAAACACTTCTTCCAAAGAGATATAATTTTCGAGTAACAAATACTTTGTTCTCATATTAATTATAGTAGTAATATCCTTTACTTTTCTTAGGATATTCCACAATAAGCACTAATCCGATTAGATGCATGATGCTTCAATTAAATATCATATCCTCAAATCTTAATAAAAGATAATCTGATACACCTACCAGTCCATATCGCATATGGAGTCTTTTACAATTGTTTTAGATGGAATTATATTCAGTATGAACGCAATAAGAGCGTAACCCCGAAAGAAATAGAAGATATATTTGACTCCTCATAATCGAACTATATCTAATAAAGTTCCATATAGTTATCATGATGATCAAACATTTGGTTCTCGACTCCTCGATCTCATCAAAGAAATTTGATTTTTCGAAGTCAAGTTTTATTCTCTACTTCATTATTTGAAAGTTTTGAACTTTTCGAAATATTCAAATTTATTGGTTCAATAAAGTGATGAAGTAGTTTTCTCTAGCACCTTCACTCATTGATGAACATACATCACTATGTATGAGAGCCAATAAGTAACTTGCTTTCACCTTACTTTGTGAAAGACGTTTATGTCATCTTGTCTAATAAATAAGTTATACATGTCTCAAATGATTCAAAATCAAATGAATTTGAAAATCCATCTTAATGGATTTAATAAATGTTCATCTTATTTAAGTAGACCAAGTGACAATGCTAGATTTAAATTCTTAATATTAATGTTATAGATAGACTTATAATTATCTTGTTCGATATAACACAAAAGGTAATTTTTTCTATTGGAACATTTTCAAAGAAAATTGACATTTGTGAATGGTGAAATTATTATTCTCAATAATAAATTAATAAACATTCATAGATAAACTCGAACTATAGATAATACAAAATTTATTGTCGACATTAAATAACAATTATTTATGTCGGCGATAAGTCCAAAAAGACAATGTAAATAAATGAGTTACTTGAGAAAATGCAACAACATTTGCTACGTTTGTCACTCATATGTTAACTTCAGATTTACTCAATAGTCTACAACTTTGTCAGCACATTTTCACAAATGTGTGATTCACATCGTGTATCTAATACACATGATGTGAAATAGACAAGTTAATTTCTATAACAAAAATACTTGAAGCGGTAGTCACACTATCCTTTCATTCACTTTTTCATATCTTCTTAAGAAATTATTGTTTCTTTCAATTTACCGATTCACCGCAAAAGACACTAATTTCTTACCCAAGGCCGAAGCCTCGGACAACACCTTACCCTTATCTTTGGGATTACTCTTTACGATTTTTTTAAGCACGAGAACATTATTGACAACACTTGTCCATGTTCATTTTAACGATTATAAGCATCTTATGCTATATGTCCTTATCAAGGACCTATTGTGAGACATAAATAGATATACTATTCGATTTGAATAATATGCAAAGACTATTATTCTTTAAATATTTCATATAATGGCTCCCACTATTTTTAATCAAATCAATAACCCTCAATCGCATTGATTCAGAAACTTTCAATCCATGAAGTTTCATAGTGAGACAAGATCCATATTTCAATTAAGTCCTAAGTGAGCTTTGGCTCATCGCCCAGAACTTAACTTATTTAGGTAGGAATAATTCCAATTGTATCTCATACAACTCTTTAACAACATAGGATAAGCATCATATGCCCGACGTATATATCCTATCGTATGCCCCGAGCCCAAGTCCGACTTGATAGCTTTGGCATGACCTATGTTGGCTCCCATTTCCCGCATTCTCTCCTCCTAAGATTGTCCCTACATACCCAGCTTTGGCATGACCTATGCAGGGCCGATCAGAGTATCGAGAGATTTAGACTTATGGAAAACACTTCATGACTTAATATTGTTTTGAGGGATTTTATTTAATATTATATGTTATTATGCAATATTCAAAGAACATCACATGTACCAATAGAATAAAAATAATAACGATGATATATCATAGCCTTGATCTTTATGAACTAACATAAAGATTTCCTAATATATATTTCATCTCCATGAAATTTTTCTTAGATTGTATATGAAAATCTTATCTCCATGTATAGAAATCGATGAACTCTTTCATCGTCATGATGTATGGTTAAAAATGAACTTGTCATCTTAATGATGTATTCATGATAGATGATGGATGTGTTATGCCTAATGAACTCTTTCATTATATCAACACGTATCAACAAATATATCAAATATAAACATAATCATATTATGTTTCGATTATTTAACCATTTATAAAATATATATATATATATATATATAAGGCTTATGAATGCGAATTTCGGGCACGGTCGTCATTGTCAACATTTGACAAGTCAAAAACTAATATTTTATTTGGTCAACATTTGACTCGGTCAACGGTTAACATTTGACAAGGTCAACAGTCAATTGTCAATATTTTGACCAGGTCATGATCAACTTTTCACCAATTTAATGGTCAACAATCAAGGGGTAAATTAGTGTAGTCAACATAGTCCACAGTCAACACAGTGGGTCAACAGTCAATTGTCAACATGATCAACATGGTCAACACCTGGTCAACTTTGTCAACACACATTTTTCTACACATTAATACATCATAGGCATCTTTTCATGAATTCAATACATCACATGCAACTTTTCATGAAATAATGCATCACATGCAGCATTTCAAAAAAGTAATTCATGGTATGCACCCTTTCATGAAGACACAACTATTCAAGAGGTCGCAACTCTTGCGATTGCACCTTTTCGGTCATACCTCTTAGTTGCGCATGTCGATTACACCCGTTGGTCCTATTGGACGTGATATTTTGATCATATCCATTGATCACACCCTTTGGTCGCACCCATTCGTCGCAACCTTATGGACGTGACATTTGGATCGCATCCGTTGGTCACACCCTTTAGTCGCACCTTTTGGTCGCACCCATTCGTCGCAACCTTATGGACGTGACATTTGGATCGCATCCGTTGGTCACACCCTTTAGTCGCACCCTTTGGTCTCAACCTTTAGTCGTGTCTTTTGGATGTGACATTTGAATCGCATCCCTTGGTCACACCCGTTAGTCGCACCTTTTGGTCGCACCCATTCGTCGCAACCTTATGGACGTGATATTTGGATCGTATCCGTTGGTCGCACCCTTTGGTCGCAACCTTTCGTCGCGTCTTTTGGATGTGACATTTGAATCGCATCCCTTGGTCACACCCGTTAGTCGCACCTTTTGGTCGCACCCTTTGGTCGCAACCTTTCGTCGCGTCTTTTGGATGTGACATTTGAATCGCATCCCTTGGTCACACCCGTTAGTCGCACCTTTTGGTCGCACCATTTGGTCGCATCCGTTGGTCGCAACCTTTCGTCGCGTCTTTTGGATGTGACATTTGAATCGCATCCCTTGGTCACACCCGTTAGTCGCACCTTTTGGTCGCACCCTTTGGTCGCATCCGTTCGTCGCAACCTTTCGTCGCGTCTTTTGGATGTGACATTTGAATCGCATCCCTTGGTCACACCCGTTAGTCGCATCTTTTGGTCGCACCCTTTGGTCGCATCCGTTGGTCGCAACCTTTCGTCGCGTCTGTTGGATGTGACATTTGAATCGCATCCCTTGGTCACACCCGTTAGTCGCATCTTTTGGTCGCACCCTTTGGTCGCATCCGTTGGTCGCAACATTTCGTCGCGTCTTTTGGATGTGACATTTGAATCGTTCTATCTTAAAGGATAATCTCTTCTATGGAAATGTTCTATTAGAAAGAGATCTTTACGTGCTAGATCTTAAGAAAGAGAGTTATAAGTCCATATATAATAACATTAACACTGAACGATTTAAACCAAATGACTGAGATACAACATACCTCTAGCACTGTCGCTTAGGCCATATAAATGAGAAACGCATTTCTAAACTCCACTCTCATGGACTTTTAGACTCATTTGATTTGGAATCATTTGAGACGTGCGAGTCTTGTTTACTTGACAAGATGACTAAGAAACCCTTCACAAAAGTTGGAGAAAGGGTCAATGACTTATTAGAACTCATACATACTGATGTATGTGGACCAATGAGTATGGCCGCTAGAGGTGGGTATCGGTACTTCATAACTTTCATGGACGACTTCAGTAGATATGGTTATGTCTACCTAATGAAGCACAAGTCTGAATCCTTTGAAGTGTTCAAAGAATTTAAGAATGAAGTACAGAATCAACTTGGCAAGAAGATTAAAGCACTTCGATCTGATCAAGGAGGCGAATATCGAAGTCAGGAATTTGAGGATCATCTCAGAGAATGTGGAATACTTTCACAACTGACTACTCCAGGAACTCCTCAGTGGAATGGAGTGTCCGAAAGGAGGAATCGAATCTTATTGGATATGGTTCGATCGATGATGAGTCAAACGAGTCTTTCAATGTCTTTCTAGGATTACGCTCTTGAGACTACCGCATTCATACTGAACAAGATTCCATCCAAAGCGGTTCAAAAGACGCCATATGAGATATGGACAGGGAAAAGCCCCAAGTTGTCTTTTCTTAAAATTTGGGGATGTGAGACTTATGTCAAACGTCAGTTTCACGATAAACTCGGACCCAAATCTGATAAGTGCCTGTTTGTGGGATATCCTAAGGAAACCAAAGGATATTACTTTTACCACCCATCAGAGAAGAAAGTATTTGTTGCTCGCAATGGAGCCTTCTTGGAAAGAGAGTTTGTCACTATGAGAAGCAGTGGGAGTAAAGTGCAACTCGAAGAAATTGGAGACCCACCTATAGTTGCAGAACCTATGATGGAGGAACAAACAAGCTCTCAAGGAGTTGGCGAGCTTGAAACACAACGGACTCAACGTAGATCTAGTAGGATTCGTCATGAGCCTGAGAGATACGGATTTGTCGTGTCTAATGATGATGATGTGACATTCATAGATGATGAACCAACGTCCTACCAAGATGCTATGAAGAGTCCAGACTCTCAGAAATGGTTAGACTCCATGAGAGCCGAGATGCAATCCATGGAAGACAATCAAGTTTGGAATTTGATTGATCCATCCGAAGGCTTGAAGACCATCAGATGTAAGTGGGTCTTCAAGAAGAAGACTGACGTGGATGGAAAGGTACAAACCTACAAAGCAAGGCTTGTGGCGAAAGCTTTCAAACAAGTTCATGGTATTGACTATGACGAAACTTTCTCACCTGTAGCTATGCTTAAATCCAATAGAATTATGTTAGCCATAGCAGCATAATATGACTATGAAATATGGCAAATGGATGTCAAAACAGCTTTCCTAAACGGAAATCTCACCGAGGACGTGCATATGATGCAACCCGAGGGTTTTGTCAATCCTAAGAATTCTGGTAAGGTTTGCAAGCTTCAGAAATCTATCTATGGATTGAAGCAAGCATCTCGAAGTTGGAACTTCGTTTTGATGAAGTCATCAAAGGTTTTGGTTTTACCAAAAGTGAAGGTGAGCCTTGTGTTTACATGAAGTTCAGTGGGAGCACGGTAGTATTCCTGGTGCTTTACATAGATGACATATTACTCATGGAAAATGATGTCCCAACATTATTGAACGTCAAGAAATTGTTAGGAGATAGTTTCTCGATGAAAGACCTAGGAGAAGCCTCCTACGTGCTAGGAATCAGGATCTATAGAGATAGATCTAAAAGGCTTATAGGTCTGAGTCAAAGTACATACAGTAATCAGGTTATTTATTTTGCCTAAATGGAGGCGCAGTAACTTGGAAGAGTTCCAAGTAATGTACTGTGGTAGATTCTTCAACGGAAGCAGAGTATATAGCCGTTGCAGAAGTGGCTAAATAAGCTATTTGGATAAAGTTGGAGGAGCTAAGAGTAGTTCCGAGTATCTCGGAACCAGTGGATCTATATTGTGATAACAATGGAGCGATCACACAAGCAAAAGAACCGAGATCTCACCACAAGTCCAAGCACATATTGCGACGATTCGTCTAATCAGAGAGATCATACAAAGGGGTGATGTTAAAATGTATAGAGTGCCATCGGACGATAACGTCGCCGATCCATTGACTAAACCACTCCCGCAAGCAAAGCATGAGGGTCATGTTAGGTCTATGGGCATAAGATTCTTAGAATTGGACTAGTGCAAGTGGGAGACTATAGGATTAGTGCCCTAGGCCAAATGTATTTGTGCTAGGAAATGGATTATGTACTAAAACATTATTATTTATTCAATAAAGGTTCTTTCTTATATATATGTGTGTATGGGTTGTGAATGTATATTTCTTATATCAACCAAGAATGACACTTCAGGTTCACGTCATCAGAATACATGATTGTGATAGTAGAACTGTGAACCAACGAATGACATTCTAAACTGTCCCTAGTGATATGTAGGATGTTTATAGAGATAGACATACTTCAGGTAAGAAGCTACATATCCATAATAGTATATTCGCATGCTGGATGATCATGTTCTGCTGATCATGGACATAGAGATGTTAAGTCTGGAATATGGGTACGTGTTATAGAACACGTACTGGACTGACCACACTATGAGAATATGCATGGTATATGTCATTAGTGATTCTCATATGAATATTGTGCTTGTTCCTATGACCTGAGGTCACTATGGATTCCTGTATGAGGAACTACATACTTTAATATGATCTTACGTCATCCGTAACAGGATGATCATTAGGATCATCGTTAGGTATGCACTGAATCATGACGAGGAATGTGAGTGACCAAGATGGGAGTTGTTCCTCCGTCATGAGGGAGATATCTCTGGGCCCCCTGATGAACTAGGACTGAAGAAAATGCATGGTCATGCTAAAAATGGATTAACATGTGTTGTTAATACCATTTTGTATTTACTCAGTCTAATTCTCGATTAGGAAAGAGACTTTGATCAAACTCAAGGACGACATATTATCGTGCCTTGTGATCAAGATGTATATTGTAGAACCAAAGGAATAAGCAAATGTCTATTCAGATAGGTCTATGATCGCTGATCATTTCATTTAACATAGGTAGTCATGACATCAGTCTAGAGGTTACCCATGACTTACGATCTTTTGAAGATTGTTGCTAGTGTTAAATGAAACCTACACGGTCACACAATGAACTCCATTCGTATGGGATGAATGTGCCTCAAAACAGTTATACATATGATGTACAAATTGGTGAACAAAATAATCAATTATTGGATAATTGATTGAATAAAACAGTTCCATTCCGTTGGCAACGGAATAGTTCCGTTCCCAATGGAATATATATGGAAGCTGTAATAACCTTAGCTGCCAAGTATTTCGTTACGGAAATACTTATTCCGTTGGCAACGGAATAGGCGCAGATTAGGGTTTTAGTTATGGTAACTGAGCAATCGTTCGCCTCTCTCTCTAGTATAAATAGAAGGGCAGGGTCTCTATTCTACAGACAATTCAGAAGCCTAAGAGACCGTCTTTACACAGAAAAGAGAGAGAGAGTTTTGAGATATATTCGGAAAGTATTTCCGGACTTGTCTAGCCAAGTCCGGTTATTCCGTTCGAGTGAAGTTCACGTGGATACGAGTAGAGGTTCTCTACCTTGAGAACTTGTGAGCGATCTATCTTCATCCCTAGGAGAAGAAGCTATCTCTCGAGCCGAGCTTCAAGAAGAGTTTCGCGAGCCGAGCTTTAAGAAGGAGTTATTCGAGCCGAGCAATAGGAAGGAGCTTGGCGAGCCGAGCTTCGGGAAGGAGATGGTTGTGAGTCAGAAAAGTTCAGACCTACATCCGTTCCTTGTCTCGCGGATCAAGAAGATCCGAGGTATAAATTTTAATGGCCAATCTCGTACTTTTATTCCCTTAACGTAGATCCTAGGGTGGGTTAAATCCATAGGTTCCGCTGTGCATGTAACGTACATGGCTATGGATTTTCGAACAGCACACACAATCGGTCTCCACTGAAACTCTCAACAACCCATTCTCATCTTCTTAGGCCGAATAGATCACAAGCGTCGAAAGTACGAATGCCTCTACCAGTATCCACACGAACAAACTTCTTAAAACGGGAAGAAGAACAATATATATGCCCTCCTAAGAACAAACTCTCTCCTTCTAAGATTGTCCCTGCATACCCAGCTTTGGCATGACCTATGCAGGGTCGATCAGAGTATTGAGGGATTTAGACTTATGGAAGGCACTTCATGACTTAACATTATTTTGAGGGATTTTATTTAATATTATATGTTATTATGCAATCTTCAAAGAATATCACATGTACTAATAGAATAAAGATAATAACAATGATATATCATGGCCTTGATTTTTATGAACTAACATATAGATTTCCTAATATATATTTCATCTCCATGAAATTTTTCTTAGATTGTATATGAAAATCTTATCTCCATGTATAGAAATCGATGAACTCTTCCATCGCCATGATGTGTGGTTAAAAATGAACTTGTCATCTTAATGATGTATTCATGATGGACGATGAACTCCTTTATCTCCATGATGGATGTGTTATGCCTAATGAACTCTTTCATTATATCAACACGTATCAACAAATATATCAAATATAAACATAATCATATTATGTTTCGATTATATATATATATATATATATATATATATATATATATATAGGCTTACGAATGCGAATTCGGGGCGCGATCATCATTGTCAATATTTGATTTGGTCAACATTTGACTAGGTTAACGATCAACATTTGATAAGGTCATCAGTTAATGGTCAACATTTTGACTAGGTCATGATCAACTTTTGACCAATTCAATGGTCAACAGTCTAGGGGTAACAATTAACAGTCAATACAATCAACAGTTAAAATAGTCCACAGTAAACACATATTTTTCTATATATTAATGCATCATATGAATCTTTTCATGAATTCAATGCATCACATGCAATTTTTCATGAAATAATGCATCACATGCGCCATTTAAAAAAAAAGTCAATTCATGGTATGCACCCATTCATGAAGACACCACTATTCAAGAGGTCGCAACTCTTGCGATTGCACCTTTTCGGTCGTACCTATTGGTTACGCATGTTGATTACACCTGTTGGTCGCACCCGTTGGTCGCACCTCTTGGTGGCATCCGTTCGTCACAATCTTTCATCGTGTCTTTTGGATGTGACGTTTGGATCACATCCATTGGTCACACCCTTTAGTCTCACCCTTTGACTGCACCTGTTAGTCGGACCTTTTGGTCACAACCTTTAGTCGCACCCATTGAACGCAACTCTTTAGACAGAACCTTTTTACGCCCCTTGGATGTGACATTTGGATCGCATACTTGGTCGCACCCGTTGGTCGGAACTCTTGGACTCAACCTTTGGATCGCGTCTCTTGGCGGCATCTTTTGGACACAACTTCTGGATCACATCCATTCATCGCATCTTTTGATCGCATCTCTTGGATATAACTTTTGGTCACATCTGTTGGTCGAACCCGTAAGTCACACCTGTTGGTCACAACTCTTGCTCGCAACCTTTGGATCATATCCTTTGGTCGTATCTCTTGGACTAAATTCTTGATCGCAACTTATGGTCACACCTGTTAGTCACACCTGTTGGTCATAACTTTTGGTCACACCCCTTGGTCGCACCTCTTGGTCACAACCATTCGTCACAAATATTTTGGATGTGACATTTGGATTGCATCTCTTGGTCATACCCTTTGGTCGCATTAGTTGGTGGCATCTGTTGTTCACAACTCTTCCATTAGTCCCAACTTTTGAAACATGTTCTTTGGTCATACCTTTTAGACACAACTCTTGTATTGCACCCAGTGGTCGCAACTCTTGCTCGCACCTCTTGATCACCATTTTGGATGCAACTTTTAGATCACATATATTCGTTGCATTTTTGGATCAAATCCGTCCATGAAATCAAGTTATGAGACTTTGTCATGTCACATGTGATAAGGCTTCATTAGTAATCAAATAAATCTAGATTTATTTCATGATCATATCTCTCATTTGAAACTTTTGGATATATGTTTTATTTTATTACAATTCTTACAAATGGTTTTTGGAGTTACACATTTTCACAAAGCTATGAATCATATGTACCCTTTCGTGAATTTAGTACCTCACATGCATCTTTTCATGAATTAGTGCATCACATTCATTTTTTCATGAATCCCCAAAATCTTCGCATCCTTTCGGATTAGAATATTCAACACTTGAAAACTCTATATGCAAGCCTTATAATTATAAATCAAAATTATAAATGGTATCTAAATAGTATATATCTCGTATATACCGTCTCAATTTAACCGAAACACGTACGTCACTCTGATACCACTGTTGGCTATAAGACATGCATAACGCAGCGGAAAAATAAAAACTCATCCAAAACTAATCCGAGGATCCGTGCGCATCGGTTAAATCAAAGAAATAAATCTTAAAGATACATTTTGGATTACGCTTAATCTGTGATGCTCAAACCATGCGTGTTGTCCGTGCGCCTCTAAACCGGTTACCGTCCTAACCGATTTTCCATCCGTCTAGGCCGTCTAGGTCGGATCGTGCGGAAGTCATGTACTGCACACACAATCGGTCTCCACCGAAGCTCTCAACAACCCATTCTCATCTTCTTAGGCCGAATAGATCACAAGCGCCGAAAGTACGAACGCCTCTACCAGTATCCACCAGAAAACTTCTTAAAACGGGAAGAAGAACACTATATATGCTAGTAACTTATTCTCCTCTTGCACAAGAAAACTCCTTTTTTTTCTTCTTCCTATTTTATCTCACAAAAGATGTATATAATTCCTCTCATATAATCGCACTCTTTCATTTTTGTCATACAAAAAGAAAGCACCCTTTCATAATTTTGTTATATAAATTAGAAAGTATATTTTCTCTATTTTGTCTCACAAAAGAGAATGTGAAATAAGGAGAGAGAGAATGATGTGTTGTGTTGTGAATTTGGAGCCCTCTATGTCCTTATATAGAGGTGAAGAGTCTCTTCACACGAAAAGATGTGTACGACATGACTCATCATTATCCATAAGCCATCATCTAGATGCTTCTAGATTACATGATCTTTTGTGCTCATAGTCTGTATATACATATATATCACATCTTATCACCTAAGATGACAATATATTTTGTGACATTCTTCTTCAACTCATCATATAAGTCGATAGGATTTTCTGCCCCCGTTTCAGTTTGTTCTTTGTGTGTGACCCTGTAGGTTCACTTAATGTTGGCAATATACTTCACAATCTATAAATCAGGAGCAGACTCTAGCAAGACATCATGACTACCCAATTTAAGTGAATATTAGTGATCTTGATTTACCAAATCAACAATCACGTATTTAGTCCCTTTGTCACACAATATCTATATCGATCATAAGGCATGTAATACGTCATCCTTATATTAATCGAATAATATTTCTTGATCCCAAATTAAACTGAACAAGAACAAATGACATTAATAACTCTTATTAATTCATTTGAGTATAGCCATACATTTCTTTAGTTCAATTCATCAAGAGGCCTAAAGATATCACTCTCATTTATGAGAGGAACAAATTCCGTCTTGATTGCACTCATCCCGATACATGATTCATTAAATACGTAATCATAACCGTTATGACTACCCGGTTAAAGGCAGTGTTAGATTATGTTAAACTATAAAATTACTAATGTTGGGAACCGAGACAATCTTAGGTCAAAGGACTATAAATACTTTATGTTACAAGAATCGCTAATTACATAAAACATGCAGCATTCTTATGGCGGGTCAATCCAGTATATGGTCTCTAACATATACTTATGTTAATGACTTGATAACTATTTATCCATGATCAGTAAAACATGATCATCTGTCAACTAATATACTGGTGTACATTTATAGATTGTATATAAATATATATTTATATGTATCCGCAAGTATATTTGTCTCCACAAATATCCTATAAATGATCAGGGACGATTTAGAATAGCATTCATAACACTTTATAGTTTTACTATCAAAGTCGCGCACTTTGATGACAGAAAGCTGAATTACATATTCATGGTCTATTTTAATTATATTAAAATAACCTATACGCACATATTATATGAAATATCTTAGAATAAATATTATGTTTGTTATTACAATCCATCAACTAGGTCACAAACATTTTGGCCTAGGGCATAACACCATCAGTAGGAACAAGCACACTATTCATATGAGAATCACTAATGACATATACCATGTATATTCTCATAGTGTGGTCAGTCCAGCACGTGTTCGAAACATAATATGATTATGTTTATATTTGATATATTTGTTGATATGTGTTGATATAATGAGAGAGTTCATTAGGCATAACGCATGCATCATTGAGATGAAGGAGTTCATCGTCCATCATGTATACATCATTAAGATGACAAGTTTATTTTAAACCACACATCATGGTAATGAAAGAGTTCATCGATTTCTATACATGGAGATAAGATTTCCAAATACAATCTAAGACAAATTTCATGGAGATGAAACATATATTAGAAAATCTTTATGTTAGTTCACAAAGATCAAGGCCATGATATATCATTGTTATTATCTTTATTCTATTAGTACATGTGATGTTCTTTGAATATTGCTTAATAACATATAATATTAAATAAAATCCCTCAAAACAATGTTAAGTCATGAAGTGCCTTCCATAAGTCTAAATCTCTCGATACTCTGATCGGCCCTGCATAGGTCATGCCAAAGCTTGGTATGTAGGGACAATCTTAGGATGAGAGAATGCGGAAAATGGGAGCCAACATAGGTCACGCCAAAGCTGAGTGTGTTGGGTACTATTTTCCCGATAATTAGACATTGTTTGACTTAACTGGGCTATTAAGTCGGACTTGGGCTCGGGGCATATGATAGGATATATCTGTCGGGCATATGATGCTTATCATATGTTGTTCAAGAGTTGTATGAGATACAATTAGAATTATTCCAACTTAAATAAGTTAACTTCTGTGCGATGAGCCAAGGCTTACTTAGGACTTAATTGAAATATGGATCTCGTCTCACTATGAAACTTCATGGATTAAAAGTTTCCGAATCAATGCGATTGAGGGTTATTGATTCGATTAAAAAAATAGTGGGAGCCATTATATGAAATATTTAAAGAATAATAGTCTTTGCATATTATTCAAATCGAATAATATATCTATTTATGTCTCACAATAGGTCCTTGAGAAGGACATATAGCATAAGATGCTTATAATCGTTAAAATGAACAGGGACAAGTGTTGTCAATAATGTTCTCGTGCTTAAAAGGAACGTAAAAAATACTCCCAAAGATAAGGGCAAGATGTTGCCGAGGCTTCAGCTTTAGGTAAGAAATTAGTATCTTTTGCAGTGAATCGGTTCATTGAAAGTAACCATAATTTCTCAAGAAGATATGAAAAAGGGAATGAAAGGATGGTGTGACTACCGCTTCAAGTATTTTTGTTATAGAAATAAACTTGTCTATTTCACATCATGTGTATTAGATACACGATGTGAATCAAACATTTGTGAAAATGTGTTGACAAAGTTGTAGACTATTGAGTAAATATGATGTTAACATATGAGTGACAAATGTAGCAAAAGTTGCTGCATTTTCTCAAGTAACTCATTTATTTACATTGTCTTTTTGGACATATCGCCGACATAAATAATTTTTATTTAATGTCGACAATAAATTTTGTATTATCTGTAGTTCGAGTTTATCTATGAATGGTTATAAATTTATTATTGAGAATAATAATTTCACCATTCACAAAGGTCATTTTTCTTTGGAAATGTTCGAATAGAAAAATTACCTTATGTGTTATATCGAACAAGATAATTATAAGTCCATCTATAACATCAATATTAAGTATTTAAATCTAGCATTGTCAGTTGGTCTAATTAAACAAGATGAACATTTATTAAATCCATTAAGATGGATTTTCAAATTCATTTGATTTTGAATCATTTGAAACATATGTAACTTATTTATTAGAAAAGATGACGTATATGTCTTTCACAAAGTAAGGTGAAAGCAAATTACTTATTGACTCTCATACATAGTGATGTATGTTCATCAAAGAAGATGAGAACGGATTGTTGAGAGTTTCGGTGGAGACCGATTGTGTGTGCGGTAGATGACTTCCGCACGATCCGACCTAGACAGGCTAGACGGACCGAATATCGGTTAGGACGGTAACCGGTTTAGAGGCACATGGATAATACGCATGGTTTGAGCGTCACGGATTAAGCGTAATGCGAAAGGTATCTTTAAGATTTATTTCTTTGATTTAACCGATACGCACAGATCCTCGGATTGGTTTTGGACGAAATTTTCGTTTTTCGCTGCGTTATGCATGTTTGAAACCCAACAATTGTAGCACGACGGATCCAATAACAATATATATAATTTATTTTCTAATAACAATATATATAATTTAGTTTCTAATAACAATATATACATAAAAAAGTGAAAATAATATATAAAATGGGAAAACATTATATAAAATGGGAAAAAATATATAAAAGTAAAATCAATAAAAAAATACACAAAGGATAAACAATATTATATAAAATGGCAAAACAGTATATAAAAATTGTTAAACAAGTACGTAAAAGTGCACAAATAGTATATCTACAAGTCTTTGTCGTGATATATATATATATAATTAATAAATAATAAAATGAAATTATATCTACAGGTCTTTGTCGTGATATATATATATATATATATAGATATTTATTTTGGTAGTAAATGAAATCATATCTTAAACATATACACATACATATATGTGACGTTAATACTTCTAATTTTTTTCTTTTGAGAAATTTGATATTTATCTTTTTGATTAATAACATGCATAATTAGTTATATGAATTATTATAATTTTATGATAACTGAATATATCAAATTAATACTTGAAATACCACTAAAAATCATAAATAAACTTGCCTTAATGGGTTGAATATGACTCGCGACATAATACCGATTGATAAATGACTACATCGCAAAATAAACACATGTCACAGAAGATACTTTTTTCAAACTTTATATATAAGAAGGTAATTCCGTAATTGATAATATTTTATAATATTATTACTCCTTATTATAACTTAATAAGATAAAATATTTCTATAAAAATAAAAATAATTATTGGCAGAGAGAATCAATATGGAGGTCAAATTGGGGATCTTTAACAAATTCTATAAAAGATAAATATATTTGTTAGGTTAAAAATGAGGATATTATCAAATGAGAATACATATGGAGAATTAATTGAATGCAAGTTAAGTATCCTTATCAATTCCTGTAAGGACACATGTCAAAAAAATCTGAAAGAAATTCTTGTAAGGACACATGTCAAAAAAATTTCAAATCATAAGTTTATATATTAGTAAGAATGTTTTATTGCAACACTGCTTATTTCATACTGCAAATCTCATCGAATGGAGCAACAACATACTCTATCAATATTTACTTACCAATAGAAAGTCTTTCATTCTTTTGGGAATTACAGTAACCAATATTAACTCATCATCACTAAGAACTTGCACGTCTTTTTCTCCCACGAAATTCTCTCGCCCAATACACTTAACAATCTCCACAAACTCCTCTCTTTTATTGATAAGAAACGGATAATACGGCAACCTAAAAACAGGTTTAACAACCCCCAATTGTGCCAAAGCGGTATCTAGTGGAATTGGATTCGGTTCACAAGACAACCACTTAAACAAGGGCTCAAGCTTAGCATTCAACTCAGATTTTTGTCCTTCAAAAATAAGGTTACGCATGAGCCCAGGAACAAGATTGGCGGCAACAGATGTAACTCCAACGGCACCACAACGCCACATGGCTTCATGGCATTGGCTATCAATCCCGCTCCACATAACAATCCCCTTATCCACATAATCCTTAACCCTCTCATTTCCCGCACATTCCTTAACCCCCACTTTGGGCTATTTTTCGCAAGGGCATGTATAATGGGTGCGGCTATGTCTTGGCCAGTCCGGTAAGGAACATCATATATAATAGCTGTACCAATATTCAACACGGATTCTAAATGTGCAGTTAAACCTTTCGTAGAGGTTTTGCCATAATAAGGGTTGATTTGAAGAGAGGCATCCATGCCAAGCGCAAAACCTTGCTCGGTCATATGGACAGCCTCTTTGGTCGAGTAGCTGCCCGTGTAACCAATTACGCGAATTGATTTGCTGAAATGCTTGACAGTGTGACCGATCAACTTGAGGTGCTCGCCTCGGCTCAAAAGATGGCCCTCGCCGGCTGTGGACCCCACTAAAACACCCTAAACTCCGTTGGAAATTTGGATTTTCATCATCTGATTGTATGCGTCTAGATCGATCCGACCATCTGGCAGAAATGGGGTCCTGATGGCCGTTATTAGTCTTATGTTTCTTATTTTCTCCACCGATGTTTTGCTAAATAATGCAGTTGAGGTAAAAGTAAAGAGTATTAGTCGGACCAATTATATTTGTTTCCCAATGTAAAAACATTAATTTGCAGTCGTCTAAACTCTATATTTTCCTTTTTTGATAAATAAAGAAACTAACCTCTTAAAATCAACTGATGGAAAGGCCTTGAGAGCAACTTTAGGAGGCATGGCATTATACCTCCTCATGCTCACGCCTATTCTATGTCTTTCCACAAAACCAGACGACAGCTGATTCATTTCCATTCGAACCAATCAAATTAGCTAAATCTCATGAACCGCAACACAGAATATATATAAGTTTTTTTGAATTAACAATACTTAAATATTAAATTTACACTGACTTTCCTCTCAGTTTCCTACAGCTAGAGTCGGCCATGACATTGTCAATGGTGATTTTTTATGTTCCTTAGTTCCCTTTATTTATAAAAACTTAACTTTCTCCTTGCTGGCAAGAAATTTGAAATTGACTAACACAAATAGAGATATAATAACCCTAACTTTTGACTTTCTTTTTTTGAGAAATATGTTGTAGGCTATTAAGTGTTATTAGTGCCTTATGGCGTGTTTGCTAACGCAGTTTTGTAAAGCGAGAGGAAGCTACAGCAGAAGAAAGCTGAGAAATAAAAGTCAGGAAGCCATGACCCATGAGTGCAGGAAGTTGCGTAAAACTTCATCAAAATATGAAAAAAAAGGTTTTTGATCAAAACACATGAACCTATGAATATTGATATTTTAAATGAATAGTTGTTGGAAAAATAAACTATATTTGAATTGCCTATACGCACATTAAGAAATGGACTAATTAATAATCAACCATCAATCATAATAATTTGAGTTTTTTATTAGTATTAGTTTTTCCTTTTATAATTAATTACTGTTTGCTTCTTTTGAAACTACGACCAAATTACACAAATTAAGTCAAAATTATGTCTTATTTTTCAGTCGAATTTAAAAAATCAAAATTACTCAAAATTAATACAGAAAGTTATCAATATAATATTAATCTTTTATTACTATTTATTGTGTTTTAGAGATGCTATGTGTGTTAATGTTACTGACTTGGTACAGCTTAATTTACATGGATTTATGTGAAAGATTTTTGCTTATCTCAAAATCATTCTTATTATTAAGGCCAAATTTCATGTGTATCCCTGCAAACCTTCATAATTTCATGTATACCCTTGCAAATTATGAAATACCACTAATATCATTACAAAACTACTAAAAATCATCAATGTCCCTACAGAATGCTGAAAATATCACCAATATCCTTGCCATTATTGATCCGTCAAGATCCGTTAGTCGAATAATATATTTAGTAATTTTATTTTTGTATAAATACTATTTTGCCATCAAATTGAATGGAAAGTCATATTAGCCACCATTGAGCATCAGAATTGGATTGTACATGATATATTTTCATATAATATCAAATCTTTTTAGTATTGTATTAGTTTCTTTTCATAATAAGATTGACCTTTCCTCCTCTCCCAAGTTGTAAAAAGACAAATTCATTCAATTATCGGGTCTTTCATTTTCTGATTTTCCATTATCAGATCTTCCATTATAACCTCTAAACCGGCAACCATAACTACATTCTCCATTTTCACCTCTAATATATGCAAATGAAAACCACAATTTTCTGACGCGCAACGTCTGACTGTTCCCTCCCTACCTTCCAATTACGTTATGACCACTGAACAAACTTCTTGTGGAAGTAACTTATTCGAATCAACACATATTTTTCTATTATTTAAACAAGGATGTCTTAGAACAAAATTTTCTTCCACTTATTACCGAGACAAAATTTCAGTCCATGATTAAGACGTACAGGAGTAGAAAACCATGGTAATTTATGACACAACTAAACAAGTACCTATTATGCTGCGTAATGCAAGTAGTAGTGCGCGAGGAGAATTGTGTTAAAATATAAATATGTATTTGTATGTTATGAAGGCAGTTAACTAATTAGGAAAGATGTTTCTTGGAAATAAGATTTCTTGACAAGAAATTTTGGTATTATCGTAAATTAGATTTCTTGACAAGGAGGTTTAGTATTTCCATGTATAGGTGTTAAATGGGGCAGTAATTCTTTGAGTTATTTCCTTATATTAGATATGACTATCCTATAAATAGAGGAGTAGGGGTAGAGTTTTATTCATTCCAATCACAACAATATTTTGTATATCTTTCTTTCTCTTGTAATAAGAAATTTATCTTATTTTTCAAGTTCCATTGTTCAATCATTTCTTCTTCTATTATTGTTCTTTATTGGGCTAGTGTGAGCGTATTGCTACACTATTATTTCCGCTGCTGAAAATCACAAGGTCGTTGCTGGTTTAGTACTGCCGTGTTACTGCGCAATCACTATTGTTCTGTTTCTTTGTTAGCGACGCGATTATCTGGTGACTGTCTGGTTTCTTTATAGGACAAAGGTAATGAGAAAGAGCAATTATTTTTATCTTTATTTTCTTTTTTTGCAAAGAACTTGAGAAATAATATCTTTTTTCCAAAGGTGATGAGGAAGAGCAAGTTAATGAGGAAGAATCTGACTGTAGTGTAAGTGAGGGTAGCTATCATAGAATGCAAAGTAGTGATGACGAAGGAAAGTGAGGCTTATCAATATGATAAAAGCAATCCGAAAATTGAGGTTCATTCGAAGTTTTGAGATGTATGTGTGTTTAGGCGAGCCTCATCTTGTCATGCCGCAAAATCTAAGTCTAGAATTTGAAATGGAACAACCGTCGTAGCAGTAACTATAAACTATCATCACATTTATTCACACAACAAATAATAAAAGTCTTAATTTATTTCAAAAACATAAAAATTCCAACATCATCATTTATTCGAAATCAACTTAATATGTCCTAACTTATTAGAATAGAAAATAAAGTACTTTTACATAATAATGAATAAAGATAAATATGTCGCCGTTTCAGATACCCCAAAGCTCTCAAAAATCCGCAAATCTGGGCCAACAAAAAAATACAATAAAAAAAAGGTGAGTACAGGGGTACTCAGTTAAGGTAAAAGAAAAACAAATGAAACCCAGCCTCCTTTGGATTAACTTTCATATATCATATTATAATAACCATACTCTCATAATTAAACCTCTTAATTTATATATATAGTTAAGCCTCTTAATCCCTTATTACATTAATCACTTATTTTGATAAGCTCTAATTCCCAACTTAGTTGATTAATCTTCTTTAGTTTATTACTTATTATCTTAGTCATCTTTAATTTACTCATTATTTTACTTAATGTTTCCACTTTTCAATTGTTGAGTGAGATGCCTGAGCTCGCTAAACAAGAGATCTTACTATCCGTCAAGTTGCCCAAGATCGCTACTTAGGAACCACTAACGTTGTTGAGAAGCCGTGCCCAAGATCGCTACATAGGAACCGGCCTCTTTCCGTCAGATCTGACTTCTTATCTTCTTTTCTCTTTCTTCTTTTTTCTTCTCTTTACTTCTTTTATTATTTGTACTATTATTTTATTTTCTCTCACTTTATTTTATATTAATCATATTTTCTTCTTTTATCTTACTATATTTACTCATATGTTAATTTATTATAATTCTATACTATCTTCTTTTATTTCTTTCATTTAGTACCTTAAAATAATATATATATTAATATGGGCTACTTAGGCCCTAAATGTATAATTATAACGTGTGTCAACTATTTAGATTATTTACCCTTAACTATTACCCATTTATCCACCCACCAATTTATATCATACAACTAACATAATATATCAAGGGAATGGAATATATATATATATATATATATATATATATATATATATATATATATATATATATATATATATATATATATATATATATTGACCCGAAACATAATAAATCAAATAAAAACAGAATATACTACTAACGGATCCAAAGGGGGACCAAATAAAAATTTCCTAACCTGAATGAGCAAGCGAAAACTCAGATTCTCAACCTTGCGCAGCTGCAACTCCTACTCCTGCTTCCTCGTCAGTAGATGATCCTTCCTATAATTCATAAATAGCCTTGATTACAATCTAATTTCACACAATAACAACACATGACTAAATAAGCAATATGAATGTGTATGAATGTACATGCACTTTTAAAAATAACTCAAATGCTGACAAAGATGACATAAATATATTCCTTGTGTGGAGATAATTAAAATCGACTATTTATTTGCTGGAAATAGAAATATGGTTTAAGAGATATCAATAAAATAAAATAAGGTATTCCGATTCCAAGTTTCCAAATTATGGATCTGAACATAGTCAAACCAACAACCCAAATTCCCATTTTTCTGACACGAAATTCAATTCCTAATTTCCTAGATCTGTATTCCCGATTTCCCAATTTTTCTTTTGTTTTAATCCGAAATATCTGTTTACTCCCCCCCAAGTTGAGCCCGAATAAGTTTTATGCATCAGTAACAAACATGAGGTAAAACCGGGGCTGAACAACAAGAAAAGTAAAACAAGAGAGTACATATTTCAAACCTTTATTGGGAGAGGTGGGAAGTATAGAGACGTGGCCTGATTCGGTTGGTCTACTTGTCTTTGCTCTGTTGGCTAAAGGAAAAGATAGAGCAAAAGCACATCGGTTTGCGTGTGGCGCAGAAAAGACAAGAAACAAAATGGGTTTGTCGGCTGTCTTTGGGAAAAGAAAAAGAAAGGGAAAAGATGTACTTAAATGGGTGCCATTGAGGAGATTTTCTGTAGCCTTGGGCAGTGTATTTTCTTGTGCCGAGATAGAGTATAAAATGAAATATTCATAGGATTTTGAAATGAGAATAAATAGGAAATAAATTTCATATTTACTACAGAATATTCTATGAATAATTGGAAATATATTAGGATGAATTTGGAGAAAAAACACAAGGTTTAAGAATATCTACTATTATTTTTACTGATGCATATTTAAATAAATATTTTGAATTATAGTCGTATCTGTACAATTTTTTTTACGAAACTCGGATTTAAATGAAATCAGTTTCTAAATTCATATATCAAAATAAATAATTTAATGAAATAAAAAAATTATTAAAGCATACAAAATAGTGAAATAACCAAAATGCCCCTAATGCAATAAATGATAAAATAACTGATCGTTACAATCACTCCCACTAAAAAGAATCGTTTGTCCTCAAACGATAAAGTATACCTTCTTCAATGAAGAGGCAGGATACTTCTCACGCACCTCAGTTTCGAGTTCCCAAGTCGCCTCGCGTTCGGTGTAGTTCCTCCACTGAACCTTGACATACGGAATAATCCTCCTTCGTAATTGCTGCTCTTTATGATCCACAATACGGCCGGCTCCTCCATGTAACTCAAGCCTCCTTCGAACCGCACTGGTTCATAGTCAATCACATGCGACGGGTCATGGATATACTTCCGCAACAGTGAAACATGGAATGTGTCATGCACACCTGCCAGAGAAGGTGGTAGTGCCAACTGGTATGCAACTTCTCCCACCCGCTTCAGAATCTCAAAAGGTCTGATGTACATGGGGTTCAGTTTCTCATGTAAGCCGAACCTCGCCCTTCCTCTTTCAGGTGAGACCTTCAGAAATACCTTATCACCTACAACATGTTGCTTGTCTCATCGCTTTGCATCCGCAAATTTCTTCTAGTGGTCATGAGCTGCCTGCAATTTTTGCTGAATACACTCAATTTGTTCCACACTTTCCTTGATCAACTCCGGCATGATCGGAACACGTTCGCCCACTGCCTCCCAACACAATTTTGTACGACACCTCGATCCATACAAGGCCTCAAATGGTGACATGCCAATACTCGCCTAATAGCTATTGTTGTAGGAGAACTCTACCAATGGCAAGTGTTGTTCCCGTGATCCTCCCATCTCCAAAATTCAAGCTCGCAACATATCCTCTAAGTTCTAATTCGTCCGTTCCATCTGTCCATCTGTCTCTGGATAATAAGCGGTGCTAAAATGCAGTTTCGTCCCAATCGCCTCATGCAGTCGACGCCAGAACTTGGAAACAAATCACGGGTCACGGTCAGACACAATTTTCTCTGGAGTACCATGTAAGAACATGATACGATTGATGTATAACTGAGCTAGCTTATCCGCTGAGGATTTAAGCCTGATCAGTAGGAAATGGTTAAGCCTAGTCAGTAAGAAATGGGCCGCCTTGGTAAGGCGATACACGATCACCCAAATAGCATCATGCTTCTTCAAGGTATGTGGTAAGCCGGTAATAATATCCATGGTTATCTCTTGCCACTTCTTCTTCGGAACTGGTAGAGACTGTAACAAACCGTCTTTCCTCTGGCGTTCGGCCTTTACCTGCTGACAGACCAAACAAGCCTCCACATACCTAGCTACCTCATGCTTCATACCTGTTTAAGATATTATGCAATTTCGTGTTCGTCATCTCCATCCGATGCTTATGATATTCAGTAATGAACAAATCAAAGCTCGGACGAAGCCATCCAAGAATTATGTCAACTGCGAATTTCCTTGGAATAGGCGAACCAAGTCTCTCTAAGTAATCAATGTGGCTTCTCATCTTGAACACATGAGTATCCATAGAGGAACCCTGAGCCATCTTACTCTTGATTAATAACTTGGTGACCTTATAGCGCTGAATGCTAGCATGCTTTCGGAACATTTCTTTAAGTGTGTTTATCATATCATAGGCATCCATGAAACTTATCTTCTTCTGAATCTTAGATTTCATTCCTGCTAATATCATCCAGGCTACTTCATTAAAATCATCAGTACACTTCGGATAATTGTCTTGATTGACAAGCGGTTGAAGGTGGTGGATTTCGGATGGCTGTTTCAAGGACGTAAAACTTTCCTTCACTCTTGAGAACAATTCTCGGAGTCCTGAACCATTCAGGGAAGTTTGTGCCATTGGGCTTATCCTTCTTAAGGATAAATCGCAAGTCCGAAAATTTTGAACTCATTCTACAAGTTTAATGTGCAATGTAAAGTTTATATTAGAATTTCTCTAATTTTGTTTCATATATTATACTCTCATTATTTTTCTTCAAATCAAACATCTTCAGTAGTATTGATTCGGAAACTTCAATTAAATGATGTTTCATAGTGAGTCAAGATCCGTATTTCCTTGAGCACTAAGTGCGCTTTCGCGCAACCTGATAAGCCCGCAAAATAGGTCGTTTTGTGTTTTCTAATTAGCGGAATTATGCAAACAAAATTGTATTATTAGCCATTTCTTTTATTTAATTTCAGGTAGTATAATTGATAAAGGATAGACCAGGAAAACGTAGTTTCAATTTTATAATCTTTCTTTTCTTTTGAATAGGTCCCCGGTATTTTACGAAAATGTCTTTTTTTTACTATGCAGTTCCAAACAAAACAAATTTTAATATGAATTTCAGGGTTTTAGGGTGTTTTAAAATTATTGGTGATCTTACAATTTGGAAATACTGATCCAGGACGTCCCAAAAAAACAATTCCAGTAACAGTTTTAAAACACTTTTTTTTCCTTTTTGCAAATATGTCCCTAAACTTCTTTAAATCATAACTTTTTGATCCTTCATCTAAATATAGCAAACTTTATGTCTATTTTGACTGGAAAAATATGAGGAATCCAAATATGAGATTAAAACAGAGAAAAGAAATCAAAAAGTTCCTGAATTTGTCAATTTTCAGTTCTGGTTGCAACTTAATATTTTGGATTTGTAAGGAAAATAAGAATTGAACAAAAATAAAATCACAAAATTGTTTTGGGATGTTTTTAGGACTTATATTAAGCGAGAAAACACAACAACAACACAATCGTCACATAAATTGAGAAAAATCAAGAAACTTCCCTAAAATCGAAACCTTTTTCCAATGACTTTTAATTCAGCAAAATAAGAATTATTCGATGAGAAAAACTTAACAATGACGCTTATTCAACCACTTAATAATCCTATTCAATTATTACAACTCAATCACTCAACAATTATTTAGATTAACCTAAATTTAGAAGATGATGTTGCGGCAAGCGTGGCACAGTAAGTCGGTGCTCTTCGTTTCCTGCAGCAACCGATTTGAAGGTTCGAGATTCGCACACCAAGAAACATCGTTAGATGTGCAAGTCCGTCGTCGAATTCCTTCGATTCGCGTCGTTCCGGAGCGATTGGGTCGTGTAGCACTCTCAAAAGTTTTGGTGAATCTAACTGAACAAACAATTCCAAGATAATCGTTGGAAAAGCTTGTTCAATTGAATTTTCGGTTTAGGGTTTATTTCTCTCCTCTTCTCAAAATCTGGCCGAATTCGTGGAATTAATCGTGTTTTTTTTCGTCTCCTCAGCGGCTAGGGTTCTTGGGAACTATATAGGGTCTAATTGGAAATTTTCCCGCATTGAAATCCTTCCTTTTCTTCCAATTTCCAAGTTTGGGGTCGAATTTACCATTTTTGGCTGCTCAAAATGGGCTGAAGAATAGGAGAAACAGCAACCGTCCGATCAAAATCAGATTTTTTCGTGATTTAATTCGGACCGTTTGATTAGACTAACGGCCGATAAACGTCCACTTAACGGAGCGAGCGGTCCACCGATTCTCGCGCGTCGGATCGAGCCGCGGACGGTTCGGATCGGCCGGTCCGTTAAATATTTAACGGACCAAACGGCGGTCTCGGATTTTGATTATTCTGTGGTGGTTTCTCGTGCGGCGGGTCGGTTCTAACCCATGTAGCCTTCTCAGGTACAGTATATCCGTAAAAAATCGAGAAAAATATATATTTTTAAGTGCGGATTTTTGCGGAATTGTTTTAGGGAGTTTTATAAATCCAACTTAAGCATGTAATATATCATTTGGAAATATAAAGATGAGTACTTCCATTTGGACTGATTATATTTATACTTTTGGGGCTTCTAAAATTGTCAAAGAATTAAATTTGATTTCTTTCCAAAAATCATTTTTATAGTTATAATTCAAAACATGATTAAAACCATATTTTTAGCCATAAATTATATTTTAACTCCACTTTTACCCTTTTAATCAAATACATAATATTTTGAACCCTTTTATGTTATTTTTATATTTATTATTGCATTATTAAGCCTAAAATACGTGTATAAAAATTCGCACGTCAAAAATCCCCACACTTAAACTATGCTTGCCCTCGAGCATACTCTTAGAAAATACAACCAAGGAAAACCATCTAAGTCACAACCACATTCTTTTTGAAAATACGTATAGAATTCCGACCAATCACTTTCCTAATTACCGATTGCAACTAAACCTGTATTTATCGCTTTTAACCCTAGTTTCCGAATTAGTAGTAACTTATTAAGAGTGCCTACATCTCTCTAGCTAAACCAACCGTTTGTATTGATGCCTTTAATGATTATTTTATTTATTTTTATTTTTATTTTATGATTTTTTTTTTTTTGGATGTTTTTTGGTTTTCACATATATGCCTAAACTTGCCTTGCCGACCTTGCCGCATCCGATTCCAATGATTCATGACCAGTGAGGACCTATTCAAGCCACGTGACATGACTGGGGCGGTAAGCTCTGTCGAGGGCCAAGCAGCATCGTTGAGAGTAAATGCCCTTGGAAAGGGTTGAGCTCTCGTAGGTCGGCTTATTAGGTTGGACAAGACAAATCGGCTAATTAATTAATTTATTTATTATTATTAAATTTTTTATTTTATTTTATTTTATTTTATTTTATTTATTTTTTTTTTTTTTGCAATCAAGGACACCCAATAGGAAGGGATAACTTTACAAGCCTAAGAGAGTAGGACGCTTTGATTCACTTTATGAATTCGAATACTAGGGTTAAAACCGGTTGCAATCTTTTGATGTAAAGTTTAAGGGTTCTAAGTAGAGGTGGCAAAATCTGACTCGACCCGAAAAACCCGCCCGACCGACCCGAACCCGAACCTGACCCGATCCGAAGATGTTGACAAGTCAACGGCCCGAAACCCGACCTGACCCGAAACCCGAATGACCCGAAACCCGAATGGCCCGAAACCCGAATGGCCCGAAACCCGAGCGGCCCGAAACCCGAACGACCCGTAACCCGAACCCGAATTACCCGCCCAATTTTCGAAACCTGAATAACATGTAATGCAAGATGAATAACATGAAGCTGAATATTTGTGTGCTGATTTTGCCATAATTATTGGACTTTCTGTAATTTTACATTGAAAAAGTTGTATATCTACATGTGTTATGTGTATAATGATGATTTTGTAATTCTCACATCTTATGATATTAAATTATTAATACATTAATGAATTAATATTTTTTAATAGAAAACTTGGTTTGTTATAGTGTACTCATTTTGTATAAATAACACATAACTAATAACAACATACAAAATTAATATTATATAATATCGTGCAATAAACAGGTCAACAACAAAATTAAACCAAGTTTGATTTTTTTTATTTTTTCTGATTTTTTATTTTTTTCGATTTTTTTCATTGCCCCTCTTAAATAAAAAATATAGTCAAAAATATCATATATAATAGATATATCCAAATGTATATGATTATATTTTATTTGAATCTTTCCATATTTTTATAACTTTAAAAAAAAAATTCATTTTATTCCATTTTTTTAATTTAAAGATAATACTTTAAAAAATCAGATTCTCCGATTCGACTCGGCCGATTCCAATCAGAGTCGGATGATTCTCACTACACAGATAGTGAACGAGTTAGATCCTGATTCCAATTTTAGGAACTATGAAAATTAAGTCGAATTTTCGATATTTCGTCTATCTATATACAGACCCGAATTACCCGAAATACAAACCCGAATGACCCATAACCCGATTGACCTGTAACCCGAACCCGCCTGACCCATAACCCGAATGACCCGAGACCCGAACGACCCGAGACCCGATCGACCCGAGACCTGAACAACCCGGTACCCGAGCGACCCGATACCCGAGCGACCCGAGACCCGAACGACCCGTGACCCGAACGACCCGGAACCCGAAATGACCTGACCCGAACTCGGCCCAACCCGCCCATTTGCCACCTCTAGTTCTAAGTTATTAGGAAAGTAATTTTCATGTTTGAATACGCATTTGGAAAATCTTTCATTCAATCCGCTAACCGTGTTTTCCTCAAATTGATCATTCCTATTATTCTTTTAACCAAGTTCGTGAGATTCGCCCTAGGGACAATTTACAAAGCATTTAGTCGAGTGTGGGAATTTTTTTTTTTTTAATATAAAAATAGATTTTTTTATTTTTTGATTAATTAGGGTTCATCCTTTTCATTCTAAGGGCACAAAATTCCGGAAAATTTTAAAATTTTTCGGTACTCGACAAGAGTTAGTTAGTTTTGGCTATAATTGTGTAATGATTTCTTCTCCCCACACTTAAAATCATGCTTGCCCCCAAGCATACGTAAAGATAAAACTTTGAAGTCATAGAAAGATACAACCTTTGAAGTGAAGTTGCCTCCATCGGGAAGTGTTGAAACTCGTCTTTGGCACGAAGAGAAGACGAGACCTACATTTGCGGAGCTTTTGTGGCCTTTTTCTGAGAGAAGCACTCGGGTGCTCACTTGTATGCTACTCGCCATCCGAAAAATGCTAGTTGTTGTTAACACTTCATGTCCCGAGGATATCTTTTGTACCTGCACATACACACAGACAAACACATCTAACTAGTATCCCCTTTTTAGTCCGGTAACCCTCTCCACCCAGTGACCTGGGTCTTGTACTGTTGGAAAATAGAGAGAAGAAATGAGAAGAAGATAGAACGTGCAATCTTGGTTGGCGCCTTGGGGAGAGAACGGTGCCGGGAAAAGCAAGAGACTCCCGAACCGAAGTGAAAGAGATTAGAAGAAAGGAGAAAAGATAACCCATTCAAAGGTCGCCAATGATCCCATTGAGGAATGAGCATCTCGAAGTTTTATTCTTGGGTTGCCTTCCGATAGCGCCCTTGTTTATTGTCGTGGACTCGACTTATTCTCGGGCTGCCTCCCGATAGCGCTTCATTTAACGCCTTTAGCTAGGCGAAGCCTCCCCACACTTAAGTGCTTTGTGGGGGATCCACAAACTCTTCGTCATTCGACCATCCTTTGTCGAAGTTCCCATAGTAAGGCTTGAGACGGTGCCCGTTCACCTTGAATGTTCTTCCGGTTTGTTCACTTGTGACTTCATAAACTCCATTATCACAATCCTTAGAGATGACAAACGGGCCTATCCAGCGAGACTTAAGCTTTCCTGGATGAAGTTTGTGTCTCGAATTGAACATTAAGACCTTGTCATTAATTTTCAGACTTTTGCTCTTGATGAACTTGTCATGTAAGGCTTTGGTCTTATCCTTGTAGATTCGAGAGTTCTCATAGGCATCCAGCCTAATCTCCTCCAAGTCGAGAATTTGCAACTTGCGAGCTGTGGCGTCATTGAGGTAGTCCAAATTGCATTGTTTAATTGCCCAATACGCCCTATGCTCCAACTCAACGGGTAGATGACATCCTTTACCATAAACCATCCGATAAGGTGTCGTTCCTATTGGCGTCTTATACGCTGTACGGTAAGCCCATAGTGCATCGCCAAGTCGCAAGCTCCAATCCTTCCTATTTGGACTGACAACTTTTTCGAGGATAGACTTGATTTCTCTATTCGAGACCTCGGCTTGACCATTAGTTTGAGGGTGATAGGCGGTTGACACTTTGTGTGACACATGATAGGACTTGAATAAGTTCTCCAAACTTTTGTTCACGAAGTGTGTGCCCCTGTCACTTATGATTGCCTTCGGTGTACCAAACCTTTGAAAGATATTTTTCTTTAGGAACTCAACAACGATTTTAGAATCTGCCTTCCTAGTGGCTATGGCTTCTACCCATTTAGACACATAGTCCACTGCCAAAAGGATGTACTCGTACCCGTAAGAAGATGGGAAGAGACCCATAAAGTCGATTCCCCAAACTTCAAACACCTCACAGAACAGGATTGGGTGTTGGGGGTTTTCATTTCTTCGAGAGATGTTTCCTATCCTTTGACATCTATCACAGTTTTGCACAAAGGAATGAGCATCTTTGTGCAAAGTGGGCCACCAAAATCCACTTTCTAGAACTTTTCGACGCGTTCTCTCCACACCAAAGTGGCCCCCACAGTGTAATGAATGGGAAAAATTCAAAACTGACTGCACCTCGTGGTCGGGCACACAACGTCGGATAATTTGGTCGCCACATAAGCGGAAGAGATCCGGGTCATCCCAAAAATAATGCCTTGCATTAGATTTTAGCTTGTCCTTAACGGCCTTAGGGAGGTGAGAAGGGAGAACTCCCGTAGCAAGATAGTTCACTATATCAGCAAACCAAGCCTCAGGTCCAAATGTGACGACTGATATGATGCCATGCACATGTTCCTCTGGGAACAGTTCGCTAATTGGCAAGATATCGCCTTCTTTCGTTGGAAGCCGGCTCAAGTGGTCAGCCACTAGGTTCTGCGAACCCGCTTTATCCCGAATTTCCAGATCAAATTCTTGGAATAGTAGAACCCATCGCAAGAGTCGTGGCTTACTTTCCTTCTTTTTCATTAGATAACGCAATGCTGCATGATCGGAAAAGACTACTACTTTAGTCCCCAAAAGATACGACCTAAATTTCTCAAGCGCGAACACTATCGCAAGCAACTCCTTTTCGGTCGTAGTATAATTCATTTGCGCAGCGTCTAGCATCTTCGATGCATAAGAGATGACATGCGGCTCTCTCCCGATCCTTTGTCCCAAGACCGCCCCAACACTACGGTCAGAGGCATCACACATTATCTCAAATGGTAGGCTCCAATCGGGAGGTTGAATGATTGGCGCGTGCACAACCTTTCCTTAAGCTCATCAAATGCTGCCTTGCATTTATCGTCAACCATAAATGGTGTATCTTTTTGCAAGAGCAGGCAAAGAGGTTGTGCGATCTTGGAGAAGTCTCGGATAAACCTACGGTAAAAACCAGCATGTCCGAGAAAAGACCTCACATCTTTCATATTACGCGGATAAGAGAGATTCTTGATGACATCAACCTTTGCTTTATCTACCTCAAGTCCTCTTTGAGAGACTACGTGACCTAAAACGATCCCTTGAGTTACCATAAAATGGCACTTTTCGTAGTTGAGAACCAGGTTGTTTTCTTCACATCGGTCAAGGATTTGGTTGAGGTTCAAGAGGCATTCTTCAAATGAATCTCCGTAAACGGAGAAGTCATCCATGAACACTTCGGTAGAATTTGAGATATACTCGGAGAAGATGTGGAACATGCATCTCTAGAATGTACCAGGTGCATTGCAAAGACCGAAAGGCATGCGCCTATAAGCAAAAGTGCAATAAGGACAAGTGAAGGTTGTTTTTTCTTGATCCTCTTGCGCGATAGCTACTGGGAAGTAACCAGAGAAACCGTCCAAGAAACAGTAATATGGACGTCCCGCCAATCTTTCAAGCATTTGATCAATGAATGGCAATGGGAAGTGGTCTTTCTTTGTAGCTTCATTCAGCTTACGGTAGTCTATGCGCATACGCCACCCATTTTGGACTCGGGTGGGTACAGACTCACCGTCTTCATTTTCCACAAGTGTTATGCCGGCTTTCTGTGAATCGTGTTAAAACCGTCGTTGAATTTCACACAATTTAACAAAACAATTTATATTTCCCTATTAATTAATTACGAGTATGAGTGGTAATGAGTTTAGGGGTCGAACACAAGGAGAATGGCCTTGAGGTATTACAATTCTTTTCAAAAGTAGGTCTTGTTTTTGTTCAGATGTTGCAGACTATTTTTAGAAGGTTATTGATGTATTGAAATAAATTCGTACACAAATCCTTTGAAAATTCTTGAATAATATTTCCAAATATCCAAAAGTTGCAAATGATATGTCAATGGAAAATAGAGAATGAGATCTTCACAATGCAAGGTGAATCAATTATCACTTTTGTTCATATTTTTTATGTAATTTTCGTTTTAGTCCTCAATTTTCACAATTAGTCAACAGAGTTATTCAAAAAATCACAGAAAATCGAAAATTACTTCAAAAATCACCAAAAATTAACAGAAATTAGGAAAGCAAGTTCAGATTATGTGGTAAAAATCTCAGATCAAAATGATTGATATTCCAAAAGTTATGGTCAAAACTCAGAACATATGACAGGATTGGACAGAGAATGGTATTAGTTGTCAAAAGAGGGTGAAATTCAAATTTTATCCAAATAACAACTCAATTAAAATTCAGATTAAGAAACTACACTTCAAAATGAATTACTGAGATCTAGATTTTTTATTTATAGGATTTTTCTACTAATTTCTAAAAATTGTAGAAAAACAGTCAGAATCACAAATCAAGAACATGAAATTAAAAAGTCAAGACTTTGCACAGATTTTTTTCTTACAAATTTAACATAAAAGCATTGGGCACATATTATATGAAAGTTGTTCTAAAATATCTAAAGAAACACAAAATATTTTTTTTATGATTTTCTTTGATCAGATCTGAGATCAAACAATTTCTTTACTGAAACTGATAAAAATAAAATGCAGAAAATTGTGTTTTTGAATTAATAGGATAAAAGTAGGGATTTTTAAGGCAATTTGATCAAGAATTGTATCATTAATCACTAAATATTCAGTTTATCAGATTTGGCACAAGTTTGAATTATTTCCAACCAGAAAAATTCAGCAAATAGATCAAAAATTCAGATCAAACACCAATCAACCAACTAGTGTTTGATCTCAATTTTTGAACTAAAAACTTCACTAAATCAAGCAAAAAACCTCAACCAAGATTCAAGATGATAAAATGGACTAACATGCATGAAAAATTCAGTTCTAAATGACCTAATTAATTCAACCAAATCGATTAAATCAAGAAAAATCCAGATTTAACAGCATATTATGAACAGTACCAAATCAGTCAATTTAATTCAAATTAAAGCAAGATTTCAAACAATTCTATCACAAAAAGCCTATCCCTACAAGATTCTACTCACACATGATAAGATCAACCGAAATTAGGCATGTGTTCATCATGTTCTTTTACAAATTGGATCTTGTGATCTAAAATTGAATATAAGAGATTAAACGAAAATTGGATCGAACCGAGACGTGGAAGATCAACCAGAAACTTCCTTGAGCCGATTTGAACCTCCAACTGATGCTCGATTCCAGCCGAACCAATCAATTGCCTTTTTCACCCAAATCAACCCGAATTGGTGAATTTCACTCAAACTCGAAAATTGAAGCTCGAAAAGCTCTGAGATTCAGTAATGGAGTTATTGAAGCTTTAAGAAGATGATTGGAGAGTAATGTGTTGAAAGAATTTGGAGAATGGAAGAATGATTTTGATGAATGGGTTGATCGGTCGAATTTATAGAGAGGCCGGTGCGGAGAGTGGGGGACAAACCGAGCGATTCCATTGGCTCGGGCAGATCAAGTGGGGTGTCTCGAAGATCCGGACGAAATTTCGTTGAATTCGGTTGAGATTTGATCCGGTTTTGAATCATCGAATTTCCGCTCCGTTACGTAATTTCGCGCGAGTCAGTTCAGATGCGATTTGAATCATATTACTGAGACTGACAGTGGGCCCCTTCGTAATAGGTTGCGGTGAACCGGGTCATTATCGCGTGAAACGAGTCGTGATTGCCGTTACCAACCTCTGCGGTTTAAACTTTCTTTTTGATTTTTACGTGGCGAGACGGGTCGAAACACGCGAAACGAGTCGTCTTCTTGTTCACCATTGGCGCTGAGTTTTGAATTAAATTTCCGGATTTCGTGCGACGAAACGAGCTACAGCTCGCTTGAAACGAGTCACTTTTGTGTGAGCTGATACTGACTCGTTATAACTCATTTCGTTGATCCGGTGTGGCGAACCGGTTTGAATCGCGTGAGACGAGTTATGACCGATGAAACGAGTCATCTTCTTCTTGGGAATTGGCGCCGAACCTCTTCTCTCGATCTCCCGTGGCTTGCGATCGTGTAAGTCGTCCTAAAACAATCCTCCTCGACAGCCATGTAAGTTGCGAATTTGGACTTTGGATCGATTTTTCTCTTGGATTTCAGACCCGTTTACCCGTTTCTCATAACCATTGATTAGAGCTCGTGATTCCGTACATTTCACTGTAATTCATCAATCCAGATCTCTTCTCCATCTTCTCACGAATCCACACAGCTTTGAATGGTCGAAAACCGTTGAGTATATCTCGAGTTTTGCCGTTTTGAATATCATCGGTTCATTTGTTCCGCCATTGCTTGACCGAGTGTGCAAATCGATCTTCTTCTCGCATTTCACACAACGAAATCCAAAACTGCGACTCGAGGCTTCGTTCTCAACTTCCTCACGATAATCCTCAACCATTATAGTTCCCCAATCCACCTCGAATCCGAGAGAATTTCTCCATTAACCAACTCGGTGTCGGTTTCGCGAAAAATAACCAAAAACCGCCGAACTCGTGAATCAAACTATGATTTTGAGTTGTTTTTCCATCGAATTGAGGCTTCGGAATTCATTGTGAACCTTTACTAAAGCTTAAAGACACAAAAAAGATCATCTTTGCTTGAGAAAAACTGAAATGGTTGATCGAATTCGATTCAGTTCAAAAACTTGACCGTTGGATCATCAAGTTTGAAAAGTTCATTGAGGATTTCGTCGAACAGTTGATTTAACTTCGGATTTCTCACTCGATTTTGCACCATTTGATGAGTTCTTCATACGGATAGAAAGGGCAGGAAGAGAGGAAGAGAATAGAGTTGGTTTTGGCTCGAATGGTGGACTGTAGAAAGCAAGGTTGCTCGAAGAAGCTTTCTCAGGTCAGAAACATGGCTGGTTGCTTTTTTGGTGGCGGATTCGGCGATCGCCGGCGTTTTCGAGAGGTGGATAATAATACCAACCGATTCGTCTCGTCGTCTTGAATCCAAGGATATGCGGTTTGATCGATTTTAAGCTTGTTTGAAAATTGGTTATTTGGGTAAATTTGTGTAGGGTTTTGGAAGACTTGGTTGGCCGTCTTTGGCCCATGATTTGCAATTTGGGTCTAAATCTTCATCTTACGGCCTTTTCGCCTGTAAAATAATATAAAAAATGTATTAAGAGGTTCCAAATCATGTTTTATGAATTATAAGTATTTTCTTTATCCATTTAGTGAATTAAGGATGAATTTGAGATGATAAAAACCCTAAAAATGTGTATAAAAATACACATTACAAATTCCACCACACTTAAACCAAGCTTGCCCTCAAGCGTAAATTAAAATCAAGTCTTAGGGTTTTTAGAATCAGTTTAAAGTATTTTGAAAAGAAATTTAGTTATTGCCATGAATGTTATATACTAATATTTGATTATTATAATAATACACGAGGGTCGATGAATATCCATTAATAATTTTAAATTCAAATTTATTTAAAATTCCCCCATCCTTCAAATACGAACCTTTTCCCAAAAAGCAATGCCCTAATTTTGTTTTTGATACTTTCTCCCCCTAATTTTAAAATGGTGAATTTATACAAATTACCCCAAAAGTTCCAACTAACTCAACTTTCTCTTTTATAAACACGTAAAAGTTGGCATGCGATCCACTCATGTTATCGAAAGACAAGCTGTGCTTTGCACGTACAAAAATCCTTCATTTTCTATTGCGGATATGTAAAATTTTTTTTTTTTTTTCAAGGGTTTAAAAATAATTTTTCACATTTTTGAATTCTTTTTGTGAAGGGATAACAGGTTACGATTTCGGTCACTTGCTTTTAGTGCGAAAATTAGAGATGGACATACGAGTCATTAGCTATGCCATGAAAGATAGGTTGAGTTAGAAAATTTTTGCGAAACTAGTGGTATTAAAAGTAAGGTTTGATTTTTCAAAAGTTTTAATCACAGCATTACTTTAAAGAAAACGATTTATAATTTCGTTAAAGGGGCAAGTGAAATATTTATGAATTTTCGAAACGCTTAATGGATTTTACATGAATATTATAAATGGAAATGAGATGAAATGTGGCATTCATGACAAAGGTTAAATCCCTTTTGAAGTTTTTTTTCAAATCTTTTCATCATTTTCCAAAACCCTAAGTATTTTTCAAAAATTGCTTGAGAGGGCTTAGTTTTTAAAAATCGTTTCCATTTTTCAAAACCTGCTTTTCATTTTAAAATCCTCACACACACAAACTTATTACAAACACAAATAAAGAAAATGAGTTGTTTAATTATTTTTGAACTTTTTAAATTTTCCAATTTTTAAGAGTTTTCACATTTTTACAAGAAAACAAAACTTGGTTTTGCACAAAACCACCCCACCACACTTAAACCTTTGTTTGTCCTCAAACAAAAAAAGTTAAAAAATGAGAAAATTTGTGGAAATTGGAAAAATTATTGGGGTTTTATGCAAAACCTCCCCCACCACACTTAAACTTTTGTGTAGCAAATGTTTAAGTGTGAAAGAGAGTTTTGTGAAAATAAGAAAAGAAAAATAACGAAAGGAAAAATACGACCTGACACGACGAGTTGCCTCTCGCCAAGCGCCCTTGTTTTACGTCTTGAGCTCGACGCATTTATGCTTTCATTCTTTCCTTTCCTCGCTTTGTGGCACCGCTTCCAAATTCTGCTCATCGAACCATCTTGTATCATGATTCTCGTAAAAGGCCTTCAAGCGATGACCATTAACCTTGAATTTGATGTCTTCGCCCCTAGAAATTTCAAATACTCCAAATGGCAAGATATGGGTAATTATGTAAGGACCTGTCCATCGGCTCTTCAATTTCCCGGGATGTAATCTCAACCGAGAATTGAATAACAAAACCTTATCGCCAATTTTAAATTCCTTTTTGCGAATAAGTTTGTCGTGAGCGATGGTTAATTTTTCTTTGTAAATACGAGAATTATCATAAGCCTCAATGCGAAGCTCTTCTAATTCTTGAATTTGTAATTTCCGTAATCCCGCATCTTTTGGATAATCTTGATTTACCTTTTTGATTGCCCAAAATGCTTTGTGCTCAATTTCCACCGGTAAGTGACAACTCTTTCCATAAACGAGTTTAAAAGGAGTCATCCCTATCGGTGTTTTGTATGCGGTGCGGTAGGCCCATAGAGCATCCCCAAGCCTCTGACTCCAATCCTTGCGAGAGGGGTTAACCACTTTCTCAAGGATTGATTTTATTTCCCGATTGGATATTTCGGCTTGCCCATTAGTTTGGGGATGATAAGCGGTTGACATGCGGTGTTGTACGTGATAATTTTTCAAAAGAGATTCGAGATACTTATTATTGAAATGCGAACCCCTATCGCTAATGATAGCTTTAGGTACCCCAAAACGCTGAAAGATATTCTTTTTAAGGAATTCAATCACCGTTTTGGAGTTGGCATCCCTTGTTGGTATGGCCTCAACCCATTTTGAAACATAATCAACACACACAAGAATATATAAATACCCATTTGATTGAGGGAAAGGCCCCATGAAGTCTATCCCCCAAACATCGAAAAGCTCAAAAAACAATAAAGCTTTAAGAGGCATTTCGTTTTTTGCGGGTTAGATTGCCCGTTTTTTGGCAATTTCCACAACTCTTTACAAAGGAATGAGCATCTTTATAAAGAGTTGGCCAATATAGTCCACTTTGGAGTACCTTATGACTTGTGCGTTGCCCTCCAAAGTGTCCCCCACATTCTAAAGTGTGACAAAAAGAGAGTACCGAATTTATCTCGTGGTCGGGCACGCATTTGCGCACCATTTGATCGGAACAAACCTTGTAGAGGTAGGGGTCTTCCCATAGGTAATATCGTGAGTCATTTTTTATCTTGTCCTTTTGAGCTCGAGAGAGAGTGTTTGGCAATTCGCGAGTTTCGAGGTAGTTGACGATGTCTGCGTACCAAGGTGCCATGCCATGGATAGTATAGAGTTGCTCGTCGGGAAAGAGTTCGTTGATCGGAATGATATCGCCTTCGTTTGTTGGGAGTCGGCTAAGATGATCGGCCACTAAGTTTTCGGCTCCTTTTTTATCCCGAATCTCCACGTTGAACTCTTGAAGGAGAAGGATCCATCGGAGGAGGCGCGGCTTGCATTCCTTCTTTTTCATTAAGTGCTTGAGCGCAGCATGATCTGAAAATACAACAACTTTTGTCCCGACCAAGTATGATCGGAACTTTTCCAATGCAAAAACAATTGCTAACAATTCTTTTTCCGTTGTTGTGTAATTCCGTTGGGCGTCATCTAAAGTTTTAGAAGCGTAGTAAATTACGTGGGGTACCTTCCCGATGCGCTGCCCCAAAACCGCCCCGACACTTAGATCACTTGCGTCGCACATGATCTCAAAGGGAAGATTCCAATCTGGTGGTTGGATAATGGGCGCTTCGCACAGTTTCCCCTTTAGTTTGTCGAATGCCGCCTTGCACGCATCGTTGAACTCGAATTTGATCTCTTTTTGGAGAAGCCCGCACATTGGTTGTGCGATTTTTGAGAAGTCTTGAATGAAACGCCGATAGAAGCCGGCGTGTCCAAGGAATGAGCGGACATCTTTCACATTACGAGGGTATGGAAGTGTCTTGATAACGTCAATTTTCGCCTTGTCGACTTCCAACCCTTTTTCTGAAATTAAATGACCTAAAACAATTCCTTGGCTCACCATAAAGTGGCACTTTTCAAAATTCAAGACAAGATTAGCTTCCACACACTTTTCCATTATTAGGCCCAAATTATGGAGACACTCGTCAAAAGAGTTGCCATAAATGGAAAAGTCATCCATAAACACCTCAATGAATTTAGAAATATATTCAGAAAAAATAGAGATCATACACCTTTGAAATGTACCGGGTGCATTGCACAACCCGAACGGCATCCTTCGATAGGCGAATGTACCAAAGGGACACGTGAATGTTGTCTTCTTTTGGTCGTCGGGGTCGATGGCGATTTGGAAATATCCCGAAAAGCCATCCAAGAAGCAATAGTAAGGTCGTCCTGCTAATCTTTCGAGCATTTGATCGATGAAGGGAAGAGGGAAGTGGTCCTTCTTTGTTGCCGCGTTAAGTTTCCGATAGTCGATACAAACTCGCCATCCGTTCGCACTCGCGTTGGCACCTTCTCTCCTTCGGCATTTTCCACAATCGTGATTCCCGTCTTCTTGGGAACTACATGAATTGGAGATACCCATTCCGAGTCGGCTACCGCGTAAATGATCCCCGCATCGAGAAGCTTGAGAAGCTCCTTTTTCACCACCTCCATCATGACTGGATTTAACCTTCTTTGTGCTTCTCTTGACGGTTTTGATCCCTCCTCCAAAACAATTTTGTGCATACATGTCGAGGGGCTTATACGGCATATCGGCCAATGTCCATCCGATTGCCTTCTTGTGTTTTCCAAGAATTTCCACCAATCGGGTTTCCCGAGCAAGAGTTAGGTTCGATGCGATGATAACGGGTAATGTGTTGTTTGGTCCGAGGTATGCGTATTTAAGGTGATCGGGAAGAGGTTTGAGTTCGAGAATAGGAGCTTCCTCGATTGATGGCTTAACGCGTTCTTGCGATATTTGGAGTTCGTTGTGAGGGGAACCCGAAATGAATTTAATTTCTTCATTATGTTCTTGCTCTATTTCTTGCTTCTCTTTTGCTTGGTCGATCTCTCCCCAAACATCCTCAAAAATCGCATTGTATTCCTTCGAGTACTCTTCTTCCAATTGTTCTTCAACCATCCCATCGATCTCATCAATAATGGTTATGCTTGATACATTGTAGTCGTTAGGGTATTTTATAGTGTCAAATATGTTGAAGGTGATTTTCTCGTTGTCGAATTCCATGGACAACGTTCCGAGTGGCAATCTATGCATGTTCGCGCGGTCCTCAAAAAGGGTCTTCCTAAGAGGATGGCGGATGAGTCGGCATTGTCGCCCATTTCAAGAATGTAGAAGTCGGCTGGGAAAACCAAACCATTCACCTTGACGAGTACATCTTTCGCGACACCGAGGACGGCGGCCGTTGAACGGTCGGCGAGTTGCACCATCACCCTTGTCTCCTTTAGGTCGCCCAAACCCAAGGTCTCGTAAACGGACCTAGGCATTACATTTATGGAGGCTCCCAAGTCGAGCATACACCTCGCGAGTTGTTGAAGACCAATGGTGCACGGAATGGCGAAAACTCCGGGGTCTTCCTCTTTTTGTGCTACTCGCGTGTTGATGCTCATCACAGAGGGTAGGTTTATCGTCTCGTTCCCCTTTAATTTTCTCTTGTTTGTGCATAGATTCTTGAAGAACTTGGCATATGGAGGATGCATTCGTATAGCATCGATAATTGGAATATTTACCTCCACCTTCTTGAACACCTCCAAAATATCTTTATCGAGTTCATCCTTCCGAGAGTTAACCGCTAGTCTAGTTGGGAATGGTGCGCGCCTCTTTTCCTTTTCTTGCGCGATTTCCCTTTCTTCGTTCTTTCCTTGTTCTTTCTCGTGAATTGGTTTTTCCTCTTTCCTGATTTCTTCTTGTGCCTCGTCTTGTTCTCGCGCGCTTGAACTTGTTTCCCCATCTTGCTTCCTTGTAACCATTAGCTCTTCTTCTTCGTCGTGTGAGCCAACCTCTTTCCCACTTCTTAGGCGTATCGCGTTGATGGGCTTGTATTCCAGCGGTCCCGAACCTTGAGAAGGTAACCGATTGCCCCCTTGTCCTTTCAATACGTTGACTTCACCCGCGATTTGCTTGATTTGCATTTCCAAGTTTTGCATTTGACGCCCTTGCGTAGCTTGGTTTTGGGTAAGCGAGCTTACATCATTCTTGACGGTTCCCAACTCCGTTGTGATGTTTGTGAAATTCCCCGCCATTAATGCCATCATTTTATCAAGCTTTTCATCAAGAGAAGAGGTTTGGGAATTCGATGTGGAGGGTTGAGGAGGTTGTTGATGAGCTTGAGGTTGTTGTGGCGCTTGTGCATTTGGATGAACATACACATTCGGTTTTTGATAAGCTGGATTGTGAGAATTGAGGTGGCGCATCGTCATTCCTCCAACGGAAATTTGGATGTTTCTTCCATGACTCATTGTAGGTTTGCGAGAAAGGTTGGCGTTGGTTTGAATAGTTTCCGATGGCATTGACATCTTCTTGTAGCCTATCGCACTCATCGGTCGCATGACTTGTGTCCCCACAAAACTCGCACTTCTTTGGTTCGATTTTCGCGCCCACGACCTTGAGCATTTGACTAAATCTTGTCTCGAAATTTTGTGTGATTCTTGATTCCATTGCCTTGAGGTCAACCGTACTTGTCATGTTTACTTGACCCATTCTTCCCCGCGTCCTTGGTTTCCTTCGGCCATGGTTTCGATAAGAGCTCGCACTTCCGATGGAGTCATGTTATTAAACGATCCTCCGGCCCGAGCATTGGAGTAATCGGGCATCGAGATCATTCATCCCTTGTAGAAATTGATCGATAAGTGAGGTCTCGTCGAGGTTATGGTTGGGGCATGATGCGCATAATCGCACAAATCGCTCGTAATATTCTTGAAGTGTCTCTCCTCCCCCTTGTTGGATCCCTGTGATTTCCTTGCGGATTTTGGCCGTCAAAGTGCTCGGGTAGTATCGTTTGAGAAAACGCGTTCCTACCTCCTGAAATGTCGTAAAAGGACCTCCTTGCAAGTGGGTTAGCCAATCCCTTGGTGCTTCCCCAAGTGTGTGGGAGAAGAGGATCAATTTGATATTATCCAAGTTATCAGATTTACCAAACAATGCAGTACATTTACGATCTAGATTATCTAAATGTGCATATGGGTTCTCATTTTTATGTCCTTCAAATATGGGTAATACATTTAATATAGATGGACTTAGTTTAAAATTTGGCACAGTTGGTATAACAATATTTCCCGGATTTCGAGGGATTTGATGGTCTAAAAGTTCCCCTAATGTTCTTTCTTGAGCCATTTTATGAGTTTGAGATGATGATGGTTTTGAATGAGAATTAGAATTAAAAAGAGTTTGAGAGTTTAGCCTTGATGATAATGAGTGAATGATTGGAGAGGTTGGAATTCTTTCTTGTGGCTCTTCCACTCGTTGTTGCTCCCAATTTTGTTCTTCTTCCTCTTGAGGCCCTTGGATGAAAGGAGAAGCCTCGTTACGTCCTTTTTGCCTTGAGTAAATTTCTTCTTGCTTGTTTTGTGCCTTATCTTTCTTGACCTTCCTTAGATGTTTGTTGATGTCCTTCTTTACAGGTGTGTGCACTTCGCCTTGCGATCTTGTCTTTCTCATGCACCTTCAAAATTCAAATGAAACAAAAACACTAGACAATTGATGAGAGGTTAGTAATAAACTCAATTAAAGCCGTCTCCCCAAGAACGGCGCCATTTGTGAATCGTGTTAAAACCGTCGTTGAATTTCACACAATTTAACAAAACAATTTATATTTCCCTATTAATTAATTACGAGTATGAGTGGTAATGAGTTTAGGGGTCGAACACAAGGAGAATGGCCTTGAGGTATTACAATTCTTTTCAAAAGTAGGTCTTGTTTTTGTTCAGATGTTGCAGACTATTTTTAGAAGGTTATTGATGTATTGAAATAAATTCGTACACAAATCCTTTGAAAATTCTTGAATAATATTTCCAAATATCCAAAAGTTGCAAATGATATGTCAATGGAAAATAGAGAATGAGATCTTCACAATGCAAGGTGAATCAATTATCACTTTTGTTCATATTTTTTATGTAATTTTCGTTTTAGTCCTCAATTTTCACAATTAGTCAACAGAGTTATTCAAAAAATCACAGAAAATCGAAAATTACTTCAAAAATCACCAAAAATTAACAGAAATTAGGAAAGCAAGTTCATATTATGTGGTAAAAATCTCAGATCAAAATGATTGATATTCCAAAAGTTATGGTCAAAACTCAGAACATATGACAGGATTGGACAGAGAATGGTATTAGTTGTCAAAAGAGGGTGAAATTCAAATTTTATCCAAATAACAACTCAATTAAAATTCAGATTAAGAAACTACACTTCAAAATGAATTACTGAGATCTAGATTTTTTATTTATAGGATTTTTCTACTAATTTCTAAAAATTGTAGAAAAACAGTCAGAATCACAAATCAAGAACATGAAATTAAAAAGTCAAGACTTTGCACAGATTTTTTTCTTACAAATTTAACATAAAAGCATTGGGCACATATTATATGAAAGTTGTTCTAAAATATCTAAAGAAACACAAAATATTTTTTTATGATTTTCTTTGATCAGATCTGAGATCAAACAATTTCTTTACTGAAACTGATAAAAATAAAATGCAGAAAATTGTGTTTTTGAATTAATAGGATAAAAGTAGGGATTTTTAAGGCAATTTGATCAAGAATTGTATCATTAATCACTAAATATTCAGTTTATCAGATTTGGCACAAGTTTGAATTATTTCCAACCAGAAAAATTCAGCAAATAGATCAAAAATTCAGATCAAACACCAATCAACCAACTAGTGTTTGATCTCAATTTTTGAACTAAAAACTTCACTAAATCAAGCAAAAAACCTCAACCAAGATTCAAGATGATAAAATGGACTAACATGCATGAAAAATTCAGTTCTAAATGACCTAATTAATTCAACCAAATCGATTAAATCAAGAAAAATCCAGATTTAACAGCATATTATGAACAGTACCAAATCAGTCAATTTAATTCAAATTAAAGCAAGATTTCAAACAATTCTATCACAAAAAGCCTATCCCTACAAGATTCTACTCACACATGATAAGATCAACCGAAATTAGGCATGTGTTCATCATGTTCTTTTACAAATTGGATCTTGTGATCTAAAATTGAATATAAGAGATTAAACGAAAATTGGATCGAACCGAGACGTGGAAGATCAACCAGAAACTTCCTTGAGCCGATTTGAACCTCCAACTGATGCTCGATTCCAGCCGAACCAATCAATTGCCTTTTTCACCCAAATCAACCCGAATTGGTGAATTTCACTCAAACTCGAAAATTGAAGCTCGAAAAGCTCTGAGATTCAGTAATGGAGTTACTGAAGCTTTAAGAAGATGATTGGAGAGTAATGTGTTGAAAGAATTTGGAGAATGGAAGAATGATTTTGATGAATGGGTTGATCGGTCGAATTTATAGAGAGGCTGGTCTGGAGAGTGGGGGACAAACCGAGCGATTCCATTGGCTCAGGCAGATCAAGTGGGGTGTATTGAAGATCTGGACGAAATTTCGTTGAATTCGGTTGAGATTTGATCCGGTTTTGAATCATCGAATTTCCGCTCTGTTCTGTAATTTCGCGCGAGTCAGTTCAGATGCGATTTGAATCATATTACTGAGACTGACAGTGGGCCCCTTCGTAATAGGTTGCGGTGAACCGGGTCATTATCGCGTGAAACGAGTCGTGATTGCCGTTACCAACCTCTGCGGTTTAAACTTTCTTTTTGATTTTCTGTGGCGAGACGGGTCGAAACACGCGAAACGAGTCGTCTTCTTGTTCACCATTGGCGCCGAGTTTTGAATTAAATTTCCGGATTTCATGCGACGAAACGAGCTACGGCTCGCTTGAAACGAGTCACTTTTGTGTGAGCCGATACCGACTCGTTATAACTCATTCTCGTTGATCCGGTGTGGCGAACCGGTTTGAATCGCGTGAGACGAGTTATGACCGATGAAACGAGTCATCTTCTTCTTCGAATTGGCGCTGAACCTCTTCTCTCGATCTCCTGTGGCTTGCGATCGTGTAAGTCGTCCTAAAACAATCCTCTGACAGCCGTGTAAGTTGCGAATTTGGACTTTGGATCGATTTTTCTCTTGGATTTCAGACCCGTTTACCCGTTTCTCATAACCATTGATTAGAGCTCGTGATTCCGTACATTTCACTGTAATTCATCAATCCAGATCTCTTCTCCATCTTCTCACGAATCCACACAGCTTTGAATGGTCGAAAACCGTTGAGTATATCTCGAGTTTTGCCGTTTTGAATATCATCAGTTCGCTGTTCCGCCATTGCTGACCAGAGTGTGCAAATCGATCTTCTTCTCGCATTTCACACAACGAAATCCAAAACTGCGACTCAGGCTTCGTTCTCAACTTCCTCACGATAATCCTCAACCATTATAGTTCCCCAATCCACCTCGAATCCAGAGAATTTCTCCATTAACCAACTCGGTGTCAGTTTCGCGAAAAATAACCAAAAACTGCTGAACTCGTGAATCAAACTATGATTTTGAGTTGTTTTTCCATCGAATTGAGGCTTCGGAATTCATTGTGAACCTTTACTAAAGCTTAAAGACACAAAAAAGATCATCTTTGCTTGAGAAAAACTGAAATGGTGGATCGAATTCGATTCAGTTCAAAAACTTGACCGTTGGATCATCAAGTTTGAAAAGTTCATTGAGGATTTCGTCGAACAGTTGATTTAACTTCAGATTTCTCACTCGATTTTGCACCATTTGATGAGTTCTTCATACGGATAGAAAGGGCAGGAAGAGAGGAAGAGAATAGAGTTGGTTTTGGCTCGAATGGTGGACTGTAGAAAGCAAGGTTGCTCGAAGAAGCTTTCTCGGAGTCGAAACATGGCTGGTTGCTTTTTGGTGGCGGATTCGGCGATCGCCGGCGTTTTCAGAGGTGGATAATAATACCAACCGATTCGTCTCGTCGTACTGAATCCAAGGATATGCAGTTTGATCGATTTTAAGCTTGTTTGAAAATTGGTTATTTGGGTAAATTTGTGTAGGGTTTTGGAAGACTTGGTTGGCCGTCTTTGGCCCATGATTTGCAATTTGGGTCTAAATCTTCATCTTACGGCCTTTTCGCCTGTAAAATAATATAAAAAATGTATTAAGAGGTTCCAAATCATGTTTTATGAATTATAAGTATTTTCTTTATCCATTTAGTGAATTAAGGATGAATTTGAGATGATAAAAACCCTAAAAATGTGTATAAAAATACACATTACACTTTCTTGGGTACACAATGAATCGGAGACACCCACTTTGACTCACCCACAGAATAGATAATGCTGGCATCTAACAACTTCCGCAACTCCTTTTTTACGACCTCCATCATAGGAGGGTTTAGCCTTCTTTGTGGTTGTCATGAAGGTTTTGCGTCATCTTCAAGCACGATGCGGTGCATGCATGTAGAGTGTGGAATCCCTGGCATGTCTGCAAGTGTCCAACCAATCGCCTTCTTGTGCATCTTCAGAAGGCTTACAAGTTTTTCCTCCTGTTCCGGCTTGAAAGAAGAGGAGATGATAACGGGGAGGGTTTCATCTTCACCTAAGTGAGCATACTTTAGGTGGTCTGGAAGAGGTTTTAACTCGAGAGATGGTGCTTTTTCAGTAGAAGGTAACATGCGCTCCTTTGGAATAGTCAACTCACGTTGAAAGTCACTTGCATAATGTACACTCTTCGCAATTTGATCATCCAAGCACGGATTTTCCTTATTATCAATTATCTCATCAGGTTCTGCCACTATGAATTCGGTGATACACTCCTCTAAAAGTTCTTCTTCATTTGTCGACTCGACGTAGGCCACAAAATCCTCAGGGTGTCTAATACTGTCGAAAAGATGGAAGGTGATTATCTCTTTTGCGAACTCCATCGTGAGTGTCCCAGTGTGTACATCGATCTTTGTTCTTGCTATTTTAAGAAACGGCCATCCAAGGATGAGAGGAGAAGAATTCGACGAGAAGGATGTAATCTCGTCGGCTTGCAGAACATAGAAATCTGCTGGAAAGAGATAGCCGTTCACCTTAACTAAGACATCCTCAACAACTCCCGCTAAAGTCGCGATGGATCGATCAGCTAGTTGTACCACTACTCGTGTGTTTTGCAGAGGTCCAATACCTGACTCAAGATAAGCCGAGTAGGGCATGACATTAATGGATGCGCCTAGATCTACAAAACACTCCCCAAAAGTTCGATTCCCGATAGTGCAAGGAATTGCAAACACTCCAGTATCCTTTTATTTTTCTGGGAGTTGTGCGCGCGAAGCTGCCGACACATTTACTCGAACAGTCTCATTCCCTCGCAGCTTACGCTTGTTAGTGCAAAGTTCCTTGATGAACTTCGCATAAAGAGGAATATCTCGAATGCAGTCGAGAAGGGGAATGTTAACCTCTACCTTTTTTAAGATTTCAAAAATGTCGCGGTTTGCTTCTGCTAGCTTACTTTTTGTCAACCGCCCAGGAAATGGTACAGTTTGTGACATCTTCTTTTTCTCCTTATCCAAGTCCTTGGGTGTAATCACTTCATCCTCAAATTCTTTCTCATGTACCTCAGCCTCCTTTCTTTTCTCAGAAACCTCTAACTCCCCCTCTCCTTCTATTTTCTTGTCTTGTTGTAGCACATTGCCACTACGGGTTGTGATTGCATTCACATTTCTGCTTGTGCTTCCTTTTTTCGGTTTAGGTTGAGATGGGAGCTTCCCTAAGCCTTGCTCCTTTATGGTGTTCACTTCTAAGGCTAGCTGGTTTACTGTCACTTCAAGGTTTTTCATTTGTCTCCGGGATTCATTCTGATCTTGCATTAGACTTCCTACCTCCTTCCTCACTTCGGATACTACACCATTTAGATTCTCGAGCATGCTTGAGAGGTTACCTACTGCGGAAAGTACAGATGCAGTGTCATTCTGCTTTGGTGCACCAGAAGAGGAAGAAGGTTGACCGGTTTGAGAAGAGTTCTGGTCTTGGCGCAACTGAGGTGGAACATAATTTGTCCCTTTTTGGTAGTAGCCACCACTCCCATGATATTGGTTATTGTTGCTTGAGTTTTGTTGATGGGTTTTGGGTGGTGGCGGGTCCTCTCTCCATCTAAAACCTGGGTGGTCATTATGCCGATGGTTGAAGTTCGGAAAATTGGTTTGAGATTCATAGTTATTCGCGTAGTTCACGTTCTCTCCTTCAACCAATCGAGAACAATTCTCTGATGTGTAGTCGCCGGGACCACACACTCCACACTTCTTTGTTTCGTTCTTCACACCAAAATTCTTGAGAGCCATTTCTAATTGCTTAGCTATTAGGTTGCTGATAGTTGCTTCCATAGTCTCGAACTGGTACTAGAAGCCAAGTTGACCTTCCGGGTTTTTGCGTCATATTGAGACGACGCAGCCATTTTTTAGATGAGAGATCTTGCTTCTGCCGCTGTTAGATAAAGAAGTGATCCGCCTGCAGCTGCACTCACGATGCTCTTTGTTTCGTACTTCATTCCTTCTACAAAGTCCCCGATGAGTTGTTGCTCGATGATGCCGTGTCCTGGACATTCTTCACATAACCTCACAAAGCGTTCGTAGTATTCACTAAGAGTCTCGTCGGATGCTTGGACGATGTTGGTAATCTCCTTCCTTAGCTTCGAAGTAAGACTAGGGTTATGGTATCTTTGCATGAATTTGATACAGAGTTCCTCCCAGTTGTCGATCGGTTCCCCCTCAAAATGTCGCAGCCAATCCTTAGGTCCCTCACCCAGACAGTGAGAGAAAGCTAACAATACTATTCTGTCTTTATTCTCATCATCATAGTTACTAGTGAAAGTAGCTATGTTGAATTTCAGTTCTGTGATAAATTTCCTAGCATTTTCAGTTGGTCTACCATCAAATCTAGGTAGGTGATTTAACAAGTTATGTGTTAATTTAAAACCGGGCACTTGAGGTAAAACTATCTTAAACGGGCTTTCACCAAGACTGGTGCCATATACTCACCTAAAGTTTTCTCCCTGGTTTGATTTTGTTGATTTTTCAAACCCTGTAACATTTGGGCTAATAAATTCTGCATTTGAGGGTTTGCTAACATTTCATTCAACATATTCGGATTTGGATTATTATGAATATTATCAGGATTATTAGACATGTTTGATTTAGGGTTTATAGAATTAAAACTAATTAAGGGAAATGCAGAGATATTTAAAGAGCCTGAAAAGCGAGATGATGAGCTGCCTCCCTCTTTGAGATAATCTTCGTGCAATCCTCTTTCTCGAGCCCTCTGTATCCTCAAGCGTTTTTGAGTATCTGCTAGTACTTCTTCAAGAAATCCGGGAGTCAATGCTTCTTCTTCGCTACTAAATGACATAAACAAAACTAAACTCTTTTGTCAGTATTAAAGGGCCCAACCCCCTTAAAAATATAAGCCAAATTTAATTATTGTCTCCTCCCCGGCAACAGCGCCATTTTGATGAGCCCGCAAAATAGGTCGTTTTGTGTTTTCTAATTAGCGGAATTATGCAAACAAAATTGTATTATTAGCCCTTTCTTTTATTTAATTTCAGGTAGTATAGAATGAGAAAGGGGTCGTGTCCACAAAGAGGAGAGAATTAATTCTGAATTTAATTGATAAAGGATAGACTAGGAAAACGTAGTTTCAATTTTATAATCTTTCTTTTCTTTTGAATAGGTCCCCGGTATTTTACGAAAATGTCATTTTTTTACTATGCAGTTCCAAACAAAACAAATTTTAATATGAATTTTAGGGTTTTAGGGTGTTTTAAAATTATTGGTGAACTTACAATTTGGAAATACTGATCCAAGACGTCCCAAAAAGAAAATTTCCAGTAACAGTTTTAAAACACTTTTTTTTCCTTTTTGCAAATATGTCCCTAAACTTCTTTAAATCATAACTTTTTGATCCTTCATCTAAATATAGCAAACTTTATGTCTATTTTGACTGGAAAAATATGAGGAATCCAAATATGAGATTAAAACAGAGAAAAGAAATCAAAAAGTTCCTGAATTTGTCAATTTTCAGTTCTGGTTGCAACTTAATATTTTGGATTTGTAAGGAAAATAAGAATTGAACAAAAATAAAATCACAAAATTGTTTTGGGATATTTTTAGGACTTATATTAAGCGAGAAAACACAACAACAACACAATCGTCACATAAATTGAGAAAAATCAAGAAACTTCCCTAAAATCGAAACCTTTTTCCAATGACTTTTAATTCAGCAAAATAAGAATTATTCGATGAGAAAAACTTAACAATGACGCTTATTCAACCACTTAATAATCCTATTCAATTATTACAACTCAATCACTCAACAATTATTTAGATTAACCTAAATTTAGAAGATGATGTTGCGGCAAGCGTGGCACAGTAAGTCGGTGCTCTTCGTTTCCTGCAGCAACCGATTTGAAGGTTCGAGATTCGCACACCAAGAAACGTCGTTGGATGTGCAAGTCCGTTGTCGAATTCCTTCGATTCGCGTCGTTCCGGAGCGATTGGGTCGTGTAGCACTCTCAAGAGTTTTGGTGAATCTAACTGAACAAACAATTCCAAGATAATCGTTGGAAAAGCTTGTTCAATTGAATTTTCGGTTTAGGGTTTATTTCTCTCCTCTTCTCAAAATCTGCCGAATTCGTGGAATTAATCGTGTTTTTTTTCGTCTCCTCAGCGGCTAGGGTTCTTGGGAACTATATAGGGTCTATTTGAAAATTTTCCCACATTGAAATCCTTCATTTTCTTCCAATTTCCAAGTTTGGGGTCCAATTTACCATTTTTGGCTGCTCAAAATGGGCTGAAGAACAGGGGAAACAGCAACCGTCCGATCAAAATCAGATTTTTCTGTGATTTAATTCGGACCGTTTGATTAGACTAACGGCCGATAAACGTCCACTTAACGGAGCGAGTGGTCCACCGATTCGCGCGTCGGATCAAGCTACGGACGGTTCAGATCGGCCGGTCCGTTAAATATTTAACGGACCAAACGGCGGTCTCGGATTTTGATTATTATGTGGTGTTTTTTCGTGCGGCGGGTCGGTTCGACCCGTGTAGCTTCAGGCTGATATATCCGTAAAATATCGGAGAAAAATATATATTTTTAAGTGCGATTTTTGCGGAATTATTTTAGGGAGTTTTATAAATCCAACTTAAGCATGTAATATATCCGTTGGAAATATAAAAATGAGTACTTCCATTTGGACTGATTATATTTATACTTTTGGGGCTTCTAAAATTGCCAAAGAATTAAATTTGATTTCTTTCCAAAAATCATTTTTATAGTTATAATTCAAAACATGATTAAAACCATATTTTTAGCCATAAATTATATTTTAACTCCATTTTTACCCTTTTAATCAAATACATAATATTTTGAACCCTTTTATGTTATTTTTATATTTATTATTGCATTATTAGGCCTAAAATACGTGTATAAAAATTCGCACGTCACAACCCTTATTGCTGAACTATTTAGGTAGGAACATTTCCAATTGTATCTTAGACAACTCTTGCCTTTTATGGAATGAGCATCATATGCCCGATATATTATCCCATCTTGTGCCCTGAGCCCAAGTCCGACTTGCTTACTCAGTTAAGTTTAACCATGTAAGATTATCGGCGAAATAGAATCCAGCACACTCAGTTTGGAGATGACCCATTCTGGACGCCATTTCCCGCGTACCTTCCTTTACAAAGGCAATCCTCCATACGCTCAGATTTGGCATGAAGGATTTTGTTTTAGATTTATAAATATAAACATCATAGAAACAAGTTAATATGGTATGAGCCTATTCCTCACGAGCGATCATGGGGTTCCTAATCCTAGATCCATCTCTAGATTGTAGGTGAATCTTCAACGAACCCTTCGTTCTGTGTGTGCGAAGATCGAATGCCATCTTCCTATTTGCTAGATAAAGTAATTTACAACTTTGGACAACTCACATGTTGCCATAAATTATAACTTTGGACAACTCACAAGTTGTCATAGATATTAAATAATATTACAAGCATTCACACGCAAGATTACATCCCAGAACAATCACATATCTAAGGCTCATACCATATTTACATATTAAATTCCTTGTATTACAAAAATTAGGGCTTCTCGCAAAATCAGCCTTATTCCGTTGGGAACGGAACTATTCTGTTCTCAATGAAGCTATTCCGTTGGGAACGGAGACGTGCTGGAAATTCGTATTTCTTTTGTTTTAGTTCCGTTTCAAAAATAGATTTCGAAAAACCATTTTTCGAAACTCCAGAAAATCATAATATCCAATATTATATTCCTAGAAACTATTTTCGTGATGTTTTGAAATAATATTTTCAAAACCCTAAAATTTATTATACTAGAATTTTATTATTTTTAAATATAATCGATGATTATTTCCTTAACGAACGCTCTGATGCCACTATTAGGAAATCCGTAGCCATGTACGTTACATGCGCAACGGAACCTACGGGTTCAACCCTCCCTAGGATCATCGTTTAGAGAATAAAAGTATGAGATTATGTTATTAAAATTTATACCTCGGATCTTCCTGATCAACGAGATTACAACAGATGTAGGTATGAACTGCTATGCCTCGCTTCCTTCTCTCCTTCGTGCTCCTAAAGCTCGACTTGAACATATTCCTTGTTTCTCCTAGGGAAAAAAACTGATCACTTGCTAGTCTTCAAAGCAGAAGACCTCTACTCATATCCACGTCGAACTTCGAATCGTCGAAATAACCGGACTCCGCTAGAAGTATCCGAAAATACTTTCAGGAGGCTCTGTCTCTTTCTCTCTATATTACGGCAGCCTGGAGGCTCTCTAATGTGTATCTAATAGAGGGGGACTACCCCTCTATTTATACTAGAGAGGGAGGCGAATGATTGCTTCGTTACCATAGCTAAAATCCTAATTTCAGTGCTTATTCCGTTCCCAACGGACCTATTCCGTTGCCAATAGAATATGGTTTCCTAATTTTAAAACTTTACTGCCAAGGAATTAGCTGAGTCCTGTTGCCAACGGAACTGGTCCATTAGCAATGGAACTTCCGGTGGCAACAGAATTGTTCCATTGCCAACGGAACTGTGCTGATTTTTGCACAATCATTCATATCACTCATCCAATGATTGATTATTTCCTTCACTTATTTATACATCATATGTATAACCATTTAAGAGCATTTCCTTCCCGACTAGATGTTGTTCTATGTGTGACCGTGTAGGTTCCATTTAATGCTGGTAATGATCTTCCAAAGATCGTAAGTGATGAGTAACCTCTAGACTAATGTCATGACTATCCATGTTAAATGAAATGATCAGCATCATAAACCTATCTGAATAGACATTTGATTATTCCTTTTGTTGTATGATATATGTCTTGATCACAAGGCATGGAAGTATGTCATCCTTGAGTTTGACACAAGTCTCTTTCCTGATTGAGAATTAGACTGAACAAATACAAAATGATATTAACAACACATGTTAATCCATTTTGAGCATGGCCATGCATTTCCTTCAATCCTAGTTCATCAGGGGGCCCAGAGATATCTCTCTCTTAACGAGAGGAACAAATCCCATCTTGGTCACTCATATTCCTCATCATGATTCAGTGCATACCTAATGATGACCCTAATGATCATCGCGTTATGGATGGCGTAAGATCATATTAAAGTATGAAGTTCCTCATACAAAAATTCATGGTGACCTGAGGTCGTAGGAATAATCATATTATCCATATGAGAATAACAAATGACATATACCATGCATATTCCCATAGTGTGGTCAGTCCAGTACGTATTCTCTAATACGTACCTATATTGCATACTTGACATCCCTATGTCCATGGTCAGCAGAACATGATCATCCAGTCTGCGAATATACTAGTGTAGATATGTAGCTTCTTACCTGAAGTATATTTATCTCTATAAATATCCCACATATCACTAGGGATGGTTTAGAATGTCATTCATGGTCGATCTAATATATGTATTAGTCACCCATACACTCAATCATATATGTACTAAATAAACGTGTTTCTCATGATCTAATCACTAGTCCAACACTTCGTCCTAGGGCATAATTCCTTCAGGAGTAACCGACTAGTGTTTGGTAAGTAGTTCAAACCGAATCTATTGTTTGATTGGTTAGAAGAAAGTAAATTAAGAAGTAAATAAAGTAAAAAAAAAAAAAGAGATGTCATAATCGATGCATGCGCTATCACCGTGTGTGCTGGATGAAGTGTGATGGAGAGGTCTAGCGAGAAGGGCTCTAGGGCTCGATGCTTTCACCGTAGACCCGCCTGATCGATTTGTTGTCTCCTCACGAACCGCCGTTCTTCCTTCTGCACGGAGGCCACTGTCACTCATCGTCCGAGGTCGTAAGCCTGTCGTATGATTTGTCTTATTGTTGGTCTATGCTTGTGAGGGGGATTCATCCTTGTGTCACGAAGCTGGTTGTCGAAGTGAATCACAGTGTCCACACCCTCGGGTAATTGCCCGACCAAGGAGCGAACCCTATGGCCTAGGTGTCATTCCTTTCCCTCCTCAAACGTCCCGGCTACTTTCATGCCTCATTGGTCTGAGTCTAGCTCGCGAGTCCGGCTATGGATTCTCCTCTCGGTACATCGCATACTTGCCTAAGTACCTAAAATTGTTCAGACTACACACTCAAGGTAAAAGTTAAAATAAACAAACAATATCACAGCAAAGAATGATAGTTGGATCAAGAATTACTAGGTTACTAACATCTTGTCCCTGGAAGAGTTTAGTTACAATGCATAAAGATAAATACTTATAGAAAGGACTCAAAATACATCATACAATATATAGAAAGAATATACCTAGATGTAGTCGATCCTAGCATTGTAGCCGCTCCACTCTTTTGCCTTGGAATAGACCTCCTTCTAGCTAGCTCGCGACCGCGATAAGGCACAAGCCTTACCGCCGGAGCCTACCTTCTCTTATTTGATGGAGATTGTTGTTTGGTGGTTGGCTTGCCCTTTTCTTCTATTGGGGTATCCTTATATAGGGTAAGAGCCCCCCCTCCTGAAGATGGCAATGCATTCAAGGCAATGATTTGCCCAAGATTTATTTCTCTCTTTACTCTTGCCAAGCTGCCATAATTGACCAAATGTGAAGATCTGTGAATTACTCTGCCTTGGTGCCCAAGCTAGCTCTCGAGATCTTAATGAACATTGTAGGCCTTCCTCTTAGCTTTACTTTGTCGCAAGAGAAGTACATCTTCTTGAATTTACTTCTTCTTGATATACTTCTCTTCCTAAGATTCTTGGGACACTGACCTTGTCGCAAGAGAAGTACATCAAGAAGGTGTTGGAGCTATTTCGAGTATATGATGACAAGCCGAGAAGTACTCCACTCAGCACACATTTTAAGCTCTCAAAGGCGCAGTCACAAAAAACCACGAAGGAGAAACAACAAATGGTAAGAGTGCCATATGCGTCGGTAGTGCCGTCTTATGTATGTCATAGTGTGAACAAGACCCGATATTACACATGCAGTGTGAGTTGTGAGTCGATTCATGGCAAATCCCGGCATCGAGCATTGGGAGGCGATCAAGTGGGTGCTGAGATATTTTAATGGCACTTCAAATATGACGTTATGCTACAAAAGGGATGGCATGATTTTTCAAGGGTTCATAGACGCAGATCTAGGAGGAGATGTCGATAGTCAGAAAAGAACTGCCGGTTATGTCTTCACAATGGGAGGTACAACTGTGAACTGGATGTCGAGATTGCAGAAATGTGTGGCGCTATCAACGACTGAAGCGGAGTATGTGGCAATTTCAGAAGCCGGAAAAGACATGGTATGGCTTTTGACCTTTCTAAGAGAAATTGGAAAAGATCAAAGATGTAGGGCACTCGACACCAGTCAAAGTGTCATGTGTCTCATGAAAAATCCGGTGTTCCATTCCAGTACCAAGCACATCCAACTCAAGTATCACTATATCCGACAACTTGTGAAAGACAGTATCATATCATTAGAGAAGATGCAAGGTACCAAGAATCATGCCGATATGTTGACCAAGGAAGTCCTCATCGACAAACTGAGATTGTGCTCTACCTTAGTGGGCCCAGTCGAGTGAATCAGTAGGAGCATATTGCCGGGCTTGAGGAAGGGTCGGGAGAAAGGAGAATGGATTCAATGCAAATGATTTGTGCCATTATGAAGTCTCCAAGTGAGAGATTGTTTAGTGTGAAGACTTCTAGAAACTCTAGATACCGTATAAAAGGAAACATTGCAAGAGATATGAAAGTTTTTCATATTTGATTGCTATGATTCTATTCCTTAATTGATAATTATAATTGGGAATAAGTTGATTTTCTTTATATTTGTTTCCATGATTTAGGCGTTAATGGGGCAGTAAATCTTTGATTTATTTTCTTGTATTAGATATAAATCTCACTATAAATAGAGGAGTAGCGGTAGAGTTTTATTAATTTTAACAACTACAAACAATTGTATTGTATTTCTCTTTTTTCAAGTATAAAGAAAGTTTTGAGTACCGGCTGCCGTGATTTTTACCCTTTAGGATTTCCACGTAAATTTGTTTTTGTTCTTGTGTCTTGCATTCTATGTTTGTTGTTGTGTCTCGGTTCCTAACAAATACACAAACACTTTTTTCCACACATATATCATAAAACAAAATTAAAACTTCATTAAGCACTTGATTGTGTTGTGGAATTTTCATATTAGCCCCTATATGAAATAAATGGGATATACATACACTAATTTGATCTTTTATCTTCGCCTCATCTTCATGTTTTTTCTACTTAGCAACATAGTTTTAAAATTGGTGCCAATTTAATCTCTCAAAATCATAAATACACTTTACTTTAAATCTTTAATAATGAAGGGCATAATAGGAAAGTCTTAAGATTACGTTATTATACAGAAATCACGCATGTCAGCCTTGACCAAATTGGTGCCAATTTAATCTCACAAAATCATACCTTGTGAGGGCCTTAAAATCCTCATGTATATTGTAGCCCGTTCATGCTCCTCTATCTTTGCTAACAAAACAGCCACCTCAAAACGAACAAGAACAAAACATTTCAAATCACCTCCTTCAAGAACATTAAAGTATAAAAATGAAAAAAGATACAAAATGAATTAAAACTAACCACTTGTGTGTTGTACATCATTCTTATTCTAAAATCAATTGCACTTACCTTGAGTTAAAAATCTATCTTAAAATTTCAACAATTGGCCATGCGGACCTGCATTAACATTTTGTCAAGGAGCCTTTAAAAGGAAATAAAAACATTCGAGAGAACTTACCTCTACTGTATTAAAACATTCCTCTTGTGCACAAGCATAGACTCAAAGGATTTATCACTCTGTATACGTAGAAGAAAGTATTAGGGCATTACAAATCCTTTGAGTGATAAATAACAGCTATTTTTTACATATGGATCCTTACGAATAATTGGTTTTTTAAATTAAAGGGCATAATGGTCGTTTTGATCATAAAAAATGTAAAGCAGATATTGACAAAAAAAATTAATCCACAATTATTCCAAAAATAGAGATTATTAAAAATATCAAAATTTTTATTCCCAGTAAATAAAGAAGCATTTTGAATACCATTTTCTTATTAACACATTCAATTCAAATCAAACTCATTACATCTTCAATATTTATTGTGCTTTCAAAGCAATAAAAAAATTCAGATCGCTTAATGAGAAAAGAGGCAAACCTATATAGGCATCAGGTTTCCTATACTTATCCCAGTATAATTATGTAATCATGATCCTGCATTAGTGAAATTCAAAAATTTTGCAAGATTGCTTTTGATCAAACAGCTCCTCAACCAAAAGCAAACCCTAACAGATTCTATATATTTTAGAACCTAAAATATTTGAAGGCTTCAAACAATAAAATATACCCCCAATCATTACATTAAAATATACCCCCAATCGTTACATTACTCCCCCTTTTAAGATCCTTGTCCCCAAGGATCTATTACAAAATTACACTCATAAAAAAAAATGCAAACAATTGATTTAGGTGGTAGTCTTCTCATCACAACTCAGTTTATCACCAATAAGCAATTTACATGATTTATATTTGGTTTAGGTGGCAGCCTTTTCACCACAACTCGAAATTTTGTGTTTTTTATATTTGATTTAGGTGGCGGCCTTTTCATCACAATTCGAAATTTTGTATCATTTACTTTTGATTCAGAGAACTTCTTTTCTTCAAAACTCGTACCAAAATCGACACCTCATTTGATTCGCATGTAATGTTTGGTTTAGGCGGCGGCCTTCCCATTTCAACACCACTCGCCGTATTTAAGTGGGACCCTGCATAAAATGGGACTAGCTTTCCTCCTCTCCCTCTTAACCTAAGTGGGATCCTGCATCCAGAGATTATTGAGTGAAAATAAGAAGCCCCTAAATATTGAAAAGAAAAATACCAGTACTGGCATTCTAAAAACCTTCAAATAAAAAAATGATTATGCTTTCAAATTTTAATACACATTACAATACAATTAAAATTTTAATATTCTTTTTTGTTTTTTAGTTAATAATTTATTTGATTTACTATTTTCAATTATTAATCAACCTTAACTACTAATATTGAAAATATAAATTTGAGGAAAATGGTTCAATTGTTTTTATCACGTGATATAAAGAAATTTTTTTTTCTATTTTTTGTGATAAATAATTGTAATTTGTTGGATAACAAAACCGGCCATTGTTGGATAACCCGATATCACCAATTTATTTTCATAAGGAAAATGATGCTCGATATTAAGAATGATAAATAAGGTACCAACCAGTACGGTACAAAATTTTGTTTCTGTAATTTTTTTTAAATAATGCTTATCTGGACCTTTATAATACTATATATACACCCAGAATTTCAAACTTTTATTTCTTTGGACAGGAAAAGCATTTGATTTGCAATAAAATAGTCAATGGCTGCAAGATTCCTAACTCAAGAATACATCCTAATAAATCTTAATAACTGGATCTTAATTTCAAATAAAAGGGCTAATTATTAAAACCTAATATATTAGGAATTTACTATGTAATCAACCATAATAACTAAATATCAATTAATAAATCCTAAGAAAATCAATTTTTCAATTATCAAAAATTTTTGACAAAAGCACAATAAAAATTTCAATTAATAACCAATTTCACCAAAATATCTTAAATTTTAAGAAATAAAGCTAAGAGAGATGCATATATTTAAGCCTTCCGCCATAAATCAGGACTTAAAAGACTTGATTTGGTTTGCCAATTTGTACAGGTATAGATCAAATAACCCCAATTTGTATTGGTATACCCCTAAATATCCCTGTTGGTTTGTTCATGATAGACTAAATAACCCTAATCCGTAAAGGTACATATATGAATATCCCAACACAACACAATTGAAGCAAGAGTAAGTCAACGGAAGGTAGTTGAAAACAAAGTGATTCAAGCCAGATTTCTTTACTTGATCGTGTCACCTAGAGAAAAGGAGAATCATTGTTTGAACAGCGTAGAGAACTGTGTTGATTTCAATCTATCTGAACTCATGAACTCCCTTGCATGAATAACCCTATTTTGTACTAGAGAAAAGTGTTGGATTTCAGACGTGCATAACGCAGCGAAAAACAAAAATATTCGTCCAAAACCCATTCCGAGGATCCGTGCGTATCGGTTAAATCAAAGAAATAAATCTTAAAGATATCTTTCGGATTACGCTTAATCCATGACGCTCCAATCATGCATGTTGTCCATGTGTCTCTAAACTGGTTACCGTCCTAACCGATTTTACGTCCGTCTAGGTCGGATCGTGCGGAAGTCATCTACCGCACACACAATCGGTCTCCACCAAAATTCTCAACAAACCGTTCTCATCTTCTTAGGCCGAACATATCACAAGCGCTGAAAGTACGAACGCCTCTACCGGTGTCCACACGAACAAACTTCTTAAAACGGGAAGAAGAACAATATATATACTAGAAGCTTGTTCTCCTCTTGTATAAGAAAACTCTTCTTATTTTATCTCACAAAAGATGTATATAATTCCTCTCATATAATCGCACACTCTCATTTTTGTCATACAAAAAGAAAGCATCATTTCCTAATTTTGTCATACAAATTGGAAAGTATATTTTCTCTCTTTTGTCTCACAAAAGAGAATGTGAAATAATGAGAGAGAATGATGTGTTGTGTTGTGAATTTGGAGCCCTCTACGTCCGTATATAGAGGTGAAGAGTCATGTCTATTCACACTAAAAGATGTGTATGACATCACTCATCATTATCCATATGCCATCATCTAGACTCTTCTAGATTACATGATCTTTTGTGCTCATAGTCTTTATATACATATATATCACATCTTATCACATAAGATGACAATATATTTTGTGACATTCTTATGCAACTCATCATATAAGTCGCTAGGATTTTTTGCGCCCGTTTCAGTTTGTGTTTTGTGTGTGACCCTGTAGGTTCACTTAATGTTGGCAATAGACTTGACAGTCTGTAAATCATGAGCGGACACTAGCAAACCATCATGACTAATAGATTTAAGTTAATATCGGTGATCCGATTACCTAATCAATAATCACGTATTTAGTCCCTTTGTCACGCGATATCTATATCGATCATAACGCATGTAATATGCCATCCTTATATAAATCGATTAATATTTCTTGATCCCAAATTAAATTCAATAAGAACAAATGACATTAATAATTCTTATTAATTCATTTGAGTATGGCCATACATTTCTTCAGTTCAATTCATCAAAAGGCCTAAAGATATCTCTCTCATTTGTGAGAGGAACAAATCCCGTCTTGATTGCACTCATCCCTCTACATGATTCATTGTATACCTAATCATAACCGTTATGACCACCCGGTTAAAGGCAGTGTTAGATTATATTAACGTATAAAATTACTCATGTTAGGAACCGAGACAATCTTAGGTCAAATGACTATAAATACTTTATGTTATAAGAATCGCTAATGACGTAAAACATGTAGCATTTTTATGGCGGGTCAGTCCAGTATATGGTCTCTAACATATACCTACATTAATGACGTGATAACTATTTTTCCATGATCAGTAAAACATAATCATCAGTCAAGTAATAAACTGGTGTACATTTATAGCTTGTATATAAATATATATTTATATGTCTCTGCAAGTATATTTGTCTCCACAAATATCCGATAAATGACCAGGGACGATTTAGAAAAGCATTCAAAACACTTTATAGTTTTACTATCAAAGTCACGCACTTTGATTACATAAAGCTGAATTGCATATTCATGGTCTATTTTAATTATATTAAAATAATCTATACGCACATATTATATGAAATATCATAGAATAAATATTATGTTTGTTATTACAATCCATCATCTAGGTCACAAACACTTTGGCTTAGGGCATAACACCATCAATTTCTCACTTGCACTAGGCCAAATCAACCAAGTATCTCATACTCATTGATCTATGTGGTATCAAATACCAGTTGACCTAACATGATCACCATCATTTAAGGGATTGGGTTCTTAAATGGATTATCAAACATTGTCATATGCAAATACTTTGCATATTTTTATGTTCACCATAATCTAAGAAGAATACTTTATCCTTCTCATGTATATAATCATACTCTTAATTATTATTTAGTGACTTTCACTAAGATTAACCTTATGTGTGCTTGTTACACTTAATACACATCATCTGTAATTATGCTCCCACTGAATTTCTTGTCAACATAAGATTTATCTTTAATTTTTGATAAAACCAAAATGTTTGGTTATTTCATCAAATAATAAATATTCACTTAGAGATATTTGCTTTAATTCACAAATGAATTTATGCAACTTGCAAACTCTTTTCAAAAATTTTAGGATAGACAAAACTCTCAAGTTGTATCATATACATACTTTCATATGTTTCTATTAAGAAATAACGTCTTGACATCTACTTGGCATCTTTTATAGTCACACTATGAACATATGCCCAAGAAAATTCTGAAATACATAAGCATGATGACTTAGAAAAATATTATCATAGTCTATAGTATGAGTTTAAATTAACCACATATCATGCATTATATGTTTGCACATGATCCATGTCGGTCTTTCTTTTAAAACCGTATTTCCATCTGATGGATCAATCAAATTCAAAACTTGATTGTCTGACATGGATTACATCTCAACTTTCAAAGCCACGAACCATCAGAGCCTTGACTCATCATAGTCTATTAGTAGAATGTGGACTCATCATCTATGAGTACGAAATTTTTGTCATTAGACACGAAAAATCTATATTTTTTCGGGCCTGCGATAAATTCTAATAGATCTACATGAATATACTTATGTTATATACTCAGACTCAACATCTTGAGAGTCTAGTTGATTAATTGCAGACTCAATTACTAGTTGAAATCTGAATTAATTTCCATCCGAGCATTATTGTCAGTATATGGAATTTGAACTTTTCAAATTTACTTCCACTAATTCTTTTGGAAACAATTCTTCCAAAGAGATATAATTTTCGAGTAACAAACACTTTGTTCTCATATTAATTATAGAAGTAATATCCTTTACTTTTCTTAAGATATTCCACAATAAGCACTAATCTGATTAGATGCATGATGCTTCAATTAAGTATCTGTAATGTGTATTTTTATACACATTTTTAGGGTTTTTATCATCTCAAATTCATCCTTAATTCACTAAATGTATGAAAAATACTTATAATTAATAAAACATGATTTGGAACCTCTTAATACATTTTTTATATTATTTTACAGGCGAAAAGGCCGTAAGATGATAATTTAGACCCAAATTGCAAATCATGGGCCAAAGATGGCCAACCAAGTCTACCAAAATCCTACACAAATTCACCCAAATAACCGATTTTCAAACAAGCTCAAAATTGATCAAACAGCATATCCTTGGATTCAGCACGACGAGACGAATCGGTTGGTATTATTCTCCACCTCTGAAAACGCCGGCGATCGCCGGAATCCGCCAGCCAAAAAGCAACCAGCCATGTTTCTTGACCTGAGAAAGCTTCTTCGAGCAACCTTGCCTTCTACAGTCCACCATTCGAGCCAAAACCAACTCTATTCTCTTCCTCTCTTCCTGCCCTTTCTATCCGTATGAAGAACTCATCAAATCGTGCAAAATCGAATAAGAAATCTGAAGTTAAATCAACTGTTCGACGAAATCCTCAATGAACTTTTCAAACCTGACGATCCAACGGTCAAGTTTTTGAACTGAATCGAATTCGATCAACCATTTCAGTTTTTCTCAAGCAAAGATGATTCTTTTTGTGTCTTTAAGCTTTAATAAAGGTTCACAATGAATTCCGAAGCCTCAATTCGATGGAAAAACAACTCAAAATCATAGTTTGATTCACGAGTTCAGCAGTTTTTGGTTATTTTTCGCGAAACTGACACCGAGTTGGTTAATGGAGAAATTCTCTGGATTCGAGGCGGATTGGGGAACTATAATGGTTAAGGATTATCGTGAGGAAATTGAGAACGAAGCCTGAGTCACAGTTTTGGATTGTGTGAAATGCGAGAAAAAAGATCGATTTGCACACTCTGGTCAGCAATGGCGGAACAGCGAACCGATGATACTCAAAACAGCAAAACTCGAGTTTTACTCAACGGTTTTCAACCATTCAAAGCCCTGTAGATTCGTCAGAAGATGGAGAAGAGATCTGGGTTGATGAATTACGGTGAAATGTACAGAATCACAATTTCTAATCGATGGTAGTGAGAAACGGGTAAACGGGTCCGAAATCCAAGAGAAAAATCGATCCAAAATCCAAATTCGCAACTTACACGGCTGTCAGAGGATTGTTTTAGGACGACTTACACGATCGCAAGCCACAGGAGATCGAGAGAAGAGATTCAGCGCCAATTCTGAAGAAGAAGATGACTCGTTTCATCAGTCATGACTCGTCTCACGCAATTCAAACCGGTTCGCCACACCAGAACGAGTTATAACGAGTCAGCATCAGCTCACACAAAAGTGACTCGTTTCAAGCAAGCTGCAGCTCGTTTCGTCACAAGAAATCCGGATAATCAATTCAAAACTCAGCGCCAAAGGATGAATAAGAAGATGACTCGTTTCGCATGTTTCGACCCGTCTCGCCACAGAAAATCAGAAAGATGGTTAAAAACGCAGAGTGTGGTAACGGAAACATCGACTAGTTTCACGCGATAACGACTCGTTTCACCACAACTTATTATGAAGGGGCCCACTGTCAGTCTCAGTAATACGATTCAAATTGCAGCTGAACTGAACTCAGTTCGCGCGATAAACAGATGAAAATTCGATGATTCAAAATCGGATCAAATCTCAACCGAATTCAACGAAATTTCGTTCAGATCTTCAGTACACCCCACTTGACCTGCCTGAGCCAATGGAATCGCTCGGTTTGTCCCCCACTCTCCAGACCAGCCTCTCTATAAATTCGACCGATCAACCCATTCATCAAAGATCATTCTCCCATTCTCCAAATTCTTTCAACACATTACTCTCCAATCATCTTCTTTAAGCTTCAGTAACTCCATTACTGAATCTCAGAGCTTTTCGAGCTTCAATTTTCGAGTTTGAGTGAAATTCACCAATTCGGGCTGATTTTGGTGAAAAAGGCAATTGATCGGTTCGGCTGGAATCAAGCATCAGTTGGAGGTTCAAATCGGCTCAAGGAAGTTTCTGGTTGATCTTCCACGTCTCGGTTCGATCCAATTTTCATTTAATCTCTTGTATTCAATTTTAGATCACAAGATCCAATTTGTAAAAGAACATGATGAACACATGCCTAATTTCGGTTGATCTTATCATGTGTGAGTAGAATCTTGTAGGGATAGGCTTTTGTGATAGAATTGTTTGAAATCTTGCTTTAATTTGAATTAAATTGACTGATTTGGTACTGTTCATAATATGCTGTTAAATCTAGATTTTTCTTGATTTAATCGATTTGGTTGAATTAATTAGGTCATTTAGAACTGAATTTTTCATGCATGTTAGTCCATTTTATCATATTGAATCTTGGTTAAGGTTTTTGCTTGATTTAGTGAAGTTTTTAGTTCAAAAATTGAGATCAAACACTAGTTGATTGATTGGTGTTTGATCTGAAATTTTGATCTATTTGCTGAATTTTTTCTGGTTGGAAATAATTCAAACTTGTGCCAAATCTGATAAACTGAATATTTAGTGATTAATGATACAATTCTTGATCAAATTGCCGTAAAAATCCCTACTTTTATCCTATTAATTCAAAAATACATTTTTTCTGCATTTTATTTCTGTCAGTTTCAGTAAAAAATTGTTAGACTTCAGATCTGATCAAAGATAATTATAAAAAAAATATTCTGTGTTTCTTTAGATATTTTAGAACAACTTTCATATAATATTTGCCCAATGCTTTTATGTTAAAATTGTAAGATAAAATCTGTGCAAAGTTTTGATCTTTTTAATTTCCTGTTCTTGATTTTTGATTCTAACTGTTTTTCTACGATTTTTAGAAATTAGTAAAAAAATCCTATAAATAAGAAATCTAGATCTCAGTGATTCATTTTGAAGTGTAGTTTCTTATTCTGAAATTTAATTGAGTTGTTATTTGGATAAAATTTGAATTTCACTCTCTTTTCACAACACATACCATTCTCTGTCCAATTCTGTCATATGTTCTGAGTATTGACCATAATTTTTGGAATATCAATCATTTTGATCTGAGATTTTTACCACATAATAGGAACTTGCTTCCCTAATTTTTGTTAAATTTTGGTGATTTTTGAAGTAACTTTCGATTTTCTGTGATTTTATGAACAACCTTGCTGATTGATTTTGAAATGTGTGAACTAAAACGAAAATTACATAATCATATGAACTCAAGTGATAATTGCTTCACCTTGCATTGTGAAGATCTCATTCTCTGTTTTCCATTGACATATCATTTGCAATTTTTGGATATTTGGAACTATTATTAAAGAATTTTTAAGGGAAGTGTGTACGAATTTACTCCAATTCCATCTAATACGTCAATAATCTTCTAAAAAAAAAACAGTCTGCAACACCTGAACAAAAACAAGATATACTTTTGAAAAAAAATTTAATATCTCAAGGCCATTCTCCTTGTGTTCGACCCCTAAACTCATTACCACTCATACTCGTAATTGATTAATAGGGAAATATAAATTGTTTTGTTAAATTGTGTGAAATTCAACGACATTTGAAGATTACAAACTTTACTCATTAAATTTCGGCACACTAAAGATTATTTTCTCCCAGCAAGACTTCATATTAAGTACATTTTTTTCTCTGGCATAATAAAAATATGACCAATATTAATGTTAGATAATACGTTCTCGTCGACAATAAAAACATAATAATCTTGCCAGCAAATCCCACCTTGTAACGTAATCGGAGCCATGCCAAACAACACGTAATTAAAATACATTGTTACCGGTGAATGTAAGACATACTGTTGATGCATATGTATTGTATGTGGATGTCTTGCTATATTGAGGTGCTTTTAGCAAAAATAGATCTCAGCGGTACCACAAATTCTCCCCGACACATTTTGATAATTTTTTAGGGAGTTGGTTAGATCGCTAACTTTGGTATTGCCAAATTTCACATGTATTCACGCTACCAAACCGGTTTTTGTCCTCTGACGCATGTATTTGTGCAGAGATTTGACCTCGTTTGTCCGATTTTAGCAAATTTGGTCATTCCGAAATCGTCTCGAGGTCTAGTTTTTCATGGAGAGTCGATTTTGAAGAATTGATATTTTCTTGGCCATGAAATTTGAAGATTTCAAACTTTACTCGTTAAATTTCGGCACACAAAAGATTATTTTCTCTCCGCAATACTTCATAATAAGTACATTTTTTACTTTGGCATAATAATGATATGACCAATATTAATGTTAGATAATATGTTCTTGTAGAAAATAAAAATAAAATAATCATGTCAGCAAATCCCGTCGTGTAAAATAATCGGAGCCATGCCGTACATCATGTAATTAAAATACATTGTTATTGGTGAATCTAAGACGTATTGTTGATGCATATGTATTGTAAATCGATGTCTTGCTATATTTAGGTGCTTTTAGCAAAACTAGATCCTAGCAGTATCACAAATACTCCATGACATATTTAGATAATTTGTTAGGGAGTGTGTTAGATCACTAACTTTGGTTTTGCCAAATTTTACAGCTATTCACGCTACCTAACCGGTTTTTGTCCTTTGACGCATGTTTTTGTGCACAAATTTCACGTCGTTTGTCCGATTTTAGCAAATTTCGTCATTTCGGAATCGTCTCGAGGTCTAGTTTTTCATGGAGCACCAATTTCGAAGAATTGATATTTTCTTGGCCTTGAAATTTGAAGATTACAAACTTTACTCGTTAAATTTCGGCACACTAAAGATTATTTTCTCTCAGCAAGACTTCATATTAAGTACATTTTTTTTCTCTGGCATAATAAAAATATGACCAATATTAATGTCAGATAATACGTTCTCGTCGACAATTAAAACAAAATAATCATACCAGCAAATCCCATCTTGTAACGTAATCGGAGCCATGCCATATATCACGTAATTAAAATACATCGTTATTGGTGAATCTAAGACGTATTGTTGATGCATATGTATTTTAAGTAGATGTCTTGCTATATTTACGTGCTTTTTGCAAAAATAGATCTTAGCGGTGCCACAAATTCTCCATGACACATTTTGATAATTTCATAGGGAGTTGGTTAGATCGCTAACTTTGGTTTTTCCAAATTTTACACCTATTCACGCTACCAAACCGGTTTTTGTCCTCTGACGCATGTTTTTGTGCACAGATTACACCTCGTTTGTCCGATTTTAGCAAATTTGGTCATTCCGAAATCGTCTCGAGGTCTAGTTTTTCTCTGGCATAATAATAATATGACCAATATTAATGTTAGATAATATTTTCTCGTAGAAAATAAAAATAAAATAATCACGTCAACAAATCCCGTCTTGTAACGTAATCGGAGCCATGCCATACATCACGTAATTAAAATACATCCTTATTGATGAATCTAATACGTATTGTTGATGCATATATATTGTAAGTGGATGTCTTGCTATATTTAGGTACTTTTAGCACAAATAGATCTTAGCGGTACCACAAATTCTCCATGACAAAACCAGTTTTTGTCCTCTGACGCATGTTTTTGTGCCCAGATTTCACCTCATTTGTCCGATTTTAGCAAATTCGCCATTCCGGAATCGTCTCGAGGTCTAGTTTTGCATGGACCACCAATTTTGAAGAATTGATATTTTCTTGGCCATTAAATTTGAAGATTACAAACTTTACTCGTTAAATTTCGGGACACTAAAAATTATTTTCTCTCAGCAAGACTTCATATTAAGTACATTTTTTTCCCTGGCATAATAATAATATGACCAACATTAATGTCAGATAATACGTTCTCGTCGACAATAAAAAAAAATAATCATGTCAACAAATAAGGTCTTGTAACGTAATCGGAGCCATGCCATACATCATGTAATTAAAATACATCGTTATTGGTGAATCTAAGACGTATTGTTGATGCATATGTATTGTACGTGAATGTCTTGCCATATTTAGGTGCTTTTAGCAAAAATAAATCTTGACGGTACTACAAATTCTCGATGACATATTTAGATAATTTGTTAGGGTGTGGGTTAGATCACTTACTTTGGTTTTGCCAAATTTTACACCTATTCACGCTACCAAACCGGTTTTTGTCCTCTGACGCATGTTTTTGTGCACAGATTTCACCTCGTTTGTCCGATTTTAGCAAATTTGGTCATTCCGTAATCGTCTCGATGTCTAGTTTTTCGTGGAGGGCCGATTTTGAAGAATTGATATTTTCTTGGCCATGAAATTTGAAGATTACAAACTTTACTCGTTAAATTTCGGCACACTAAAGATTATTTTCTCTCCGCAAGACTTCATATTAAGTACATTTTTTTCTTTGGCATAATAATAATATGACCTGTTATAAAATAAAAGAGCAAATAACTATAAAATAGAGAATTGGAAAGAGAGAATTATGTATTGAATTGTGGATTAAAGAATACAATAGTCACTGCCCCCTTTATATAGTACAGGGTGAGTGCTGGCCAAGAAATCTCTTGCCTGATTCAGGATTACAATAGAGGAATAATTTGATATGTAAATTAATAGAGAATATACTAATTAATACCCTATAATAAATCTTTCCATCTTTATAAGAATCTCCCAATTTATTGTTGCTTAAGGCTAAGTAACAGACATCCATATCAATTATATTTCATTACGCATTAGAAGCTGCCTCATTAAAAACCTTGCTAGGAAAAACCCGATGGGATAAAAACCGCAGCAAGGGAAAAAGAGTGCAGCGCGTATCATTTCTCCCCCTCATGTGTACAAATATCTCTAAAGTGACGGAGTCCAATCTTGTGTCTTAATTGCCTGAAAGTTTTAGTTGGTAATGACTTGGTGAAGAAATCTGCAAGATTATTACTTGAGCGAATTCGATGAATATCAATTTTACCGCTCTTCTGGAGCTCGTGTGTGGAGAAGAACTTTGGAGAAATATGTTTTGTTCTATCTCCTTTAATGTAACCCTCCTTTATTTGGACAATACACGCAGCATTATCTTCGTATATCACTGTTGGACTCTCTTTGATTGTTTTGATGCCACATGATTCTTGAATATGTTGAATCATTGACCTCAGCCATACACACTCTCTACTTGCCTCATGAAGTGCTATGATTTCAGAATGATTTGATGATGTGGCTACCAAGCTTTGTTTGGTTGAGCGCCATGATATGGCAGTATTACCATATGTGAATAAATATCCAGTTTGAGACCGGGCTTTATGTGGGTCTGACATATATCCAGCATCTGCATATCCAACTAATTTGGATTCTGAGGTCTTTAGATACAATAATCCCATATCTGTTGTTCCTCGAAGATAACGAAGTATGTGTTTAATACCATTCCAATGCCTTCGTGTTGGTGCAGAACTATATCTCGCTAACAAATTAACAGAGAATGATATGTTAGGCCTGGTATTATTAGCTAGGTACATTAATGCACCAATCGCACTTAAATATGCTACTTCTTGGACCAAGAATTTCTTCATTATCTTTTTTTGGACGAAAACAATCCTTCTTTATATCAAGAGATCGAACTACCATTGGTGAACTTAATGGATGCGCTTTATCCATGTTAAATCGCTTAAGGACATTTACTACATAAGTAGATTGATGAAGAAATATCCCATTTCTCAAATGTTCGATTTGCAATCCGAGACAAAACTTTGTTTTCCCAAGATCTTTCATTTCAAATTCACTTTTCAAATATGCAGGAGTACTTTCAATCTCTTCAGGAGTTCCGATGATATTTAGATCATCAACATACACTGCAATAATTACAAATCCTAATTTTGATCTCTTAATAAAAACACATGGGCAAATAGGATTGTTATGATATCCTTTTTGTGTAAGGTATTCATTTAGACGGTTATACCACATCCTTCCAGATTGTTTCAACCCATACAAAGATCTCTTTAATTTCATGGAATACATTCCACGAGACTTTGTGTTATATGTTTCAGGCACTTTTAATCCTTCAGGGACTTTCTTGTAAATATCACTATCAAGTGATCCATATAAATAAGCTGTTACAACATCCATGAGATGCATATTCAGCCCTTCAGAGATGACCAAGCTAATTAAAAATCTAAATGTAATTGCATCTAATACAGGGGAATAAGTTTCTTCATAATCAATTCCCGGATTTTGTGTAAATCCTTGTGCAACAAGTCTTGCTTTGTATCTTACAATTTCATTTTTCTCATTACGTTTTCTCACAAATACCCACTTGTGTCCTACGGGTTGTAAATCCTCTGCTTGAATTGCATCTCTCTATTTTGGCCAATCTTTCCTATGTCGACATTCTTCAATTGTTTTTGGTTCTTGATCCTCATTTTCATTAATAATATCAATCGCGATTTCATATGCAAACTTCTTGTCAATAATAGTTTTATTTCGGTTCCATTTCTTTCCAGTAGAGACATAATTTATTGAGATCTCATTATTGTCAATATTTTTAATATTGTCAGGTACCTGAACCTCTACAGGGGTTATTTGCTCATTCATGTCTTCTACTATTTTATCGTCAATATTCTTTTCAGAAGAATTTATTTCTTCAGAATTATTCATAACTTCAGTTATGCCAACTTTCTTATCGTGCTCTCTTTTCTTCCTTGGATTTTTTTCTTTGGAACCGATTGGTCGACCACGCTTCTGGCGTATATCACATTTAGAATTATCCAAGGGAATTTCAATATGAGCCGCAACATTTTCTGCTGGAATATATGATTTAGTTACTCTTTTTGTATCAATAAATGCATCTGGTAGTTGATTTGCAATTTGTTGCAAATGAATAATTTTCTGGACTTCTAGCTCAGATTGATTTGTTCGAGGGTCAAAATGATATATTGATGATGCATTCCAAATAATTTCTTATTTTTCCAGCATTCGTTTCTCTCCCCCTAATGCTGGGAACATAGCTTCATCAAACTTACAGTCAGCAAATCTTGCTGTAAATAGATCTCCAGTTAATGGTTCAAGATATTTAATAATTGATGGAGATTCGAAATCAACATAAATTCCCAACCTTCTTTGAGGTCCCATCTTTGTGCGTTGCGGTGGAGCTACTGGAACATATACAGCACATCCAAAAGTTCTTAAATGGGATATATTTGGCTGCAGGCCAGTTACAAGTTGTATGGGGGAGTACTTATGATAAGTAGTTGGTCTTAATCTAATTAGTGTTGCAGCATGTAATATTGCATGGCCCCATACAAATGACGATAACTTTGATTTCATAATTAAGGGTCTTGCAATTAATTGTAATCGTTTAATAAGAGATTCTGCTAGACCATTTTGCGTGTGTACATGGGCCACTGGATGCTCAACTTTAATCCCAATTGACATACAATAGTCATTAAATGCTTGAGATGTGAATTCACCGGCATTATCAAGACGAATTGTCTTAATTGTATAATCCGGGAATTGTGCACTTAATCTAATTATTTGAGCAAGTAATCTCGCAAGTGCAACATTCCGAGAAGATAATAGACATACATGTGACCATCTAGTAGATGCATCTATTAATACCATAAAATATCTAAACGGTCCACATGATGGGGTAATAGGCCCATATATATCACCTTGAATACACTTAAGGAAATTGGGTGATTCAATCCCAACCCTAGTTTGTGAAGGTCTAACGATTAGTTTTCCTTTATAACATGCAACACATGATATTTTATTTGATAAAAGAATCTTCTGGTTCTTTAATTGATGCCCATTTGAATTTTCTACAATTCTTCGCATCATTATTGCTCCAGGATGACCTAGACGTTCATGCCAAACCATAAAATTATTTTGAGAGTTATTAGACTCACTTTTCATTATAGCATGATGTGCTTCAATTGTACTAATACGTGTATAATATAAGCCTATTGACAAAGCATGCAATCTTTCTAATATAAGTTTGTTACCACAAACAATATTTGTTATGTGAAGATACTCAATATTATCTTCATTCATTGTTTCAACATGATATCCATTTCGGCGGATATCTTTAAAACTTAGCAAATTTCTTTTTGATTTAGTAGATAATAAAGCATCATCTATCACAAATTTTGCTCCTCTAGGCAATAAAATAATGGCTCTTCCAGAGCCTTCAATCAAGTTTGAGGTGCATGATATTGTATTGACATTTGCTTTCATCTTTGTCAAATTAACGAAATATTTTACGTTCTTAAGTATAGTGTGTGTAGTTGCACTATCCGCTAGGCATATATCACCGTCATCCATTATCGTAATATTCAAAAGAAACAAGACCTCCAAGTCTCTTCATTTATTAAATAAAACAAAAACAAATACAAGATAAGACAATGATAACATGAAAACAAACATGCTAAAGAAAATACTCTTAATAAAGTAAATGTACTAGAAAATAAAACATTGTTGATGCATAAAGAAAAATTATTTTAGTCTTGAACATCTTCACTAGCAAGGGAATATTTATTATCTCCATTTGGGGGGTTAAGATAGTCTTCTACATCCAAGCGTGTATTAACCAAGGGCATATTCAATGGGTCCTCATTATCTTGATAGACCAAATTAACCTCCTTAGTGTTTTCTTTCTCCTTCAGGGAGGCTAGATAAAGTTCAACGAGATGCCTTGGCGTACGACATGTACGCGACCAATGCCCTTTCACAGCGCATCTAAAACATGGATCCCCAAATCCCTTGAGAGTGACACTTTGCGGCTTCTTGCTCCTTTCTAGTGCGGGTTTCTTAACTTGGCTATTACGGTTCCAAGAATGATTTTGACCACGGCCTCTTCCACGCCCGCGTCCACGATCGGGGCCACGACCGCGATTATTACCGTTAAATGCAGCAGCATTCGCTTCAGGGAATGGCCTAGAACCTGTTGGGCGAGATTCATGATTTTTGAGTAATAATTTGTTATTCTGTTCCGTCACGAGTAGGCACGAAATTAACTCAGAATACTTTTTGAACCCCTTCTCCCTGTACTGTTGTTGCAGGATTATATTTGAAGCATGGAAGGTTGTGAAAGTCTTTTCTAGCATATCTCCATCAGTAGTATTCTCCCCGCAAAGTTTCAACTGAGAAACAATTCTAAACATCGAGGAATTATACTCACACACCGATTTAAAATCTTGTAGACGTAGGTGTGTCCACTCGTCACGAGCTTTCGGGAGTATTATTGTCTTCTGGTGGTCATACCTCTCCTTGAGGTTTTTCCATAAAAGTAGAGGATCCTTAACAGTAAGGTATTCACTCTTTAATGATTCGTGGAGATGGTGGCGGAGGAAGATCATTGCCTTCTCCCGATCTTGGATCGATGCCTTGTTTCCCGCTTTGATGGTGTCTCCCCAACCCATGGCATCAAGGTGGATCTCAGCGTCGAGGATCCATGATAGGTAATTGTTGCCCGATATGTCAAGGGCAACAAACTCAAGCTTCGTTAAATTTGCCATGTCGAAGCTATATTAATGGGATAAATTAAATTAGACCCTCGCAATTTAATATTGACACTTCAGGTTTCAATAAGAATTAATTTCAAACTTTATGTGCATCAATAAACTGAATTGCAACTACAGGTGCATAAATAAATAAAATAAGTGTACGAAAAATAAATGTGCGAAAAATAAATGTGCGAAAAAAATAAATGTGCGAAAAATAAACGTACATAAAATAAATAAAAATAAATATACGTGCAGCTTCTGGTGCATGATTTAAACAAGCAACTTCTGGTGCTTTAATATAATAAACATGCAACTTCTGGTTGCAAAAATAAAAATAATTAAACAAGCAACTTCTGGTGCATAAGTAAAAATAAACATGCAACTTCTGGTTGCGTAAATAAAATTAAACAAGCATCTTCTGGTGCGTAGTTAAAAGTAAACGTGCAACTTCTGGTTGTATAAATAAAAACTAAACAAGCAACTTCTGGTGCATAAAAAAAAATTTATAAGCAACTTCTGGTGCTTAAAAATAAACATGTATTAATAATAACATGTTGTCTAATGTTCAAATAAATAAATAAAATAAAATTCGAATAAAGGAAGAAAAAGAATCCGAATAAAAATTATTGGAATATAAGAAATAATTATGATTCGTACCTCACTTACGTTAGGTCAGAGTCGTGCTGATAACGTGTTATAAAATAAAAGAGCAAATAACTATAAAACAGAGAATTGGAAAGAGAGAATTATGTATTGAATTGTGGATTAAAGAATACAATAGTCAGAAATCTCTTGCCTGATTCAGGAGTACAATAAAGGAATAATTTGATATGTAAATTAATAGAGAATATACTAATTAATACCCTACAATAACTCTTTCCATCTTTACAAGAATCTCCCAATTTATTGTTGCTTAAGGGCTAAGTAACAGACATCCATATCAATTATATTCATAACATGACCAACATTAATGTTAGGTAGTATGTTCTCGTAGAAAATAAAAAACAAAATAATCATGTCGGCAAATCCGGTCTTGTAACGTAATCGAAGCCATGCCATATATCATGTAATTAAAATACATCGTTATTGGTGAATCTAAGACGTATTGTTGATGCATATGTATTGTAAATGGATGTCTTGCTATATTTAGGTGCTTTTAGCAAAAACAGGTCTTAGCGGTACCACAAATTCTCCATGACATATTTAGATAATTTGTTAGGGAGTGGGTTAGATCACTAACTTTGGTTTTACCAAATTTTACACCTATTCAAGCTACGAAACCAGTTTTTGTCCTCTGACGCATGTTTTTGTACCCAGATTTCACCTCGTTTGTCCGATTTTAGCAAATTTCGCCATTCCGGAATCGTCTCGAGGTCTAGTTTTTCATGGAGAACCAATTTTGAAGAATTGATATTTTCTTGGCCATGAAATATGATGATTATAAACTTTACTCGTTAAATTTCGGCACACTAATGATTATTCTCTCTCAGCAAGACTTCATATTAAATACATTTTTTTCTCTAGCATAACAAAAATATGACCAATATTAATGTCAGATAATACGTTCTCGTCGACAATAAAAACAAAATAATCATGCCAGCAAATCCCATCTTGTAACGTAATCGTAGCCATGCCAAATATCACGTAATTAAAATACATTGTTACCGGTGAATCTAAGACATATTATTGATGCATATGTATTGTAAGTGGATGTCTTGCTATATTTAGGTGCTTTTAGCAAAAATAGATCTTAGCGGTACCACAAATTCTCCGTGACACATTTTGATAATTTTTAAGGGAGTTGGTTAGACCGCTAACTTTGGTTTTCCCAAATTTTACACCTATTCACGCTACCAAACCGGTTTTTTCCTCTGACCCATGTTTTTGTGCACAGATTTCACCTCGTTTGTCCAATTTTAGCAAATTTTGTCATTCCGAAATTGTCTGGAGGTCTAGTTTTTCATGGAGAGCCGATTTTGAAGAATTGATATTTTCTTGGCCATGAAATTTGAAGATTACAAATTTTACTCGTTAAATTTCGGCACACTAAACATTATTGTCTCTCTAGAAGACTTCATATTAAGTACATTTTTTTCTCTGACATAAAAAAAATATGACCAATATTAATGTCAGATAATACGTTCTCGTTGACAATAAAAACAAAATAATCATGCCAGCAAGTCCCATCTTGTAACGTAATAGGAGCCATGCCAAGCATCACGTAATTAAAATACATTGTTACCGGTGAATCTAAGACATATTGTTGCTGCATATGTATTGTAAGTGGATGTCTTGCTATCTTTAGGTGCTTTTAGCAAAAATAGATCTTAGCGGTACCACAAATTCTCCACGACACATTTTGATAATTTTTTAGGGAGTTGGTTAGACCGCTAACTTTGGTTTTGCCAATTTTACACCTATTCACGCTACCAAACCGGTTTTTGTCCTCCGACGCTATCTTTAAGTAAATTTTTTCTCTGGCATAATAATAATATGACCAACATTAATGTTAGATAATATGTTCTCGTAGAAAATAAAAACAAAATAATAATGTCAGCAAATAAGGTCTTGTCACGTAATCGGAGCCATGCCATACATCATGTAATTAAAATACATCATTATTGGTGAATCTAAGACGTATTGTTGATGCATATGTATTGCAAGTGAATGTCTTGCTATATTTAGGTGCTTTTAGCAAAAATAAATCTTGGCGGTACCACAAATTCTCCATGACATATTTAGATAATTTGTTAGGGTGTGGGTTAGATCACTAACTTTGGATTTGCCAAATTTTACACCTATTCACGCTACCAAACCGGTTTTTGTCCTCTGACCCATGTTTTTGTGCTCAGATTTCACCTCGTTTGTCCAATTTTAGCAAATTTGGTCATTCCGAAATCGTCTGGAGGTCTAGTTTTTCAGGGAGAGCCGATTTTGAAGAATTGATATTTTCTTGGCCATGAAATTTGAAGATTACAAACTTTACTCGTTAAATTTCGGCACAGTAAAGATTATTGTCTCTCAGCAAGACTTCTTATTAAGTACATTTTTTTCTCTGGCATAGTAACGTAATAGGAGCCATGCCAAACATCACGTAATTAAAATACATTGTTACCGGTGAATCTAAGACATATTGTTGCTGCATATGTATTGTAAGTGGATGTCTTGCTATCTTTAGGTGCTTTTAGCAAAAATAGATCTTAGTGGTACCACAAAGTCTCCACGACACATTTTGATAATTTTTTAGGGAGTTGGTTACACCGCTAACTTTGGTTTTGCCAAATTTCACACCTATTCACGCTACCAAATCGGTTTTTGTCCTCCGACGCTATCTTTAAGTAAATTTTTTCTCTGGCATAATAATAATATGACCAACATTAATGTTAGATAATATGTTCTCGTAGAAAATAAAAACAAGATAATCATGTCAGCAAATAAGGTCTTGTAACGTAATCGGAGCCATGCCATACATCATGTAATTAAAATACATCGTTATTGGTGAATCTAAGACGTATTGTTGATGCATATGTATTGTAAGTGAATGTCTTGATATATTTAGGTGCTTTTAGCAAAAATAAATCTTTGACGGTACCACAAATTCTCGATGACATATTTAGATAATTTGTTAGGGTGTGGGCTAGATCACTAACTTTGGTTTTGCAAAATTTACACCTATTCACGCTACCAAACCGGTTTTTGTCCTCTGACGCAGGTTTTTGTGCAGAGATTTCACCTCGTTTGTCCGATTTTAGCAAGTTTGGTCATTCTGAAATCGTCTCGAGGTCTCGTTTTGCATGGAGAGCCGATTTTGAAGAATTGATATTTTCTTGGCCATGAAATTTGAAGATTACAAACTTTACTCGTTAAATTTCGGAACACTAAAGATTATTTTCTCTCCACAAGACTTCATATTAAGTACATTTTTTTCTCTGGCATAATAATAATATGACCAACATTAATGTTAGGTAATATGTTCTCGTAGAAAATAAAAACAAAATAATCATGTCGGCAAATCCATTCTTGTAACGTAATCGGAGCCATGCCATACATCACGTAATTAAAATACATTGTTACCGATGAATCTAAGACATATTGTTGCTGCATATGTATTGTAAGTGGATGTCTTGCTATCTTTAGGTGCTTTTAGCAAAAATAGATCTTAGCGGTAGCACAAATTCTCCACGACACATTTTGATAATTTTTTAGGGAGTTGGTTAGACCGCTAACTTTGGTTTTGCCAAATTTTACACCTATTCACGCTACCAAACCGGTTTTTGTCCTCCGACGCATGTTTTTGTGCACAGATTTCACCTCGTTTGTCCGATTTTAGCAAGTTTGGTCATTCTGAAATCGTCTCGAGGTCTTGTTTTTCATGGAGAGCCGATTTTGAAGAAATGATATTTTCTTGGCCATGAAATTTGAAGATTACAAACTTTACTCGTTAAATTTTGGCACACTAAAGATTATTTTCTCTTCGCAAGACTTCATGTTAAGTACATTTTTTTCTCTGGCATAATAATAATATGACCAACATTAATGTTAGATAATATGTTCTCGTAGAAAATAAAAACAAAATAATCAAGCCAGCAAATCCGGTCTTGTAGCGTAATCGGAGCCATGCCATACATCATGTAATTAAAATACATCATTATTGGTGAATCAAAGACGTATTGTTGATGCACATGTATTGTAAATGGATGTCTTGCTATATTTAGGTCCCTTTAGCAAAAATAGTTCTAACCGGTACCACAAAGTCTCCATGACATATTTAGATAATTTGTTAGGGAGTGGGTTAGATCACTAACTTTGGTTTTGCCAAATTTTACACCTATTCAGGCTACCAAACCGGTTTTTGTATGGTAATCGCAGCCATGCCATACATCATGTAATTAAAATACATCATTATTGGTGAATCTAAGACGTATTGTTGATGCATATGTTTTGTAAGTGAATGTCTTGCTATATTTAGGTGCTTTTAGCAAAAATAAATCTTGGCGGTACCACGAATTCTCCATGACATATTTAGATAATTTGTTAGGGTGTGGGTTAGATCACTAACTTTGGTTTTGCCAAATTTTACACCTATTCACGCTACCAAACCGGTTTTTGTCCTCTGACGCATGTTTTTGTGCACAGATTTCACCTCGTTTGTACGATTTTAGCAAGTTTTGTCATTCTGAAATCGTCTCGAGGTCTTGTTTTTCATGGAGAGCCGATTTTGAAGAATTGATATTTTCTTGGCCATGAAATTTGAAGATTACAAACTTTACTCGTTAAATTTTGGCACACTAAAGATTATTTTCTCTTCGCAAGACTTCAAGTTAAGTACATTTTTTTCTCTGGCATAATAATAATCTGACCAACATTAATGTTAGATAATATGTTCTCGTAGAAAATAAAAATAAAATAATCATGTCAGCAAATCCCGTCTTGTAACGTAATCGGAGCCATGCCATACATCATGTAATTAAAATACATCGTTATTGGTGAATCTAAGACGTATTGTTGATGCATATGTATTGTAAGTGAATGTCTTGCTATATTTAGGTGCTTTTAGCAAAAATAAATCATGGCGGTACCACAAATTCTCCATGACATATTTAGATAATTTGTTAGGGTGTGGGTTAGATCACTAACTTTGGTTTTGCAAAATTCTACACCTATTCACGCTACCAAACCGGTTTTTGTCCTCTGACGCATGTTTTTGTGCACAGATTTCACCTCATTTGTCCGATTTTAGCAAGTTTGGTCATTCTGAAATCGTCTCGAAGTCTAGTTTTTCATGGAGAGCCGATTTTGAAGAATTAATTTTTTCTTGACCATGAAATTTGAAGATTACAAACTTTACTCGTTAAATTTCGGCACACTAAAGATTATTTTCTCTCCGCAAGACTTCATATTAAGTACATTTTTTTCTCTGGCATAATAATAATATGACCAACATTAATGTTAGATAATATGTTCTCGTAAAAAATAAAAATAAAATAATCAGGCCAGCAAATCCGGTCTTGTAGCGTAATCGGAGCCATGCCATACATCATGTAATTAAAATACATCTTTATTGGTGAATCTAAGACGTATTGTTGATGCACATGTATTGTAAATGGATGTCTTGCTATATTTAGGTCCTTTTAGCAAAAATAGATGTTACCGGTACCACAAAGTCTCCATGACATATTTAGATAATTTGTTAGGGAGTGGGTTAGATCACTAACTTCGGTTTTGCCAAATTTTACACCTATTCACGTTACCAAACTAGTTTTTGTCCTCTGACGCATGTTTTTAGGCAAAGATTTCACCTCGTTTGTCCGATTTTAGCAAATTTGGTAATTCCGAAATCGTCTCGAGGTCTAGAATTGATATTTTCATGGCCATGAAATTTGAAGATTACCAACTTTACTCGTTAAATTTCGGCACACTAAAGATTATTTTCTCTCCGCAAAACTTCATATTAAGTACATTTTTTTCTCTGGCATAATAATAATATGACCAATATTAATGTTAGATAATATGTTCTCGTAGAAAATAAAAACAAAATAATCATGTCAGCAAATCCCGTCTTGTAACGTAATCGGAGCCATGCGATACATCATGGAATTAAAATACATCGTTATTGGTGAATCATAGACGTATTGTTGATGCATATGTATTGTAAATGGATGTCTTGCTATATTTAGGTGCTTTTAGCAAAAATAGATCTTAGCGGTACCACAAATTCTCCATGACATATTTAGTTAATTTGTTAGGGAGTGGGTTAGATCACTAACTTTGGTTTTGTCAAATTTTACACCTATTCACGTTACCAAACTAGTTTTTGTCCTCTGACGCATGTTTTTAGGCAAAGATTTCACCTCGTTTGTCCGATTTTAGCAAATTTCGCCATTCCGGAATCGTCTCGACGTCTAGTTTTTCATGGAGAACCAACTTTGAAGAATTGATATTTTCTTAGCCATGAAATTTGAAGATTACAAACTTTACACATTAAATTTCGGCACACTAAAGATTATTTTCTCTCCGCAAGACTTCATATTAAGTACATTTTTTTCTCTGCCATAATAATAATATGACCAACATTAATGTTAGATAATATGTTCTCGTAGAAAATAAAAACAAAATAATCATGTCAGCAAATCCCGTCTTGTAACGTAATCGGAGCCATGCCATACATCATGTAATTAAAATACATCGTTATTGGTGAATCTAAGACGTATTGTTGATGCATATGTATTGTAAATGGATGTCTTGCTATATTTAGGTGCTTTTAGCAAAAATAGATCTTAGCGGTACCACAAATTCACCATGACATATTTAGATAATTTGTTAGGGAGTTGGTTAGATCACTAACTTTGGTTTTGCCAAATTTTACACCTATTCACGCTACCAAACTAGTTTTTGTCCTCTGACGCATGTTTTTGTGCACAGATTTCACCTCGTTTGTCCGATTTTATCAAATTTCGCCATTCCAGAATCGTCTCGAGGTCTAGTTTTTCATGGAGAACCAACTTTGCAGAATTTATACTTTCTAAGCCATGAAATTTGAAAATTACAAACTTTACTCGTTAAATTTCAGCACACTAAAGATTATTTTCTCTCTGCAAGACATCATATTAAGTACATTTTTTTCTCTGGCATAATAATAATATGACCAATATTATTGTTAGATAATATGTTCTCGTAGAAAATAAAAACAAAATAACCATGTCGGCAAATCCCGTCTTGTAACCTAATCGGAGCCATGCCATACATCACGTAAATAAAATATATCGTTATTGGTGAACCTAAGAGGTATTGTTGATGCATATGTATTGTAAATAGATGTCTTGCTATATTTAGGTGCATTTAGCAAAAAGAGATCTTAGCGATACCACAAATTCTCCATGACATATTTAGTTAATTTGGAAGGGAGTAGGTTAGATCGCTAACTTTGGTTTTGCCAAATTTTACTCCTATTCACGCTACCAACCCGGTTTTTGTCTTCTGACGCATGTTTTTGTGCACAGATTTCACCTCATTTGTCCGATTTTAGCAAATTTGGTCATTCCGGAATCGTCTCGAGGTCTAGTTTTTCATGGAGAGCCGATTTTGAAGAATTGATATTTTCTTGGCCATGAAATTTGAAGATTACAAACTTTACTCGTTAAATTTCGGCACACTAAAGATTATTTTTTCTCAGCAAGACTTCATATTAAGTATATTTTTTTCTCTGGCATAATAATAATATGACCAATATTAATGTTAGATAATACGTTCTCGTAGAAAATAAAAACAAAATAATCGTGTCACCAAATCCCGTCTTGTAACGTAATCGGAGCCATGCCATACATCACGTAATTAAAATACAATGTTACTAGTGAATCTAAGACGTATTGTTGATGCATATGTATTGTAAATGGATGTCCTTCAATATTTAGGTGCTTTTAGCAAAAATAGATCTTAGCGGTACCAGACATTCCCGATGACACACTTAGATACTTTGTTAGGGAGTTGGTTAGATCGCTAACTTTGGTTTTGCCAAATTTTACACCTATTCACGCTACCAAACCAGTTTTTGTCCTCTACGCATGTTTTTGTGCACATATTTCACCTCGTTTGTCCGATTTTAGCAAATTTGGTCATTCCGGAATCGTCTCGAGGTCTAGTTTTTCATGGAGAGCCGATTTTGAAGAATTGATATTTTCTTGGCCATGAAATTTGAAGATTACAAACTTTACTCGTTAAATTTCGTCACACTAAAGATTTTTTTCTCTCCGCAAGACTTCAAATTAAGTACATATTTTTCTCTGGCATAATAATAATATGACCAATATTAACGATAGATAATATGTTCTCATAGAAAATAAAAACAACATAATCATGTCAGCAAATCCCATCTTGTAACCTAATCGGAGCCATGCCATACATCACGTAATTAAAATATATCGTTATTGGTGAATCTAAGACGTATTGTTGATGCATATGTATTGTAAATGGATGTCTTGCTATATTTAGGTGCTTTTAGCAAAAATAGATCTTAGCGGTACCACAAATTCTCCATGACACATTTAGATAATTTGTTAGGGAGTTGGTTAGATCGCTAACTTTGGTTTTGCCAAATTTTACACCTATTCACGCTACCAAACCAGTTTTTGTCCTCTGACGCATGTTTTTGTGCACATATTTCACCTCGTGTGTCCGATTTTAGCAAATTTGGTCATTCCGGAATCGTCTCGAGGTCTAGTTTTTCATGGAGGACTGATTTTGAAGAATTGCTATTTTCTTGGCCATGAAATTTAAAGATTAGAAACTTTGCTCGTTAAATTTCTGCACACTAAAGATTTTTTTCTCCCAGCAATACTTCATATTAAGTATATTTTTTTCTCTGGCATAATAATAATATGACCAATTTTAATGTTTGATAATATGTTCTCGTAGAAAATAAAAACAAAATAATCATGTCAGCAAATCCCGTCTTGTAACGTAATCGGAGCCATGCCATACATCACGTAATTAAAATACATCGTTATTGGTGAATCTAAGACGTATTGTTGATGCATATGTATTGTAAGTGGATGTCTTGCTATATTTAGGTGCTTTTAGCAAAAATAGATCTTAGCGGTACCACAAATTCTCCATGACATATTTAGATAATTTGTTAGGGAGTTGGTTAGATCGCTAACTTTGGTTTTGCCAAATTTTACACCTATTCACGCTACCAACCCGGTTTTTGTCCTCTGACGCATGTTTTTGTGCACATATTTCACCTCGTTTGTCTGATTTTTGCAAATTTGGTCATTCCCGAATCGTCTCGAGGTCTAGTTTTTCATGGAGAACCAATTTTGAAGAATTGATATTTTCTTGGCCATGAAATTTCAAGATTACAAACTTTACTCGTTAAATTTCGGCACACTAAAGATTATTTTCTCTCAAGCAAGACTTCATATTAAGTACATTTTTTTCTCTGGCATGATAATAATATAACCAATATTAACGTTAGATAATATGTTCTCGAAGAAAATAAAAACAACATAATCTTGTCAGCAAATCCCATCTTGTAACCTAATCGGAGCCATGCCATACATCACGTAATTAAAATATATCGTTATTGGTGAATCTAAGACGTATTGTTGATACATATGTATTGTAAATTGATGTCTTGCTATATTTAGGTGCTTTTAGCAAAAATAGATCTTAGCGGTACCACAAATTCTACATGACATATTTAGATAATTTGTTAGGGAGTTGGTTAGATCGCTAACTTTTTTTTGCCAAATTTTACACCTATTCACGCTACCAACCTTGTTTTTGTCCTCTGACACATGTTTTTGTGCACAGATTTCACCTCGTTTGTCCGATTTTAGCAAATTTGGTCATTCCGGAATCGTCTCGAGGTCTAGTTTTTCATGGAGAGCCGATTTTGAAGAATTGATATTTTCTTGGCCATGAAATTTGAAGATTACAAACTTTACTCGTTAAATTTCGGCACACTAAAGATTATTTTCTCTCAGCAAGACTTCATATTAAGTACATTTTTTTTCTGGCATAATAATAATATGACCAATATTAATGTCTAGATAATACGTTCTCGTAGAAAATAAAAACAAAATAATCATGTCAGCAAATCCCGTCTTGTAACGTAATCGGAGCCATGCCATACATCACGTAATTAAAATACATTGTTATTGGTGAATCTAAGACGTATTGTTGATGCATATGTATTGTAAGTGGATGTCTTGCTATATTTAGGTGCTTTTAGCAAAAATAGATCTTAGCGGTACCACAAATTCTCCATGACACATTTAGATAATTTATTAGGGAGTTGGTTAGATCGCTAACTTTGGTTTTGCCAAATTTTACACCTATTCACGCTACCAAACCAGTTTTTGTCCTCTGACGCATGTTTTTGTGCACATATTTTCACCTCGTTTGTCCGATTTTAGCAAATTTGGTCATTCCGGAATCGTCTCGAGGTCTAGTTTTTCATGGAGAGCCGATTTTGAAGAATTGATATTTTCTTGGCCATGAAATTTGAAGATTACAAACTTTACTCGTTAAATTTCGGCACACTAAAGATTATTTTCTCTCCGCAAGACTTCATATTAAGTACATTTTTTTTCTGGCATAATAATAATATGACCAATATTAATGTTAGATAATACGTTCTCATAGAAAATAAAAACAAAATAATCATGTCAGCAAATCCCGTCTTGTAACGTAATCGGAGCCATGCCATACATCACGTAATTAAAATACATCGTTATTGGTGAATCTAAGACGTATTGTTGATGCATATGTATTGTAAGTGGATGTCTTGCTATATTTAGGTGCTTTTAGCAAAAATAGATCTTAGCGGTACCACAAATTCTCCATGACACATTTAGATAATTTGTTAGGGAGTTGGTTAGATCGCTAACTTTGGTTTTGCCAAATTTTACACCTATTCACGCTACCAAACCAGTTTTTGTCCTCTCACGCATGTTTTTGTGCACAGATTTCACCTCGTTTGTCCGATTTTAGCAAATTTGGTCATTCCGGAATCGTCTCGAGGTCTAGTTTTTCATGGAGAGCCGATTTTGAAGAATTGATATTTTCTTGGCCATGAAATTTGAAGATTACAAACTTTACTCGTTAAATTTCGGCACACTAAAGATTATTTTCTCTCAAGCAAGACTTCATATTAAGTACATTTTTTTTCTCGGCATAATAATAATATGACCAATATTAATGTTAGATAATACGTTCTCGTAGAAAATAAAAACAAAATAATCATGTCTGCAAATCCCGTCTTGTAACGTAATCGGAGCCATGCCATACATCACGTAATTAAAATACATCGTTATTGGTGAATCTAAGACGTATTGTTGATGCATATGTATTGTAAGTGGATGTCTTGCTATATTTAGGTGCTTTTAGCAAAAATAGATCTTAGCGGTACCACAAATTCTCCATGACACATTTAGATAATTTGTTAGGGAGTTGGTTAGATCGCTAACTTTGGTTTTGCCAAATTTTACACCTATTCACGCTACCAAACCAGTTTTTGTCCTCTCGACGCATGTTTTTGTGCACGAGATTTCACCTCGTTTGTCCGATTTTAGCAAATTTGGTCATTCCGGAATCGTCTCGAGGTCTAGTTTTTCATGGAGAGCCGATTTTGAAGAATTGATATTTTCTTGGCCATGAAATTTGAAGATTACAAACTTTACTCGTTAAATTTCGGCACACTAAAGATTATTTTCTCTCAGCAAGACTTCATATTAAGTACATTTTTTTCTCTGGCATAATAATAATATGACCAATATTAATGTCAGATAATACGTTCTCGTAGAAAATAAAAACAAAATAATCATGTCAGCAAATCCCGTCTTGTAACGTAATCGGAGCCATGCCATACATCACGTAATTAAAATACATCGTTATTGGTGAATCTAAGACGTATTGTTGATGCATATGTGTTGTAAGTGGATGTCTTGCTATATTTAGGTTCTTTTAGCAAAAATAGATCTTAGCGGTACCACAAATTCTCCATGACACATTTAGATAATTTGTTAGGGAGTTGGTTAGATCGCTAACTTTGGTTTTGCCAAATTTTACACCTATTCACGCTACCAAACCAGTTTTTGTCCTCTGACGCATGTTTTTGTGCACAGATTTCACCTCGTTTGTCCGATTTTAGCAAATTTGGTCATTCCGGAATCGTCTCGAGGTCTAGTTTTTCATGGAGAGCCGATTTTGAAGAATTGATATTTTCTTGGCCATGAAATTTGAAGATTACAAACTTTACTCGTTAAATTTCGGCACACTAAAGATTATTTTCTCTCAGCAAGACTTCATATTAAGTACATTTTTTTTTTACGGCATAATAATAATATGACCAATATTAATGTCAGATAATACGTTCTCGTAGAAAATAAAAACAAAATAATCATGTCAGCAAATCCCGTCTTGTAACGTAATCGGAGCCATGCCATACATCACGTAATTAAAATACATTGTTATTGGTGAATCTAAGACGTATTGTTGATGCATATGTATTGTAAGTGGATGTCTTGCTATATTTAGGTGCTTTTAGCAAAAATAGATCTTAGCGGTACCACAAATTCTCCATGACACATTTAGATAATTTGTTAGGGAGTTGGTTAGATCGCTAACTTTGGTTTTGCCAAATTTTACACCTATTCACGCTACCAAACCAGTTTTTGTCCTCTGACGCATGTTTTTGTGCACAGATTTCACCTCGTTTGTCCGATTTTAGCAAATTTGGTCATTCCGGAATCGTCTCGAGGTCTAGTTTTTCATGGAGAGCCGATTTTGAAGAATTGATATTTTCTTGGCCATGAAATTTGAAGATTACAAACTTTACTCGTTAAATTTCGGCACACTAAAGATTATTTTCTCTCAGCAAGACTTCATATTAAGTACATTTTTTTTCTGGCATAATAATAATATGACCAATATTAATGTCAGATAATACGTTCTCGTAGAAAATAAAAACAAAATAATCATGTCAGCAAATCCCGTCTTGTAACGTAATCGGAGCCATGCCATACATCACGTAATTAAAATACATTGTTATTGGTGAATCTAAGACGTATTGTTGATGCATATGTATTGTAAGTGGATGTCTTGCTATATTTAGGTGCTTTTAGCAAAAATAGATCTTAGCGGTACCACAAATTCTCCATGACACATTTAGATAATTTGTTAGGGAGTTGGTTAGATCGCTAACTTTGGTTTTGCCAAATTTTACACCTATTCACGCTACCAAACCAGTTTTTGTCCTCTGACGCATGTTTTTGTGCACGGATTTCACCTCGTTTGTCCGATTTTAGCAAATTTGGTCATTCCGGAATCGTCTCGAGGTCTAGTTTTTCATGGAGAGCCGATTTTGAAGAATTGATATTTTCTTGGCCATGAAATTTGAAGATTACAAACTTTACTCGTTAAATTTCGGCACACTAAAGATTATTTTCTCTCCGCAAGACTTCATATTAAGTACATTTTTTTTTCTGGCATAATAATAATATGACCAATATTAATGTTAGATAATACGTTCTCGTAGAAAATAAAAATAAAATAATCATGTCAGCAAATCCCGTCTTGTAACGTAATCGGAGCCATGCCATACATCACGTAATTAAAATACATCGTTATTGGTGAATCTAAGACGTATTGTTGATGCATATGTATTGTAAGTGGATGTCTTGCTATATTTAGGTGCTTTTAGCAAAAATAGATCTTAGCGGTACCACAAATTCTCCATGACACATTTAGATAATTTGTTAGGGAGTTGGTTAGATCGCTAACTTTGGTTTTGCCAAATTTTACACCTATTCACGCTACCAAACCAGTTTTTGTCCTCTGACGCATGTTTTTGTGCACAGATTTCACCTCGTTTGTCCGATTTTAGCAAATTTGGTCATTCCGGAATCGTCTCGAGGTCTAGTTTTTCATGGAGAGCCGATTTTGAAGAATTGATATTTTCTTGGCCATGAAATTTGAAGATTACAAACTTTACTCGTTAAATTTCGGCACACTAAAGATTATTTTCTCTCGGCAAGACTTCATATTAAGTACATTTTTTTTTCTCGGCATAATAATAATATGACCAATATTAATGTCAGATAATACGTTCTCGTAGAAAATAAAAACAAAATAATCATGTCAGCAAATCCCGTCTTGTAACGTAATCGGAGCCATGCCATACATCACGTAATTAAAATACATCGTTATTGGTGAATCTAAGACGTATTGTTGATGCATATGTATTGTAAGTGGATGTCTTGCTATATTTAGGTGCTTTTAGCAAAAATAGATCTTAGCGGTACCACAAATTCTCCATGACACATTTAGATAATTTGTTAGGGAGTTGGTTAGATCGCTAACTTTGGTTTTGCCAAATTTTACACCTATTCACGCTACCAAACCAGTTTTTGTCCTCTGACGCATGTTTTTGTGCACAGATTTCACCTCGTTTGTCCGATTTTAGCAAATTTGGTCATTTCGGAATCATCTCGAGGTCTAGTTTTTCATGGAGAGCCGATTTTGAAGAATTGATATTTTCTTGGCCATGAAATTTGAAGATTACAAACTTTACTCGTTAAATTTCGGCACACTAAAGATTATTTTCTCTCAGCAAGACTTCATATTAAGTACATTTTTTTTCGGCATAATAATAATATGACCAATATTAATGTCAGATAATACGTTCTCGTAGAAAATAAAAACAAAATAATCATGTCAGCAAATCCCATCTTGTAACGTAATCGGAGCCATGCCATACATCACGTAATTAAAATACATCGTTATTGGTGAATCTAAGACGTATTGTTGATGCATATGTATTGTAAGTGGATGTCTTGCTATATTTAGGTGCTTTTAGCAAAAATAGATCTTAGCGGTACCACAAATTCTCCATGACACATTTAGATAATTTGTTAGGGAGTTGGTTAGATCGCTAACTTTGGTTTTGCCAAATTTTACACCTATTCACGCTACCAAACCAGTTTTTTGTCCTCGACGCATGTTTTTGTGCACATGATTTCACCTCGTTTGTCCGATTTTAGCAAATTTGGTCATTCCGGAATCGTCTCGAGGTCTAGTTTTTCATGGAGAGCCGATTTTGAAGAATTGATATTTTCTTGGCCATAAAATTTGAAGATTACAAACTTTACTCGTTAAATTTCGGCACACTAAAGATTATTTTCTCTCAGCAAGACTTCATATTAAGTACATTTTTTTTTCTGGCATAATAATAATATGACCAATATTAATGTCAGATAATACGTTCTCGTAGAAAATAAAAACAAAATAATCATGTCGGCAAATCCCGTCTTGTAACGTAATCGGAGCCATGCCATACATCACGTAATTAAAATACATCGTTATTGGTGAATCTAAGACGTATTGTTGATGCATATGTATTGTAAGTGGATGTCTTGCTATATTTAGGTGCTTTTAGCAAAAATAGATCTTAGCGGTACCACAAATTCTCCATGACACATTTAGATAATTTGTTAGGGAGTTGGTTAGATCGCTAACTTTGGTTTTGCCAAATTTTACACCTATTCACGCTACCAAACCAGTTTTTGTCCTCTGACGCATGTTTTTGTGCACGGATTTCACCTCGTTTGTCCGATTTTAGCAAATTTGGTCATTCCGGAATCGTCTCGAGGTCTAGTTTTTCATGGAGGGCCGATTTTGAAGAATTGATATTTTCTTGGCCATGAAATTTGAAGATTACAAACTTTACTCGTTAAATTTCGGCACACTAAAGATTATTTTCTCTCGGCAAGACTTCATATTAAGTACATTTTTTTCTGGCATAATAATAATATGACCAATATTAATGTTAGATAATACGTTCTCGTAGAAAATAAAAACAAAATAATCATGTCAGCAAATCCCGTCTTGTAACGTAATCGGAGCCATGCCATACATCACGTAATTAAAATACATCGTTATTGGTGAATCTAAGACGTATTGTTGATGCATATGTATTGTAAGTGGATGTCTTGCTATATTTAGGTGCTTTTAGCAAAAATAGATCTTAGCGGTACCACAAATTCTCCATGACACATTTAGATAATTTGTTAGGGAGTTGGTTAGATCGCTAACTTTGGTTTTGCCAAATTTTACACCTATTCACGCTACCAAACCAGTTTTTGTCCTCTCGACGCATGTTTTTGTGCATAGATTTCACCTCGTTTGTCCGATTTTAGCAAATTTGGTCATTCCGGAATCGTCTCGAGGTCTAGTTTTTCATGGAGAGCCGATTTTGAAGAATTGATATTTTCTTGGCCATGAAATTTGAAGATTACAAACTTTACTCGTTAAATTTCGGCACACTAAAGATTATTTTCTCTCGAGAAGACTTCATATTAAGTACATTTTTTTTTCTGGCATAATAATAATATGACCAATATTAATGTCAGATAATACGTTCTCGTAGAAAATAAAAACAAAATAATCATGTCAGCAAATCCCGTCTTGTAACGTAATCGGAGCCATGCCATACATCACGTAATTAAAATACATCGTTATTGGTGAATCTAAGACGTATTGTTGATGCATATGTATTGTAAGTGGATGTCTTGCTATATTTAGGTGCTTTTAGCAAAAATAGATCTTAGCGGTACCACAAATTCTCCATGACACATTTAGATAATTTTTTAGGGAGTTGGTTAGATCGCTAACTTTGGTTTTGCCAAATTTTACACCTATTCACGCTACCAAACCAGTTTTTGTCCTCTGACGCATGTTTTTGTGCACAAATTTCACCTCGTTTGTCCGATTTTAGCAAATTTGGTCATTCCGAAATCGTCTCGAGGTCTAGTTTTTCATGGAGAGCCGATTTTGAAGAATTGATATTTTCTTGGCCATGAAATTTGAAGATTACAAACTTTACTCGTTAAATTTCGGCACACTAAAGATTATTTTCTCTCAAGCAAGACTTCATATTAAGTATTTTTTTTTCTGGCATAATAATAATATGACCAATATTAATGTCAGATAATACGTTCTCGTAGAAAATAAAAACAAAATAATCATGTCAAGCAAATCCCATCTTGTAATGTAATCGGAGCCATGCCATACATCACGTAATTAAAATACATCGTTATTGGTGAATCTAAGACGTATTGTTGATGCATATGTATTGTAAGTGGATGTCTTGCTATATTTAGGTGCTTTTAGCAAAAATAGATCTTAGCGGTACCACAAATTCTCCATGACACATTTAGATAATTTTTTAGGGAGTTGGTTAGATCGCTAACTTTGGTTTTGCCAAATTTTACACCTATTCACGCTACCAAACCAGTTTTTGTCCTCTGACGCATGTTTTTGTGCACAGATTTCACCTCGTTTGTCCGATTTTAGCAAATTTGGTCATTCCGGAATCGTCTCGAGGTCTAGTTTTTCATGGAGAGCCGATTTTGAAGAATTGATATTTTCTTGGCCATGAAATTTGAAGATTACAAACTTTACTCGTTAAATTTCGGCACACTAAAGATTATTTTCTCTCAGCAAGACTTCATATTAAGTACATTTTTTTTTTTGGCATAATAATAATATGACCAATATTAATGTCAGATAATACGTTCTCGTAGAAAATAAAAACAAAATAATCATGTCAAGCAAATCCCGTCTTGTAACGTAATCGGAGCCATGCCATACATCACGTAATTAAAATACATCGTTATTGGTGAATCTAAGACGTATTGTTGATGCATATGTATTGTAAGTGGATGTCTTGCTATATTTAGGTGCTTTTAGCAAAAATAGATCTTAGCGGTACCACAAATTCTCCATGACACATTTAGATAATTTGTTAGGGAGTTGGTTAGATCGCTAACTTTGGTTTTGCCAAATTTTACACCTATTCACGCTACCAAACCAGTTTTTGTCCTCTGACGCATGTTTTTGTGCACGAGATTTCACCTCGTTTGTCCGATTTTAGCAAATTTGGTCATTTCGGAATCGTCTCGAGGTCTAGTTTTTCATGGAGAGCCGATTTTGAAGAATTGATATTTTCTTGGCCATAAAATTTGAAGATTACAAACTTTACTCGTTAAATTTCGGCACACTAAAGATTATTTTCTCTCAGCAAGACTTCATATTAAGTACATTTTTTTTCTGGCATAATAATAATATGACCAATATTAATGTCAGATAATACGTTCTCGTAGAAAATAAAAACAAAATAATCATGTCAGCAAATCCCATCTTGTAACGTAATCGGAGCCATGCCATACATCACGTAATTAAAATACATCGTTATTGGTGAATCTAAGACGTATTGTTGATGCATATGTATTGTAAGTGGATGTCTTGCTATATTTAGGTGCTTTTAGCAAAAATAGATCTTAGCGGTACCACAAATTCTCCATGACACATTTAGATAATTTTTTAGGGAGTTGGTTAGATTGCTAACTTTGGTTTTGCCAAATTTTACACCTATTCACGCTACCAAACCAGTTTTTGTCCTCTGACGCATGTTTTTGTGCACGGATTTCACCTCGTTTGTCCGATTTTAGCAAATTTGGTCATTCCGGAATCGTCTCGAGGTCTAGTTTTTCATGGAGGGCCGATTTTGAAGAATTGATATTTTCTTGGCCATAAAATTTGAAGATTACAAACTTTACTCGTTAAATTTCGGCACACTAAAGATTATTTTCTCTCAGCAAGACTTCATATTAAGTACATTTTTTTTCTGGCATAATAATAATATGACCAATATTAATGTCAGATAATACGTTCTCGTAGAAAATAAAAACAAAATAATCATGTCAAGCAAATCCCGTCTTGTAACATAATCGGAGCCATGCCATACATCACGTAATTAAAATACATCGTTATTGGTGAATCTAAGACGTATTGTTGATGCATATGTATTGTAAGTGGATGTCTTGCTATATTTAGGTGCTTTTAGCAAAAATAGATCTTAGCGGTACCACAAATTCTCCATGACATATTTAGATAATTTGTTAGGGAGTGGGTTAGATCACTAACTTTGGTTTTGTAAAATTTTACTCTTATTCACGCTTCCAACCCGGTTTTTGTCCTCTGACGCATGTTTTTGTGCACAGATTTCATCTCGTTTGTCCGATTTTAGCAAATTTGGTCATTCCGGAATCGTCTCGAGGTCTAGTTTTTCATGGAGAACCCATTTTGAAGAATTGATATTTTCTTCGCCATGAAATTTGAAGATTAAAAACTTTACTCGTTAAATTTCGGCACACTAAAGATTATTTTCTCTCAGCAAGACTTCATATTAAGTACATTTTTTTCTCTGGCGTAATAATAATATGACCAATATTAATGTTAGATAATATGTTCTCATAGAAAATAAAAACAAAATAACCATGCCAGCAAACCCCGTCTTGTAACCTAATCGGAGCCGTGCCATACATCACGTAATTAAAATATATCGTTATTGGTGAACCTAGGACGTATTGTTGATGCATATGTATTGTAAATGGATGTCTTGCTATATTTAGGTGCTTTTAGCAAAAATAGATCTTAGCGGTACCACAAATTCTCCATGACACATTTAGATAATTTTTTAGGGAGTTGGTTAGATCGCTAACTTTGGTTTTGCCAAATTTTACACCTATTCACGCTACCAACCCGGTTTTTGTCCTCTGCCGCATGTTTTTGTGCACAAATTTAACCTCGTTTGTTCGATTTTAGCAAATCTGGTCAATCCAAAATCGTCTCGAGGTCTAGTCTTTCATGGAGAGCCGATTTTGAAGAAATGATATTTTCTTTGCCATGAAATTTGAAGATTACAAACTTTATTCGTTAAATTTCGGCACAGTAAAGATTATTTTCTCCCAGCAAGACTTCATATTAAGTATATTTTTTTCTCTTGCATAATAATAATATGAGCAATATTAATGTCAGATAATATGTCCTCGTCGAAAATAAAAATAATATAATATGTTCAGCAAATCCCATCTTGCAGTGTAATCGGAGCCATGCCATACATCATGTAATCAAAATACAATATTACTGGTGAATCTAAGACGTATTGTTGATGCATATGTATTGTAAATGGATGTCTTGCTATATTTAGGTGCTTTTAGCAAAAATAGATCTTAGCAGTACCACAAATTCTCCATGACACATTTAGATAATTTTTTAGGGAGTTGGTTAGATCGCAAACTTTGGTTTTGCCAAATTTTACACCCATACACGGAACCAAACCGGTTTTTGTCCTCTGACGCATGTTTTTGTGAACAGATTTAACCTCGTGTGTTCGATTTTAGGAAATTTGGTCATTCCGAAATCGTCTCGAGGTCTAGTTATTCATCGAGAGCCGATTTTGAAGAATCAATATTTTCTAGGCCATGAAATTTGAAGATTACAAACTTTACTCGTTAAATTTCGGCACAGTAAAGATTATTGTAAATGTGTCATGGGAGAATTTGTGGTAATGCTAAGATCTATTTTTTCTAAAAGCACGTAAATATAGCAAGACATCCACTTACAATACATATGTATCAACAATACATCTTAGATTACAAATAATGATGTATTTTAATTACGTGATGTATGGCATGGCTCTGGATTACATTACAAGACGGGATTTGCTCAGATGAGTATTTTATTTTTATTTTCTACGAGAACGTATTAACTTACATTAATATTGGTCATATTACTATTATGCCAGAGAAAATAATGGCGAAGAAAATATCAATTCTTCAAAATCGGCTCTCCACGAAACACTAGACCTCGAGATGATTCCGGTATGACCAAATTTGCTAAATTCGGACAAACGAGGTGAAATCTGTGCACAAAAACATGCGTCAGAGGACAAAAACTGGTTTGGTAGCGTGAATACGTGTAAAATTTGGCAAAACCAAAGTTAGCGATCCTACGAATTCCATAACAAATTGTAAATGTGTCATCGAGAATTTGTGGTAACACTAAGATCTATTTTTTCTAAAAGCACCTAAATATCGAAAGACATCCACTTACAATGCATATGCATCAACAAGATGTCTTAGATTCACCCGTAACGATGTATTTTAATTACGTGACGTATGGCATGGCTCCGGATTACATTACAAGATGGGATTTGCTGACATGATTATTTTGTTTTTATTTTCAACGAGAAAGTATTAACTGAAATTAATATTGGTCATATTAGTACTATGCCAGAGAAAAAAACGTACTTAATATGAGTCTCGCTAAGAGAAAATAATCTTTCGTTTGCTGAAATTTAGCGTGTAAAGTTTATAATCTTCAAATTTCATGGCCAACAAAATATCAATTCTTCAAAATCGGCTCTCCACGAAACACTAGACCTCGAGATGATTCCGGTATGACCAAATTTGCTAAATTCGGACAAACGAGATGAAATATGTGCACAAAAACATGCGTCAGAGGACAAAAACTGGTTTGGTAGCGTGAATAGGTGTAAAATTTGGCAAAACCAAAGTTAGTAATCCTACGAACTCCATAACAAATTGTAAATGTGTCATGGAGAATTTGTGGTAACGCTAAGATCTATTTTTTCTAAAAGCACCTAAATATAGCAAGACATCCACTTACAATGCATATGCATCAACAAGATGTCTTAGAGTCACCCGTAACGATGTATTTTAATTACGTGACGTATGGCATGGCTCCGGATTACATTACAAGACAGGATTTGCTGACATGATTATTTTGTTTTTATTTCAACGAGAAAGTATTAACTGACATTAATATTGGTCATATTAGTACTATGCCAGAGAAAAAACGTACTTAATATGAGTCTCGCTAAGAGAAAATAATCTTTAGTTTGCTGAAATTTAGCGTGTAAAGTTTGTAATCATCAAATTTCATGGCCAAGAAAATATCAATTCTTCAAAATCGGCTCTCCACGAAACAATAGACCTCGAGACGATTCGGAATGACCAAATTTGCTAAAATTGGATACACGAGGTAAAATCTTTGCACAAAAACATGCGTCAGAGGACAAAACTGGTTTGGTAGCGTGAATAGGTGTAAAATTTGGCAAAACCAAAGTTAGAAATCCAACCAACCCCATAACAAATTGTAAATGTGTCATGGAGAATTTGAGGTAACGCTAAGATATATTTTTTCTAAAAGCACCAAAATATAGCAGGAGATCCACTTACAATACATATGCATCAACAATACATCTTAGATTCACCCGTAATGATGTATTTTAATTACGTGATGTATGGCATGGCTCCGGATTACATTACAAGACGGGATTTTCTCACATGAGTATTTTATTTTTATTTTCTACGAGAACGTATTAACTTACACTAATATTAGTCATATTACTATTATGCCAGAGAAAATAATGGCCAAGAAAATATCAATTCTTCAAAATCGGCTCTCCGTGAAACACTAGACCTCGAGACGATTCCGGAATGACCAAATTTGCTAAAATTGGATAAACAATGTGAAATCTGTGCACAAAAACATGCGTAAGAGGACAAAAACTGGTTTGGTAGCGTGAATAGGTGTAAAATTTGGCAAAACCAAAGTAAGAGCGATCCAACGAACTCCATAACAAATTGTCTAAATGTATCATCGAGAATTTGTGGTAACGCGAAGAACTATTTTTTCTAAGAGCACCTAAACATAGCAAGACATGCAGTTACAATACATATGCATCAACAATACGTCTTAGATTCACCACTAACGATGTATTTTAATTCCGTGATGTACGGCATGGCTGCGATTACGTTACTAGATGAGATTTGCTGACATGATTATTTTTATGTTCTATGAGAACGTATTAACTGACATTAATATTGGTCATATTATTATTTTGCCAGAGAAAAAAACATGCTTAATATGAAGTCTCGCTGAGAGAAAATAATTTTTAGTTTGCCAAAATTTAGCGAGTGAAGTTTGTAATCCTCAAATTTCATGGCCAAAAAAATATCAATTCTTCAAAATCGGCTCTCCACGAAACACTAGACCTCGAGACGATTCCGGAATGACCAAATTTGCTAAATTCGGACAAACGAGGTGAAATCTGTCCACATGAACATGCGTTAGAGGACAAAAACTGGTTTGGTAGCGTGAATAGGTGTAAAATTTGGCAAATCAAAGTTAGCAATGCAACCAACTCCATAACAAATTGTAAATGTGTCATGGAGAATTTGTGGTTAGGCTAAGATATATTTTGGCTAAAAGCACCTAAATATAGCAAGACATCCACTTACAATACTAATCCATCAACAATACGTCATAGATTCACCTGTAAGGATGTATTTTAATTGCGTGATGTATGGCTCCGGATTACATTACAAGACGGGATTTGCTGACATAATTATTTTGTTTTTATTTTCAACGAGAACGTATTAACCGACATTAATATTGGTCATATTACTATTATGCCAAAGAAAAAAATGTACTTAATATGAGTCTCGCTGAGAGAAAATAATATTTAGTTTGCCGAAATTTAGCGAGTGAAGTTTGTATTCTTCAAATTTCATGGCCAAGAAAATATCAATTCTTCAAAATCGGCTCTCCATGAAACACTAGACCTCGAGACGATTCCGGAATGACCAAATTTGCTAAAATCGGATAAACAATATGAAAATCGTGCACAAAAACATGCGTCGAGAGGACAAAAACTGGTTTGGTAGCGTGAATAGGTGTAAAATTTGGCAAAACCAAAGTTAGAGCGATCCAACCAACTCCATAACAAATTGTCTAAATGTATCATCGAGAATTTGTGGTAACGCGAAGATCTCTTTTTTTCTAAGAGCACCTAAACATAGCAAGACATGCAGTTACAATACATATGCATCAACAATACGTCTTAGATTCACCACTAACGATATATTTTAATTCCGTGATGTACGGCATGGCTGCGATTACGTTACAAGATGAGATTTCCTGACATGATTATTTTGTTTTTATGTTCTATGAGAACGTATTAACTGACATTAATATTGGTCATATTATTATTTTGCCAGAGAAAAAAATATGCTTAATATGAAGTCTCGCTGAGAGAAAATAATCTTTAGTTTGCCGAAATTTAGCGTGTAAACTTTGTAATCTTCAAATTCCGTGGCCAAGAAAATATTAATTCTTCAAAATCGGCTCTCCATGAAACACTAGACCTCGAGACGATTCTGAAATGACCAAATTTGCTGAAATCAGATAAAGGAGGTGAAATCTGTGCACAAAAACATGCGTCAGAGGACAAAAACTGGTTTGGTAGCGTGAATAGGTGTAAAATTTAGCAAAACCAAAGTTAGCGATCCAACCAAGTCCATAACAAATTGTAAATGTGTCATGGAGAATTTGTGGTTACGCTAAGATATATTTTTGCTAAAAGCACCTAAATATAGCAAGACATCCACTTACAATACTTATCCATCAACAATACATCTTAGATTCACCCGTAAGGATGTATTTTAATTGCGTGGTGTATGGCACCGGATTACATTACAAGACAGGATTTGCTGACATGATTATTTTGTTTTTATTTTCAACGAGAACGTATTAACCGACATTAATATTGCTCATATTACTATTATGCCAGAGAAAAAAACGTATTTAATATGAGTCTCGCTGAGAGAAAATAATCTTTAGTTTGCTGAAATTTAGCGAGTAAAGTTCGTAATCTTAAAATTTCATGGCCAAGAAAATATCAATTCTTCAAAATCGGTTTTGCACGAAACACTAGACCTCGAGACGATTCCGGAATGACCAAATTTGCTAAATTCGGACAAACGAGGTGAAATCTGTGCACAAAAACATGCGTCAGAGCACAAAAACTGGGTTGGTAGCGTGAATAGGTGTAAAATTTGGCAAAACCAAAGTTAGAAATCCAACCAACCCCATAACAAATTGTAAATGTGTCATGGAGAATTTGAGGTAACGCTAAGATCTATTTTTTCTAAAAGCACCAAAATATAGCAGGACATCCACTTACAATACATATGCATCAACAATACATCTTAGATTCACCCGTAATGATGTATTTTAATTACGTGATGTATGGCATGGCTCCGGATTACATTACAAGACGGGATTTTCTCACATGAGTATTTTATTTTTATTTTCTACGAGAACGTATTAACTTACACTAATATTAGTCATATTACTATTATGCCAGAGAAAATAATGGCCAAGAAAATATTAATTCTTCAAAATCGGCTCTCCATGAAACAGTAGACCTCGAGACGATTCCGGAATGACCAAATTTGCTAAAATTGGATAAACAATGTGAAATCTGTGCACAAAAACATGCGTCAGAGGACAAAAACTGGTTTGGTAGCGTGAATAGGTGTAAAATTTGGCAAAACCAAAGTAAGAGCGATCCAACCAACTCCATAACAAATTGTCTAAATGTATCATCAAGAATTTGTGGTAACGCGAAGAACTATTTTTTCTAAGAGCACCTAAACATAGCAAGACATGCAGTTACAATACATATGCATCAACAATACGTCTTAGATTCACCACTAACGATGTATTTTAATTCCGTGATGTACGGCATGGCTGCGATTACGTTACTAGATGAGATTTGCTGACATGATTATTTTTATGTTCTATGAGAACGTATTAACTGACATTAATATTGGTCATATTATTATTTTGCCAGAGAAAAAAACATGCTTAATATGAAGTCTCGCTGAGAGAAAATAATTTTTAGTTTGCCGAAATTTAGCGAGTGAAGTTTGTAATCCTCAAATTTCATGGCCAAAAAAATATCAATTCTTCAAAATCGGCTCTCCACGAAACACTAGACCTCGAGACGATTCCGGAATGACCAAATTTGCTAAATTCGGACAAACGGGGTGAAATCTGTCCACAAGAACATGCGTCAGAGGACAAAAACTGGTTTGGTAGCGTGAATAGGTGTAAGATTTGGCAAAATCAAAGTTAGCGATGCAACCAACTCCATAACAAATTGTAAATGTGTCATGGAGAATTTGTGGTTACGCTAAGATATATTTTGGCTAAAAGCACATAAATATAGCAAGACATCCACTTACAATACTAATCCATCAACAATACGTCATAGATTCACCTGTAAGGATGTATTTTAATTGCGTGATGTATGGCTCCGGATTACATTACAAGACGGGATTTGCTGACATGATTATTTTATTTTTATTTTCAACGAGAACGTATTAACCGACATTAATATTGGTCATATTACTATTATGCCAAAGAAAAAAATGTACTTAATATGAGTCTCGCTGAGAGAAAATAATATTTAGTTTGCCGAAATTTAGCGAGTGAAGTTTGTATTCTTCAAATTTCATGGCCAAGAAAATATCAATTCTTCAAAATCGGCTCTCCATGAAACACTAGACCTCGAGACGATTCCGGAATGACCAAATTTGCTAAAATCGGATAAACAATATGAAATCTGTGCACAAAAACATGCGTCAGAGGACAAAAACTGGTTTGGTAGCGTGAATAGGTGTAAAATTTGGCAAAACCAAAGTTAGAGCGATCCAACCAACTCCATAACAAATTGACTAAATGTATCATCAAGAATTTGTGGTAACGCGAAGAACTATTTTTTCTAAGAGCACCTAAACATAGCAAGACATGCAGTTACAATACATATGCATCAACAATACGTCTTAGATTCACCACTAACGATGTATTTTAATTCCGTGATGTACGGCATGGCTGCGATTACGTTACTAGATGAGATTTGCTGACATGATATTTTTTATGTTCTATGAGAACGTATTAACTGACATTAATATTGGTCATATTATTATTTTGCCAGAGAAAAAAACATGCTTAATATGAAGTCTCGCTGAGAGAAAATAATTTTTAGTTTGCCGAAATTTAGCGAGTGAAGTTTGTAATCCTCAAATTTCATGGCCAAAAAAATATCAATTCTTCAAAATCGGCTCTCCACGAAACACTAGACCTCGAGACGATTCCGGAATGACCAAATTTGCTAAATTCGGACAAACGGGGTGAAATCTGTCCACAAGAACATGCGTTAGAGGACAAAAACTGGTTTGGTAGCGTGAATAGGTGTAAAATTTGGCAAAATCAAAGTTAGCGATGCAACCAACTCCATAACAAATTGTAAATGTGTCATGGAGAATTTGTGGTTACGCTAAGATATATTTTGGCTAAAAGCACATAAATATAGCAAGACATCCACTTACAATACTAATCCATCAACAATACGTCATAGATTCACCTGTAAGGATGTATTTTAATTGCGTGATGTATGGCTCCGGATTACATTACAAGACGGGATTTGCTGACATGATTATTTTGTTTTTATTTTCAACGAGAACGTATTAACCGACATTAATATTGGTCATATTACTATTATGCCAAAGAAAAAAATGTACTTAATATGAGTCTCGCTGAGAGAAAATAATATTTAGTTTGCCGAAATTTAGCGAGTGAAGTTTGTATTCTTCAAATTTCATGGCCAAGAAAATATCAATTCTTCAAAATCGGCTCTCCATGAAACACTAGACCTCGAGACGATTCCGGAATGACCAAATTTGCTAAAATCGGATAAACAATATGAAATCTGTGCACAAAAACATGCGTCAGAGGACAAAAACTGGTTTGGTAGCGTGAATAGGTGTAAAATTTGGCAAAACCAAAGTTAGAGCGATCCAACCAACTCCATAACAAATTGTCTAAATGTATCTTCGAGAATTTCTGGTAACGCGAAGATCTGTTTTTTCTAAGAGCACCTAAACATAGCAAGACATGCAGTTACAATACATATGCATCAACAATACGTCTTAGATTCACCACTAACGATATATTTTAATTCCGTGATGTACGGCATGGCTGCGATTACGTTACAAGATGAGATTTCCTGACATGATTATTTTGTTTTTATGTTCTATGAGAACGTATTAACTGACATTAATATTGGTCATATTATTATTTTGCCAGAGAAAAAAATATGCTTAATATGAAGTCTTGCTGAGAGAAAATAATCTTTAGGTTGCCGAAATTTAGCGTGTAAACTTTGTAATCTTCAAATTCCATGGCCAAGAAAATATTAATTCTTCAAAATCGGCTCTCCATGAAACACTAGACCTCGAGACGATTCTGAAATGACCAAATTTGCTGAAATCAGATAAAGGAGGTGAAATTTGTGCACAAAAACATGCGTCAGAGGACAAAAACTGGTTTGGTAGCGTGAATAGGTGTAAAATTTAGCAAAACCAAAGTTAGCGATCCAACCAAGTCCATAACAAATTGTAAATGTGTCATGGAGAATTTGTGGTTACGCTAAGATATATTTTTGCTAAAAGCACCTAAATATAGCAAGACATCCACTTACAATACTTATCCATCAACAATACATCTTAGATTCACCCGTAAGGATGTATTTTAATTGCGTGGTGTATGGCACCGGATTACATTACAAGACAGGATTTGCTGACATGATTATTTTGTTTTTATTTTCAACGAGAACGTATTAACCGACATTAATATTGCTCATATTACTATTATGCCAGAGAAAAAAACGTATTTAATATGAGTCTCGCTGAGAGAAAATAATCTTTAGTTTGCTGAAATTTAGCGAGTAAAGTTCGTAATCTTAAAATTTCATGGCCAAGAAAATATCAATTCTTCAAAATCGGTTCTCCACGAAACACTAGACCTCGAGACGATTCCGGAATGACCAAATTTGCTAAATTCGGACAAACGAGGTGAAATCTGTGCACAAAAACATGCGTCAGAGCACAAAAACTGGGTTGGTAGCGTGAATAGGTGTAAAATTTGGCAAAACCAAAGTTAGAAATCCAACCAACCCCATAACAAATTGTAAATGTGTCATGGAGAATTTGAGGTAACGCTAAGATCTATTTTTTCTAAAAGCACCAAAATATAGCAGGACATCCACTTACAATACATATGCATCAACAATACATCTTAGATTCACCCGTAATGATGTATTTTAATTACGTGATGTATGGCATGGCTCCGGATTACATTACAAGACGGGATTTTCTCACATGAGTATTTTATTTTTTATTTTCTACGAGAACGTATTCACTTACACTAATATTAGTCATATTACTATTATGCCAGAGAAAATAATGGCCAAGAAAATATCAATTCTTCAAAATCGGCTCTCCATCAAACACTAGACCTCGAGACGATTCCGGAATTACCAAATTTGCTAAAATTGGATAAACAATGTGAAATCTGTGCACAAAAACATGCGTCAGAGGACAAAAACTGGTTTGGTAGCGTGAATAGGTGTAAAATTTGGCAAAACCAAAGTAAGAGCGATCCAACCAACTCCATAACAAATTGTCTAAATGTATCATCAAGAATTTGTGGTAACGCGAAGAACTATTTTTTCTAAGAGCACCTAAACATAGCAAGACATGCAGTTACAATACATATGCATCAACAATACGTCTTAGATTCACCACTAACGATGTATTTTAATTCCGTGATGTACGGCATGGCTGCGATTATGTTACTAGATGAGATTTGCTGACATGATTATTTTTATGTTCTATGAGAACGTATTAACTGACATTAATATTGGTCATATTATTATTTTGCCAGAGAAAAAAACATGCTTAATATGAAGTCTCGCTGAGAGAAAATAATTTTTAGTTTGCCGAAATTTAGCGCGTGAAGTTTGTAATCCTCAAATTTCATGGCCAAAAAAATATCAATTCTTCAAAATCGGCTCTCCACGAAACACTAGACCTCGAGACGATTCCGGAAAGACCAAATTTGCTAAATTCGGACAAACGAGGTGAAATCTGTCCACAAGAACATGCGTTAGAGGACAAAAACTGGTTTGGTAGCGTGAATAGGTGTAAAATTTGGCAAAATCAAAGTTAGCGATGCAACCAACTCCATAACAAATTGTAAATGTGTCATGGAGAATTTGTGGTTACGCTAAGATATATTTTGGCTAAAAGCACATAAATATAGCAAGACATCCACTTACAATACTAATCCATCAACAATACGTCATAGATTCACCTGTAAGGATGTATTTTAATTGCGTGATGTATGGCTCCGGATTACATTACAAGACGGGATTTGCTGACATGATTATTTTGTTTTTATTTTCAACGAGAACGTATTAACCGACATTAATATTGGTCATATTACTATTATGCCAAAGAAAAAAATGTACTTAATATGAGTCTCGCTGAGAGAAAATAATATTTAGTTTGCCGAAATTTAGCGAGTGAAGTTTGTATTCTTCAAATTTCATGGCCAAGAAAATATCAATTCTTCAAAATCGGCTCTCCATGAAACACTAGACCTCGAGACGATTCCGGAATGACCAAATTTGCTAAAATCGGATAAACAATATGAAATCTGTGCATAAAAACATGCGTCAGAGGACAAAAACTGGTTTGGTAGCGTGAATAGGTGTAAAATTTGGCAAAACCAAAGTTAGAGCGATGCAACCAACTCCATAACAAATTGTCTAAATGTATCATCGAGAATTTCTGGTAACGCGAAGATCTGTTTTTTCTAAGAGCACCTAAACATAGCAAGACATGCAGTTACAATACATATGCATCAACAATACGTCTTAGATTCACCACTAACGATATATTTTAATTCCGTGATGTACGGCATGGCTGCGATTACGTTACAAGATGAGATTTGCTGACATGATTATTTTGTTTTTATGTTCTATGAGAACGTATTAACTGACATTAATATTGGTCATATTATTATTTTGCCAGAGAAAAAAATATGCTTAATATGAAGTCTCGCTGAGAGAAAATAATCTTTAGTTTGCCGAAATTTAGCGTGTAAACTTTGTAATCTTCAAATTCCATGGCCAAGAAAATATTAATTCTTCAAAATCGGCTCTTCATGAAACAGTAGACCTCGAGACGATTCCGAAATGACCAAATTTGCTGAAATCAGATAAAGGAGGTGAAATCTGTGCACAAAAACATGCGTCAGAGGACAAAAACTGGTTTGGTAGCGTGAATAGGTGTAAAATTCAGCAAAATCAAAGTTAGCGATCCAACCAAGTCCATAACAAATTGTAAATGTGTCATGGAGAATTTGTGGTTACGCTAAGATATATTTTTGCTAAAAGCACCTAAATATAGCAAGACATCCACTTACAATACTTATCCATCAACAATACATCTTAGATACACCCGTAAGGATGTATTTTAATTGCGTGATGTATGGCTCCGGATTACATTACAAGACAGGATTCGCTGACATGATTATTTTGGTTTTATTTTCAACGAGAACGTATTAACCGACATTAATATTGCTCATATTACTATTATGCCAGAGAAAAAAACGTATTTAATATGAGTCTCGCTGAGAGAAAATAATCTTTAGTTTGCTGAAATTTAGCGACTAAAGTTCGTAATCTTCAAATTTCATGGCCAAGAAAATATCAATTCTTCAAACTCGGTTCTCCACGAAACACTAGACCTCGAGACGATTTCGGAATGACCAAATTTGCTAAATTCGGACAAACGAGGTGAAATCTGTGCACAAAAACATGCGTCAGAGGACAAAAACTGGGTTGGTAGCGTGAATAGGTGTAAAATTTGGGAAAACCAAAGTTAGCGATCCAACCAAGTCCATAACAAATTGTAAATGTGTCATGGAGAATTTGTGGTTATGCTAAGATATATTTTTGCTAAAAGCACCTAAATATAGCAAGACATCCACTTACAATACATATGCATCAACAATACATCTTAGATTAACCCGTAACGATGTATTTTAATTACGTGATGTATGGCATGGCTCCGATTACGTTACAAGACGAGATTTGCTGAGATGATTATTTTGTCTTTATTTTCTACCAGAACGTATTAACTGACATTAATATTGGTCATATTATTATTATGCCAAAGAAAAAAACGCACTTAATATGAAGTCTCGCTGAGAGAAAATAATCCTTAGTTTGCCAAAATTTAGCGAGTGTAGTTTGTAATCTTCAAATTTCAAGGCCAAGAAAATATTAATTCTTCAAAATCGGCTCTCCTTGAAATACTAGACCTCGAGACGATTCCGGAATGACACATTTGCTAAAATAGGACAAACGAGTTGAAATCTGTGCACAAAACCATGCGTCAGAGGACAAAAACTGGTTTGGTAGTGTGAATAGGTGTAAAATTTGGCAAAATCAAAGTTAGCGATCCAACCAACTCCGTAACAAATTGTCCAAATGTATCATGGAGAATTTGTGGTAACACTAAGATCTATTTTTGCTAAAAGCACCTAAATATAGCAAGACATCCACTTACAATACATATGCATCAATAATACGTCTTAGATTTACGCGTAACGATGTATTTTAATTACGTGATGTATGGCATGGCTCCGGAGTACATTACAAGACGGGATTTGCTGACATGATTATTTTGTTTTTATTTTCAACGAGAACGTATTAACTAACAATAGTATTGGTCATATTATTATTATGCCAGAGAAAAAAACGTACTTAATATGTGTCTCGCTGAAAGAAAATAATCTTTCGTTTGCCGAAATTTAGCGACTAAAGTTTGTAATCTTCAAATTTCATGGCGAAGAAAATATCAATTCTTCAAAATCGTCTCTCCATGAAACACTAGACCTCGAGACGATTTCGGAATGACCAAATTTGCTAAAATCGGATAAACGAGGTGAAATTTGTGCACAAAAACATGCGTCAGAGGACAAAAATTGGTTTGGTTGCGTGAATAGGTGTAAAATTTGGCATAACCAAAGTTAGCGATCCAACCAACTCCATCACAAATTGTCCGAATGTGTCATGGAGAATTTGTGGAAACGCTAAGATCTATTTTTGCTAAAAGCACCAAAATATTGCAAGACATCCACAAACAACACATATGCATCAACAATAGGTCTTAGATTCACCAGTAACGATGTATTTTAATTACGTGATGTATGGCATGGCTCCGATAACGTTACAAGACGAGATTTACTGAGATGATTATTTTGTTTTTATTTTCTATGAGAACGTATTAACTGACATTAATATTGGTCATATTATTATTATGGCAGAGAAAAAAACGTACTTAATATGAGTCTCGCTGAGAGAAATTAATCTTTAGTTTGCCGAAATTTAGTGATTAAAGCTTGTAATCTTCAAATTTCATGGCCAAGAAAATATTAATTCTTCAAAATCGACTCTCCACGAAACACTAGACCTCGAGATGATTCCGGAATGACCAAATTTGCTGAAATCGGATAATGGAGGTGAAATCTGTGCACAAAAACATGCGTCAGAGGACAAAAACTCTTTCCATAGCGTGAGTAGGTGTAAAATTTGGCAAAACCAAAGTTAGCGATCCAACCAACTCCATAACAAATTGTCTAAATGTGTCATGGAGAATTTGTGGAAACGCTAAGATCTATTTTTCCTAAAAGCACCTAAATATAGCAAGACATCCACTTACAATACATATGCATCAACAATATGTCTTAGATTCACCAGTAATGATGTATTTTAATTACGTGATTTATGGCGTGGCTCCTATTACGTTACAAGACGGGATATGCTGACATGATTATTTTATTTTTATTTTCTACGCGAACGTATTAACTAACATTAATACTGGTCATATTATTATTATGCCAGAGAAAAAACATACTTAATATAAAGTCTTGCTGAGAGAAAATAATCTTTAGTGTGCCGAAATTTAGCGATTAAATTTTGTAATCTTCAAATTTCATGGCCCAGAAAATATTAATTCTTCACAATTGACTCTCCATGAAACAGTAGACCTCGTGACCAAATTTGCTGAAATCGGATAAACGAGGTGAAATATGTGCACAAAAACATGCGTCAGAGGACAAAAACTGGTTTGGTAGCGTGAATAGTAATAAAATTTTGCAAAACCAAAGTTCGCTATCCAACCAACTCCATAACAAATTGTCTAAATGTGTCATGGAGAATTTGTGGTAACGCTAAGATATATTTTTGCTTAAAGCACCTAAATATAGCAAGACATCCACTTACAATACATATTCACCCGTAACGATGTATTTTAATTACGTGATGTATGGTATGGCTCCGGATTACATTACAAGACGGGATTTGCTGACATTATTATTTTGTTTTTATTTTCAACGAGAACGTATTAACTAACATTAATATTGGTCATATTATTATCATGCCAGAGAAAAAAACCTACTTAATATGAGTCTCGCTGAGAAAAAAATTGGTTGGTAGCGTAAATGGGTGTAAAAGTTGGCAAAATCAAAGTTAGCGATCTAACCAACTCCATAATAAATTGTATAAATGTGTCATGGAGAATTTGTGGTAACGCTAAGATCTATTTTTGCTAAAAGCACCTAAATATAGCAATTCATCCACAAACAACACATATGCATCAACAATACATCTTATATTCACGCGTAACGATGTATTTTAATTACGAGATGTATGGCATGGCTCCGGATTATATTACAAGACGGGATTTGCTGACATGATTATTTTGTTTTTATTTTCAACGAGAACGTATTAACTGACATTAATATTGGTCATATTATTATTATGCCGGAGAAAAAAAAGTACTTAATATGAGTTTCGCTGAGAGAAAATAATCTGTAGTTTGCCGAAATTTAGCGAGTAAAGTTTGTATTCTTCAAATTTCATGGCCAAGAAAATAACAATTCTTCAAAATCGGCTCTCCAAGAAACACTAGACCTCGAGACGATTCCGGAATGACCAAATTTGCTAAAATCGGAAAAACGAGGTGAAATCTATGCACGAAAACATGCCTGAGAGGACCCAAACTGGTTTGCTAGTGTAAATAGGTGTAAAATTTGGCAAAATCAAAGTTGGCGATCTAACCAACTCCATAATAAATTGTATAAATGTGTCATGGAGAATTTATGGTAACGCTAAGATCTATTTTTGCTAAAAGCACCTAAATATAGCAAGATATCCACTGACAATACATATGCATCAACAATTCGTCTTAGATTCACGCGTCACGATCTATTTTAATTACGTGATTTATGGCATGGCTCCGGATTACATTACAAGATGAGATTTGCTGACATGATTATTTTGTTTTTATTTTCAACGAGAACATATTAACTGACATTAATATTGGTCATATTAGTATTATGCAAGAGAAAAAAGCGTACTTAATATGAGTCTTGCTGAGAGAAAATAATCTTTAGTGTGCCGAAATTTAGCGAGTGAAGTTTGTAATCTTCAAATTTCATGGCCAAGAAAATATCAATTCTTCAAAATAGGCTCTCCACGAAACACTAGACCTCGAGACGATTCCGGAATGACCAAATTTGCTAAAATCGGATAAACGAGGTGAAATATGTGCACAAAAACATGCGTCAGAGGACAAAAACTGGTTTGGTAGCATGAATAGGTGTAAAATTTGGCAAAACCAAAGATAGCGATCCAACCAACTCCATAACAAATTGGCTAAACGTGTGATGGAGAATTTGTGGTAACGCAAAGATCTATTTTTGCTAAAAACACCTAAATATAGCAAAACATTCACTTACAATACATATGCGTCAACAATATGTCCTAGATTGACCAGTAATGATGTATTTTAATGACGTGATTTATGGCATGGCTCCGATTACGTTACAAGACAGGATAAGCTTACATGATTATTTTGTTTTTATTTTCTATGAGAACGTATAAACTGACATTAATATTGGTCATATTATTATTATGCCAGAGAAAAAAACGTACTCAATATGAAGTCCTGCTGAGAGAAAATAATCTTCGGTGTGCCGATATTTAGCGAGTAAAGTTTGTAATCTTCAAATTTCATGGCCAAGAAAATATTAATTCTTCAAAATCAACTCTCCATGAAACACTAGACCTCGAGACGATTCCGGAATGACCAAATTTGCTGAAATCGGATAAAGGAGGTTAAATCTGTGCACAAAAACATGCGTCAAAGGTCAAAAACTAGTTTGGTCGCGTGAAGAGGTGTAAAATTTTGCAAAACCAAAGTTCGCGATCCAACCAACTCCATAACAAATTGACTAAATGTGTCATGGAGAATTTGTGGTAACGCTAAGATCTATTTTTGCTAAAAGCACCTAAATATAACAAGACATCCACTTACAATACATATGCATCAACAATACGTCTTACATTCACGCGTAACGATGTATTTTAATTACGTGATGTATGGCATGGCTCCGGATTACGTTACAAGATGGGATTTCCTGACATGATTATTTTGTTTTTATTTTCAACAAGAACGTATTAATTGACATTAATATTGGTCACATTATTATTATGCCAGACAAAAAAACGTACCTAATATGAGTCTTGCTGAGAGCAAATAATCTTTAGTTTGCCGAAATTAAGTGAGTAAAGTTTGTAATCTTCAAATTTCATGGCCCCGAAAATATCAATTCTTCAAAATCGGATCTCCATGAAACACTTGACCAAATTTGCTAAAATCGGATAAACGAGGTGAAATCTTTGCACAAAAATATGCGTTACAGGACAAAAACTGGTTTGGTAGCGTGAATGGGTATAAATGGCAAAATCAAAGTTAGCGTTCCAACCAACTCCATAACAAATTATATAAATGTGTCACGGAGAATTTGTGGTAACGCTACGATCTATTTTTGCTAAAAGCACCTAAATATAGCAAGACATCCACTTACACGACATATGCATCAACGATATGTCCTACATTCACCAGTAAAGATGTTTTTTAATTACGTGATTTATGGCATGGCTCCGATTACGTTACAAGTCGGGATATGCTGACATGATTATTCTGTTTTTATTTTCTACGAGAACGGATTAACTGACTTTAGTATTTGTCATATTATTATTATGCTAGAGAAAAAAACGTACTTAATATGATGTTTTGCAGAGAGAAAATAATCTTTAGTGTGCCGAAATTTAGCGCGTGAAGTTTGTAATCTTCAAATTTCATTGCCAAGAAAATATCAATTCTACAAAATCGGCTCTCCACGAAACACTGGACCTCGAGATGATTCCGGAATGACCAAATTTGCTAAAATCGGATAAACGAGGTGAAATCTGTGCACAAAAGCATGCGTCAGCGGTCAAAAACTGGTTTGGTAGCGTGAATAGGAGTAAAATTTGGCAAAATCAAAGTTAGCGATCCAACCAACTCCATAACAAATTGTGTAAATGTGTCATGGAGAATTTCTGGTAACGCCAGGATCACTTTTTACTAAAAGCACCTAAATATAGCAAGACATCCACTTACAATACACATGCATCAACAATACGTCTTAGATTCACCACTAATAATGTATTTTAATTACGTGATTTATAGCATGGGTCCGATTACTTTACAAGACGGGATACGCTGACATGATTATTTTATTTTTATTTTCTACGAGAACGTATTAACTGACATTAATATTGGTCATATTATTATTATGACAGAGAAAAAAACGTTCTTAATATGAAGTCTTGCTGAGAGAAAATAATCTTTAGTGAGCCGAAATTTAGCGTGTAAAGTTTGTAATCTTCAAATTTCGTGGCCAAGAAAATATTAATTCTTCAAAATCAACTCTCCATGAAACACTAGACCTCGGTACGATTCCGGAATGACCAAATTTGCTGAAATCAGATAAAGGAGGTGAAATCTGTGCACAAAAACATGCATCAGAGGTCAAAAACTGGTTTGGTAGCGTGAATAGGTGTAAAATTTGGCAAAATCAAAGTTAGCGATCCAACCAACTCCATAACAAATTGTGTAAATGTGTCATGGAGAATTTGTGGTAATGCCAAGATCGCTTTTTGCTAAAAGCACCCAAATATAGCAAGACATCCACTTACAATACACATGCATCAACAATACGTCTTAGATTCACCAGTAATGATGTATTTTAATTACGTGATTTATAGCATGGGTCCGATTACTTTACAAGACGGGATATGCTGAAATGATTTTTTTATTTTTATTTTCTACAAGAACGTATTAACTGACATTAATATTGGTCATATTATTATTATGCCAGAGAAAAAAACGTACTTAATATGAAGTCTTGCTGAGAGAAAATAATCTTTAGTGTGCCGAAATTTAGCGCGTGATGTTTGTAATCTTCAAATTTCAATGCCAAGAAAATATCAATTTTTCAAAATCGTCTCTTCACGAAACCCTAGACCTTGAGATGATTCCGGAATGACCAAATTTGCTAAAATCGGATAAACGAGGTTAAATCTGTGCACAAAAACATGTGTGAGAGGACAAAAACTGGTTTGGTAGCGTGACTAGGTGTAAGATTTGGCAAGACCAAAGTTAGCGATCCAACCAACTCCATAACAAATTGTCTAAATGTGTCATAGTGAATTTGTGGTAACACTAAGATCTAATTTTGCTAAAAGCACCTAAATATAGCAAGACATCCCACTTACAATACAGATGCATCAACAATACGTCTTAAATTCACCTGTAACGATGTATTTTAATTACGAGTGGCTCCGGATTACTTTACAAGATGGGATATGCTGACAAGATTATTTTGTTATTATTTTCTACGAGAACGTATTAACTGACATTAACATTGGTCATATTATTATTATGCCCGAGAAAAAAACGTACTTAATATGAAGTCTTGCTGAGAAAAAATAATCTTTAGTGTGCCGAAATTTAGCAAGTAAAGTTTGTAATTTTCAAATTTCATGGCCAAGAAAATATTAATTCTTCAAAATCAACTCTCCATGAAACACTAGACCTCGAGACGATTCCGGAATGACCAAATTTGCTGAAATCGGATAAAGGAGGTGAAATCTGTGCACAAAAGCATGCGTCAAAGGTCAAAAACTGGTTTGGTAACGTGAATAGGTGTAAAATTTGGCAAAATCAAAGTTAGCGATCCAACCAACTCCATAACAAATTGTGTAAATGTGTCATGGAGAATTTCTGGTAACGCCAAGATCGCTTTTTGCTAAAAGTACCTAAATATAGCAAGACATCCACTTACAATACATATGCATCAACAATACGTCTTAGATTCACGCGTAGCGATGTATTTTAATTACGTGATGTATGGCATTGCTCCGGATTATGTTATAAGATGGGATTTGCTGACATGATTATTTTGTTTTTATTTTCAACGAGAATGTATTAACTGACATTAATATTGGTCATATTATTATTATGCCAGAGAAAAAAACATGCTTAATATGAGTCTCGTTAAGAGAAAATAATCTTAAGTTTGCCGAAATTTAGCGCGTGAAGTTTATAATCTTCAAATTTCATGGCCCAGAAAATATCAATTCTTCAAAATCGGATCTCCATGAAACACTTGACCAAATTTGCCAAAATCGGATAAACGAGGTGAAATCTGTGCACAAAAACATGCGTGAGAGGACAAAAACTGGTTTGGTAGCGTGAATAGGTGTAAAATTTGGCAAAATCAAAGTTAGCGATCCAACCAAATCCATAACAAATTGTATAAATGTGTCACGGAGAATTTGTGGTAACGCTAAGATCTATTTTTGCTAAAAGCACCTAAATATAGCAAGACATCCACTTACAATACATATGCATTAACAATACATCTTAGATTCACCAGTAACGATGTATTTTAATTACGTGATTTATGGCTTGGCTCCGATTACGTTACAAGTCGGGATATGCTGACATGATTATTTTATTTTTATTTTCAACGAGAACGTATTAACTGAAATTAATATTGGTCATATTATTATTAGGCCAGAGAAAAAAACGTACTGAATATGAGTCTTGCTGAGAGAAAATAATCTTTAGTTTGCTGAAATTTAGTGAGTAAAGTTTGTAATCTTCAAATTTCATGGCCCCGAAAATATCAATTCTTCAAAATCGGATCTCCATGAAACACTAGACCTCGAGACGATTCCGGAATGACCAAATTTGCTAAAATCGGATAAACGAGGTGAAATCGGTGGACAAAAACATGCGTCAGAAGACAAAAACTAGTTTGGTAGCGTGAATTGGTGTAAAATTTGGCAAAATCAAAGTTAGCGATCCAACCAACTCCATAACAAATTGTCTAAATGTGTCAAGGTGAATTTTTGGTAACGCTAGGATCTATTTTTTCTTAAAGCACCAAAATATAGCAACACATCCACTTACAATACATATGCACTAACAATACATCTTAGATTCACCAGTAACGATGTATTTTAATTACGTGATTTATGGCTTGGCTCCGATTACGTTACAAGTTGGGATATGCTGACATGATTATTTTATTTTTATTTTCAACGAGAACGTATTAACTGAAATTAATATTGGTCATATTATTATTAGGCCAGAGAAAAAAACGTACTTAATATGAGTCTTGCTGAGAGAAAATAATCTTTAGTTTGCCGAAATTTAGTGAGTAAAGTTTTGTAATCTTCAAATATCATGGCCCCGAAAATATCAATTCTTCAAAATCGGATCTCCACGAAACACTAGACCTCGAGACGATTCCGGAATGACCAAATTTGCTAAAATCGGATAAACGAGGTGAAATCTGTGGACAAAAACATGCGTCAGAAGACAAAAACTGGTTTGGTAGCGTGAATTGGTGTAAAATTTGGCAAAATAAAAGTTAGCGATCCAACCAACTCCATAACAAATTGTCTAAATGTGTCAAGGTGAATTTGTGGTAACGCTAGGATCTATTTTTTCTAAAAGCACCAAAATATAGCAACACATCCACTTACAATACATATGAATTTTCAATACATCTTAGATTCACCAGTAATGATGTATTTTAATTACGTGATTTATGGCATGGCTCCGATTACGTTACGAGACGGGATATGCTAACATGATTATTTTGTTTTTATTTTCAACGAGAACGTATTAACTGATATTAATATTGGTCATATTATTATTATGCCAGAGAAAAAACGTACTTCATATGAGTCTCGCTGAGAGAAAATAATCTTTAGTTTGCCGATATTTAGCGATTAAAGTGTGTGATCTTCAAATTTCATGGCCTAGAAAATATCAATTCTTCAAAATCGGCTACCCATGAAACATAAGACCTCGAGACGATTCCGAAATGACCACATTTGCTAAAATCGGATAAACGAGGTGAAATATGTGCACAAAAACATGCGTTAGAGGACAAAAACAGGTTTGGTAGCGTGAATAGGTGTAAAATTTGGCAAAATCAAAGTTAGCGATCCAACCAACTCCATAACAAATTGTCTAAATGTGTCATGGTGAAATTGTGGTAACGCTAAGATCTATTTTTTCTAAAAGCACCAAAATATAGCAACACATCCACTTACAATACATATGCTTTAACAATACATCTTAGATTCACCAGTAACGATGTATTTTAATTACGTGATTTATGGCATGACTCCGATTACGTTACGAGACGGGATATGCTGACATGATTATTTTGTTTTTATTTTCAACGAGAACGTATTAACTGATATTAATATTGGTCATATTATTATTATGCCAGAGAAAAAACGTACTTCATATGAGTCTCGCTGAGAGAAAATAATCTTTAGTTTGCCGATATTTAGCGATTAAAGTGTGTGATCTTCAAATTTCATGGCCTAGAAAATATCAAATCTTCAAAATCGGCTATCCATGAAACATAAGACCTCGAGACGATTCCGGAATGACCACATTTGCTAACATCGGATAAACGAGGTGAAATTTGTGCACAAAAACATGCGTGAGAGGACAAAAACAGGTTTGGTAGAGTGAATAGGTGTAAAATTTGGCAAAATCAAAGTTAGCGATCCAACCAACTCCATAACAAATTGTATCAATGTGTCATGGAGAATTTGTGGTAACGCTAAGATCTATTTTTGCTAAAAGCACCTAAATATAGCAAGACATACACTTACAATACATATGCATCAACGATAGGTCTTATGTTCACCTGTAACGATGTATTTTAATTACGTGATTTATGGCATGGCTCCGATTACGTTACAAGTCGGGATATGCTGACATGATTATATTGTTTTTATTTTCTGCGAGCACGTATTAACTGACATTAATATTGTTGATATTATTATTATGCGAGAGGAATAAATGTACTTAATATGATGTCTCGCTGAGAGAGAATAATCTTTAGTGTGCCGAAATTTAGCGAGTAAAGTTTGTAATCTTCAAATTTCGTGACCAAAAAAATATCAATTCTTCAAAATCTGCTCTCCGTGAAAAACAATAGCTCGAGACCATTCCAGAATGACCAAATTTGCTAAAATCGAATTAACGAGGTGAAATATGTGCACAAAAACATGCGTTAGAGGACAAAAACTGGTTTGGTAGCGTGAATAGGTGTAAAATTTGGCAAAATCAAAGTTAGTGATCCAACCAACTCCATAATAAATTTTCTAAATGTGTCAAGGAGAATTTGTGGTAACGCTAAGATCTATTTTTTCTAAAAGCACCAAAATATAGCAAGACATCCACTTACAATACATATGCATCAACAATACGTCTTAGATTCACCAGTAACGATGTATTTTAATTACGTGATTTATGGCATGGCTCTGATTACGTTATAAGTCGGGATATGCTGACATGATTATTTTGTTTTTGTTTTCTACAAGCACGTATTAACTGACATTAATATTGTTCATATAATTATTATGCCAGAGGAAAAAACGCACTTAATATGAGTCTCGCTGAGAGAAAATAATCTTTATTGTGCCGAAATTTAGCTAGTAAAGTTTGTAATCTTCAAATTTCAAGGCCTAGAATATATCAATTCTACAAAATCGGCTCTCCACGAAACACTAGACCTCGAGACGATTCCGGAATGACCAAATTTGCTAAAATCGGATAAACGAGGTGACATATGTGCACAAAAACATGCGTCAAAGGACAAAAACTGGTTTGGTAGCATGGATAGGTGTTAAAATTTGGCAAAATCAAAGTTAGTGATCCGACCAACCCCATAACAAATTGTCTAAATATGACAAGGAGAATTTGTGGTAACGCTAACATCTATTTTTTCTAAAAGCTCCAAAATATAGCAAGACATCCACTTACAATACATATGCATCAACAATACGTCTTACATTCACCAGTAACGATGTTTTTTAATTACGTGATTTATGGCATGGCTCCGATTACGTTACAAGACAGGATATGCTGACATGATTATTTTGTTTTTATTTTCTACGAGAACGTATTAACTGACATTAATATTGGTCATATTATTATTATGCCAAACAAAAAATTGTACTTAATATGAAGTCTCGCTGAGAGAAAATAATCTGTAGTGTGCCGAAATTTAGCGAGTGAGGTTTGTAATCTTCAAATTGCATGGCCAAGAAAATATCAATTCTTCAAAATAGGCTCTCCACGAAACACTAGACCTCGAGATGATTCCGGAATGACCAAATTTGCTAAAATCGGATAAACGAGGTGAAATATGTGCACAAAAACATGCGTTAGAGGTCAAAAACTTGTTTGGTAGCGTGAATAGGTGTAAAATTTGGCAAAATCAAAGTTAGAGATCCAACCAACTCCATAAAAAATTGTCTAAATGTGTCAAGGAGAATTTGTGGTAACGCTAAGATCTATTTTTCTAAAAGCTCCAAAATATAGCAAGACATCCACTTACAATACATACGCATCAACAATACGTCTTAGATTCACCAGTAACGATGTATTTTAATTACGTGACTTATGGCATGGCTCTGATTACGTTACAAGATGGGATATGCTGACATGAATATATTGTTTTTATTTTCTACGAGAATGTATTAACTGACATTAATATTGGTCATATTATTATTATGCCAGAGAAAAAAATGTACCTAATATGAAGTCTTGCTGAGAGAAAATAATTTTTAGTGTGCCGAAATTTAGCGAGTGAGGTTTGTAATCTTCAAATTTCATGGCCAAGAAAATATCAATTCTTCAAAATCGGCTCTCCACGAAACACGAGACCTCGAGATGATTCCGGGATGACCAAATTTGCTAAAATCGGATAAACGAGGTGAAATATGTGCACAAAAATATGCGTCAGAGGACAAAAACTGGTTTGGTAGCGTGAATAGGTGTAAAATTTGGCAAAATCAAAGTTAGCGATCCAACCAACTCCATAACAAATTGTATAAATGTGTCATGGAGAATTTGTGGTAACGCTAAGATCGATTTTTGCTAAAACCACCTAAATATAGCAAGACATCCACTTACAATACATATGCATCAACGATACGTCTTGGATTCACCAGTAATGATATATTTTAATTACGTGATTTATGGCATGGCTCCGATTACGTTACAAGTCGGGATATGCTGACATGGTTATTTTGTTTTTATATTCTACGAGAACGTATTAACTGACATTAATATTGTTCATATTATTATTTTGCCGGAGGAAAAAACGCACTTAATATGAGTCTCGCTCAGAGAAAATAATCTTTAGTGTGCCGAAATTTAGCGAGTAAAGTTTGTAATCTTCAAATTTCGGGGCCAAGAAAATATCAATTCTTCAAAATCGGCTCTCCATGAAAAACTTTACCTCGAGACGATTTCGGAATGACCAAATTTGCTAAAATCGGATAAACGAGGTGAAATATGTGCACAAAAACATGCGTCAGAGGACAAAAACTGGTTCGGTAGCGTGAATAGGTGTAAAATTTGGCAAAATCACCAACTCCATAACAAATTGTCTAAATGTGTCAAGGAGAATTTGTGATAATGCTAAAATCTAGTTTTTCTAAAAACACCAAAATATAGCAAGACATCCACTTACAATACATATGCATCAACAATTGTAAATCGTGGTAAAACCATCGTTGAATTTCACACAATTTAACAAAATAATTTATATTTCCCTATTAATCAATTACGAGTATGAGTGGTAACGAGTTTAGGAGTTCACGGATCCTCGGATTGGTTTTGGACGAAATTTTTGTTTTTCCGCTGCGTTATGCACGTCTGAAACCCAACAGTGGTATCAAAGCGACGTGCGTGTTTCGGTTAAATTGAGTCGGTATATATGTGATATATACTATTTAGATACTATTTATAATTATAAGGCTTGCATATAGAGTATTCAAGTGTTGAATATTCTTAATAGAAAATGTGCGATTAATGGATATGATCCAAGAGTTGCATCCAAAGAATGTGACCAATGGATCTGACCAAAGGATGTGATCCAAAAGTTATGTTCAAGAGATGCGATCAAAAGATGCGATGAATAGATGTGATCCAGAAGTTGTGTCCAAAAGTTGCGGCCAAGGGATACGATCCAAAGGTTACGTCCAAGTGTTGCATCCAATAGTTTCGACCAAGAAATATGATCTAAAGGTCACGACCAAGGATTGTGTCTAAAAGATGCGACCAAGGAATGCGATCCAAAAGTTGAGTCCAAGAGTTGCGACCAAAGGTTGTGACTAAAGGGTGTGACCAACGGATACGATCCAAATGTCACATCCATAAGGTTGCGACGAATGGGTGCGACCAAAAGGTGCGACTAACGGGTGTGACCAAGGGATGTGGAAATAACTCTATCATTATATATCTCCGTAAAATAAAGAAGAAAAAAAATTGAATTGAAGTGAAATACATCGAAAAAAGCAAACTTTTCTCTGTCTTCTGAATTCCACAAAAAATTAAAACAAATACAAGGTAAAAACGTAATTTGCATGATTTTTAGTGAAAATACAAAAAATGAAATGTAAAACAAGGAAAAAACCCCATCGTTATTCATTTTCACGAAAACACCAAAATCGAATTGAAGTGTAATAATCCATCTAATACATAAAAAAAACCTCATAAAATGAAAGCTTACGTGTGAAAATAACTCCATCACTATATATCTCCATAAAAACAAGAAGAAAAAAAATCGAATTCAAGTGAAATACATCGAAAAAAGAAAACTTCATTCTGTCTTCTGAATTCCACAAAAAATTAAAACAAATACAAGGTAAAAACGTAATTTGCTTGATTTTTAGTGAAAATACAAAAAATGAAATGTAAAACAATGAAAAAACCCCATCGTTATTCATTTTCACAAAAACACCAAAATCAAATTGAAGTGTTATAATCCATTTATAAAAGAAAAGTTCTATTTTGTTAAAAAAAACCACAAAAATTGAAATCTTTTACATGGAAAAAACTAAATTTGTATTGCTTTTCACAAAACCAGAAAGAATGAAGTCTAATATGTAGAAATAACTCCGTTGTAATTGATTTTCACAAAACTAAAAAAATCGGATGGAAGTGTCATACATGGAAAAAAGAAATCTCTTGTTGTTTTCCGAAAACCATAAAAATTTAAATCTAATACATAAGAAAAACAAAAATTTTATTTATATTCACAAAACCTCGTAAAATGAAAGCTTATACGCGGAAATAACTCTATCGTTATATATCTCCGTAAAAACAAGAAGAAAAAAAATTGAATTGAAGTTAAATACATCGAAAAAATCAAACTTTTTTCTGTTTTCTGAATTGCACAAAATATTAAAACAAATACATAGAAAAAACATAAGTTGCACGGTTTTTAGTAAAAAATACAAAAATTGAAGTGTAATACATGGAAAATACTCCGTCGTTATTCATTTTCACAAAAACACAAAAATCGAATTGAAGTGTTACAATCCATTTAAAAATGAAAAGTTTTATTTTTTTTTAAAAACCGCAAAAATTAAAGTCTTTTACATGGAAAAAAATAAATTTGTATTGTTTTTCACAAAACCACAAAGAATGAAGTCTAATATGTAGAAATAACTCCGTTGTTATAGATTTTCACAAAACTGAAAAAATCGGATGGAAGTGTCATACATGGAAAAAAGAAATCTCTTGTTGTTTTCCGAAAACCATAAAAATTTAAATCTAATACATAAAAAAAACAAAAATTTTATTTATATTCACAAAACCTCCAAAAATTTAAGCTTATACGTGGAAATAACTCTATCATTATATATCTCCGTAAAATAAAGAAGAAAAAAAATTGAATTGAAGTGAAATACATCGAAAAAAGCAAACTTTTCTCTGTCTTCTGAATTCCACAAAAAATTAAAACAAATACAAGGTAAAAACGTAATTTGCATGATTTTTAGTGAAAATACAAAAAATGAAATGTAAAACAAGCAAAAAAACCCCATCGTTATTCATTTTCACAAAAACACCAAAATCGAATTGAAGTGTAATAATCCATCTAATACATAAAAAAAACCTCATAAAATGAAAGCTTATGTGTGAAAATAACTCCATCACTATATATCTCCATAAAAAGAAGAAGAAAAAAAATCGAATTCAAGTGAAGTACATCGAAAAAAGAAAACTTCATTCTATCTTCTGAATTCCACAAAAAATTAAAACAAATACAAGGTAAAAACGTAATTTGCATGATTTTTAGTGAAAATACAAAAAATGAAATGTAAAACAATGAAAAAACCCCATCGTTATTCATTTTCACAAAAACACCAAAATCAAATTGAAGTGTTATAATCCATTTATAAAAGAAAAGGACTATTTTGTTAAAAAAAACCACAAAAATTGAAGTCTTTTACACGGAAAAACTAAATTTGTATTTTTTTTCACAAAACCAGAAAGAATGAAGTCTAATATGTAGAAATAACTCCGTTGTTATAGATTTCACAAAACTAAAAAAATCGGATGGAAGTATCATACATGGAAAAAAGAAATCTCTTGTTGTTTTCCGAAAACCATAAAAATTTAAATCTAATACATAAAAAAAATATTTTTTATTTATATTCACAAAACCTCAAAAAATTTAAGCTTATACGTGGAAATAACTCTATCATCCGTAAAATAAAGAAGAAAAAAAATTGAATTGAAGTGAAATACATCGAAAAAAGCAAACTTTTCTCTGTCTTCTGAATTCCACAAAAAATTAAAACAAATACAAGGTAAAAACGTAATTTGCATGATTTTTAGTGAAAATACAAAAAATGAAATGTAAAACAAGGAAAAAACCCCATCGTTATTCATTTTCACGAAAACACCAAAATCGAATTGAAGTGTAATAATCCATCTAATACATAAAAAAAACCTTATAAAATGAAAGCTTACGTGTGAAAATAACTCCATCACTATATATATCCATAAAAACAAGAAGAAAAAAAATCGAATTCAAGTGAAATACATCGAAAAAAGAAAACTTCATTCTGTCTTCTGAATTCCACAAAAAATTAAAACAAATACAAGGTAAAAACGTAATTTGCATGATTTTTAGTGAAAATACAAAAAATAAAATGTAAAACAATGAAAAAACCCCATCGTTATTCATTTTCACAAAAACACCAAAATCAAATTGAAGTGTTATAATCCATTTATAAAAGAAAAGTTCTAAAAAAACCACAAAAATTGAAGTCTTTTACATGGAAAAAACTGAATTTGTATTGTTTTTCACAAAACCAGAAAGAATGAAGTCTAATATGTAGAAATAACTCCGTTGTTATAGATTTTCACAAAACTGAAAAAATCGGATGGAAGTGTAATACATGGAAAAAAGAAATCTCTTGTTGTTTTCCGAAAACCATAAAAATTTAAATCTAATACATAAAAAAAACAAAAATTTTATTTATATTCACAAAACCTCACAAAATTTAAGCTTATACGTGGAAATAACTCTATCATTATATAGCTCCGTAAAATAAAGAAGAAAAAAAATTGAATTGAAGTGAAATACATCGAAAAAAGTTCAGCTCAGGAATTTTCCCTCCTGTTGGAATGCACTGCTCGTCTACTATGCTATTTGGGTCTCCAGCACTTTGTTGTGCGAGGCCATTGAGTCCACTTGACTTGCAAACTTCTGTAATTGATTATTCAATTCTTGGCCTTGGATCTGAAGTTCATAAAAATTTGTTAGCACAGAATAAAGTCCCGGTCTTTGGTTATTGTACCCTTGATTTGGTGCGATATTTTGAGGTTGACTCATTGGATTACTTCTATAAGATAGGTTTGGGTTCCTCCGATTATTATTGTTGTTGTATGTGGATGTATATTCATTTATGGCATTCACTTGTTTGCTTTTATCTTCTATTAAAGTACAGTTTTCACAGTCATGTCCTATTTGGCCGAATACTATACATGTAGAATTGGAATTGTTTACCTCAGTCCTGGTCGTGGGTTGTGCCTTTTTTGCTTTGGCGATGTCGTCAATCTTCTTGTTAAATGCGTCCAGCTTTGCTTCTAGTAGTGTCATGTTGTCTACCGCATAATTTTCTTGTGCTCGCGGTTGTCACTCATTGTTCCAACTTTGATAGTTCGCTAACATGCGCCGATAAGTGAGAATGCCTCCGATGGGTTTTTAACATAAGCTGCCTTGTAGCTGCTGTATATCATTTTCCTTCGATGCGTCATTCAACCCATTGTAGAAGGTATTAATGCTCAGTCATTGTCCAGACCATGGTGCGGGCAAGCCCTCATCATGTCTTTGTATCACTCCCGGATCACGTATAGAGACTCTAAAGGTATCCGGCTAAAGCTCATGATTTGGCCTAGTAGGTGTGCGGTCTAGCTCCAACCGCGCTCCAGCTTCCGTGCGTCTCTTTTGTCGTCCTTTTTGGCAGTTTTGCACCAATTTCTAGAATCACACATGATCTTGGCAGTAAGTCATTTCTTTGACTAAAACATAAGTAAAATACTAAAAATACTAATAACACTGCAGAAAGTAAGATACAAGATAAGTGGTAAACATTCATATGAAATATCCCTATCAATATATCATATTAAAGTTTTTCTCTTACGGAAATATTTCAATTATTACATAAAAGATTATATAAAAAAGATGTTAGATACATGGTGACTACGTTAGAATGCATTCTTTTTATAAAATTAGGTTGTTTTTTATATATTTAATGTAATAAATAATTATTTCTTTAATTAATAATAATTTAAGTAAAAAACATACCGTAATGTGAAATTTCTTCGAGTACGTTAGGCCCAAATATCATAATATTTCAATATGAAAGTCTGTATAACAGAACAATACATAAAAATACCTAAAAAAATTAGACATTCATTAGTTGTAGCATATAGTGTATCTTCTAAAGGAATACAAAAAAGTGTTGAAAGAAATCATTATTGTATTATATAAAGCCACCTTCATATCGCATAGACAATCACTTACACGAGCTTCGAAAAAGATTTCGGCCTGAATATTTTTTTTTAAGAAAAAGTCCGAATTTGTGCCCCCAACTATTTAGATGGTTAAATTTGGTCCTTGAAATTTTTAGTGGTCCATTTTTTATTCCTCAACAATTTAATTAGCTCACTTTTAACCCTTCCATCCGTTACGTGCTTATATGTCCGTTTGTTTTGACACGTAAGCTATGATATGGCAAAAAAATTAGAACACCCGCAAAAAATGAATTTCACATTTTATAACAAAAATTATAAATGAAAAGTAAAATCAATTAAGAAAACTTTAAAAAAAAAATAAATTACCATATCATTGTTTGTATGTCAAAAAGTTATCATGTCATCGCTTACATGTCAAAACTAAATGACACATAAGCACTTAACACGTGAAATAGTTAAAAGTGAGTTAATTCAGTAATTCAGTGGTAAAAATGGACCACAAAAAAGTTCAGGAGCCAACATTAAACCATCTCAATAGTTAAAGGACGAAGTTAGACATCTCAACTTTAATTGCATTATTTTATCATTATAGCTGATTGATGGATCTAGATCTGATTTTTGAAGAGGCGATAAGAGAGACGATAGAGAAAAGGAAAGATGACGCTCAAAACAAGAAAACTTCGGTGATTTCTCAGGCGTCCAAAGTGATGGGATTTCTTGTACAAAGGGACAGCGCCAAAAAGGGAGAGGAGAGATCTCCCTTTTTTGTAGAGATCTTACGAAGGAGAAAGGTATCCGATCCATTTTGGAAAACTGAAGACAATTGGGTAAGAATTAATTTTAAGTAGAATGAGAAAAGAAAGGCCTAATATTTCAGACGCCTCTTCCTTTATCATCCAAGGGGATTTTGTAGAGAGAAAATCAAGTGCTACAAATGCAAAGAATCTGGACACATAGAAAAATATTGTACAACAAACCACCACTGAAAAATAGAGGAAAAAAATCCCAAATATCACATTATTGATATTCGCATAATTTATTTCAAGTTTCGGCATAATTTTCGTAGCAACTCATCACTCGCACCTATCTCGTTTATCGGAAGTATAACACATATAATACTATTGAATTTCTTGATGAGCCATAACGAACGGCTTGTAATATGGAAGTGAAGATTTGTATTTGACTTCAACAACTCCATATTTTTTATCCTCTCTTAGGCATCGAACCAACGACACTTAAACAGAACAACGGAATTATCAAATACGGACGGTTATGAGAACTCAACAATTTCTTCTAATATTCTGTAATAATCTTTAATATCTTCTCCCCAATTGCTTCCTTTAACACAAATCCCGCTAGTTAACATTCCCAAATTTTGCCACAATTATGTGTATGACATCGGTACCCCTTAACATCGTATCCCTTGTACGTTTTTACATGCCGAATGGGTCCATGCCTTTTACTTCTTGTTGCTGCTTGTGAGGGGGATCCACCCTGGTGTCGTGAAGCCGGCCATCGTAGTGAATCGTTGCGTTCGCGACCCCGGATAATTGCCCGACCAAGTCATGAACCAACGAGCAAGTGAATGATGTGATGGCTATGAGAAGCGGACAAGGATATTAGGAACCGGTCATGGAGAGAGAGAGAGAGAGAGAGAGAGAGAGAGAGAGAGAGAGAGAGAGAGAGAGAGAGAGAGAGAGAGAGTCAAGGCGAACTAGACGCATTTAGCAGTTTCACCACAACCAGTGATTTCCCCACGGCAACCTGAAGTCTCATCACCACAACCTACAGTACGAACCGAAGGAGCAATAAATTTCCAACCCGCAACTGAAGAGAACCCGGTAGGAGAACCAACCGAACCCACACCGCAAGCTAAACCTACCAATGAATCCGACCGAGACTTACCTTCGTCACCACCAGGCTTGATCCCAAACCTCCACCTTTCCTTCAAAGGCTAGCAAGACACAAATTAGATCGATAAATCACGAGATTTGCCGAAGTTCTGAAGAAGCTCCATGACACACTACCCTTCACAGATGTAGTAGCGCAGATGCTCACCTAAATAAAACTCCTAAAGGAGATCCAGTCCAACAAAAAGATAAGACAATGAGATATCTGGAGGGAGTGATAGAAGATGTGCCAGTACTAGTTGAAACTCACATTCCGGTAGACTTCATGGTAGTCGAGATGGAAGTTGACCGTCGTTGCCCGATTATTTTGGAAAAACTTTTCTTGGCAACTGCAAGAGCAGTCATAGACGTGAAGAAGGGACAATTATCCTTTAACATGGGAGAAGACAAAGTAGAATTCAATTCCATAAAGAACATCGCAAGGCCATAAATGGAGACATGTTACAGCATCCGAGTGAAGAATGGGGAGAACCGATGAAGAAATGGAAGAACCGGAAGAGCTCCAAGATCATGACCTCATGCCTGAGAACACAAGCAGAAGGATTAGAGGGAGCTGACTAACGCGATGATCGATCCAGCATTTACCAAGACGCACCATGCCCAGTCTGCAATTCAATAATCCCATATTATGAGAAGGGGTAAGATCAGTCCAATCTTAAGGGAGCTGATGTCGCTACCTCCCGGACTGGTATACGTGTGAACCTAGCTCCAGAAGAATACCCCATCATCAAAAACACTAACCTAGAGATGAACCACTTCTGGGGAATGAGGGACCTAGACCTGGCATTAGTGTTTGCACCCTACGATCTAGTAAGCTGCATAGGGAGAAATGCGATACAAATCTCTCTCGCAAGAAAAGAGGAAAGTACCCGTACCCAGTCCTCTATAGGAGCAAGAACCTCGAAGGGGAGCACAAATCCTACACGAGGGTCAAGAAGGAGATCTTCATGTAGGATTAGTGCCCTAGGCCAAATATATTTGTGCTAGGAAATGGATTATGTATTAATACATTATTATTTATTCAATAAAGGTTGTTTCTTATATATCTGTGTGTATGGGTTGTGAATGTAAATTTCTTATATCAACCATGAATGTCACTTCGGATTCACATCATCAAAATAAGTGATTCTTATAGTAGAACTGTGAACAAACGAATGACATTCTAAACCGTCCCTAGTGATATGTGGGATATTTATAGAGATAAACATACTTCAAGTAAGAAGCTATATATCTACACTAGTATATTCGCAGACTGGATGATCATGTTCTGCTGATTATGGACATAGGGATGTCAAGTCTAGAATATAGGTTCGTGTTAGAGAACATGTGCTGGACTGACCACACTATGAGAATATACATGGTATATGTCATTAGTGATTCTCATATGAATAGTGTGCTTGTTCCTATGACCTGAGTTCACCATGGATTCGTGCGTGTGGAACAACATACTTTAATATGATCCTACGTCATCCGTAATGGGATGATTATTAAGGTCATCATTAGGTATGCACTGAATCATGACGAGGAATGTGAGTGACCAAGATGGGATTTGTTCCTCTCGACAAGAAAGAAATGCATGGCCATGCTCAAAATGGATTAACATGTGTTGTTAATATCATTTTGTATTTACTCAGTCTAATTCTCGATCAGGAAAGAGACTTTGATCAAACTCATGGATGATATATTACCGTGCCTTGTGATCAAGACGTATATCGTAGAACAAAATGAATAAGCAAATGTCTATTCAGATAGGTTTATGATCGCTGATCATTTCATTTAACATGGATAGTCATGACATCAGTCTAGAGGTTACTCATGACTTATGATCTTTAGAAGATCGTTGCTAGCGTTAAATGAAACCTACACGGTCACACAATGAACTCCATTCATACAGGATGAAAATACCTCAATAACAGTTATACATGTGATGTATAAATGGGCGAAAAAATAAATCAAATATTGGATATTTGATTGTGTTGGAATTACTGTTCACGCACAGGAATTACTGTTCACGAACAGGAATTACTCTACACGCGTTCGAACAGAACACATATGGTATGTACTGATTTGTTTGGCGGACAAGCATCGTTTATATGGAAATGATGGCCAGTTCGAAGCAGGAATTACTATTCACGCGACAGGAAAGATTTATTTCATTAACGGAAGTTGTCATTCTTTCACCCCTCTCTTTAGTATAAATAAAGGGGTAGCCCCCTTCTATTCGACATACAATTCAAGAAGCCTTAGAGGTCGTCTATTACACAGAAAAGAGAGAAAGTTTTGAGAGATTTTCGGAAAGTATTTTCGGACTTGTCTAGCCAAGTCTGGTTATTCCATATGTCTGTAGTTCGCGTGGATACGAGTAGAGGTTCTCTATCTTGAGAACTTGCGAACGATCGATCTTCATCCATAGGAGAAGCAAGGAGGTCGTGAGTCGAGCTTTAGGAAAGAGAAATGTTGCTAGTCAGAATAGTTCAGACCTACATCCGTTTTTCGTCTTGCGGATTAGGAAGATCCGAGGTATAAATTTTAATAGTTAATCTTGTACTTTTATTGTCTTAACGTAGATCCTAGGGCGGGTTAAATCCATAGGTTCCGCTGCGCATGAATACATGACTATGAATTTTCCAACACTTCGCTCTAGTACGTGCCTTAATGAGGTTTGAACCCTACCTACTCAGATTGCGAATCACCAAGTACATTGAATACGCGGTGATAAAGTACATTTATAATAAGATAGAAACCGGAACAAGGATGACAAAGTAGATGAACTTCCTTCAGCGTTTCAACCTCTACTTCATGGATCGAGATGGGAGACCTTAACCAGAAAGCTTCGAAGAATGAGTAAAACAGCACGCGAAAGAAGACCCATAGCCCGAACCGAATAAACCGAATTTTATTTCGGTTTGTTCGGTTGAACCGAAATAGAAAATAATATATACAATATTAAGTCATATTTAATATTTTCTTAGTCTAGATAATGACTATATTTATTAATATTAATATGTGTAATCTAAAATTTAAGATTATATCATTGTAAATTAATAAGTTGATATATAATTCGGTAAGTTTGGTTTATTCGGTTTTTCTAAATCAAAACTGAACCCAACCGAATAAACCAAATAACTCAAAATTTTCATCCAAACCGGACCGATTTAACCGAACAACTGAACCGAATTAACCGAAATAGATCGGTTCGGTTCGGTAACCGAATGAACATCCCTAGATGTGCCAGCTTTATTTGGGAAATAGGATTTGTGGAATGCATGATTTATTTGTAAATTAATTGGAATGAATTAGTAATTAAAGATGTAATTGAGACATTTTTTGATGGTCAACATATTTTTTATTATTCAATTCATTAGGCCCAAGATTTGAAAGGGTGGAGCTTTCCTGTAGAACTATGGAGATGAGAGGGGACTGGTTCGATTTCTCATTTATTTTTGTTCGATTTCTGATCATCTTGTATGTATTTGCCGAATGTTTGTATGTAACTGGTATATATATAATGCAATTCATGAATTTGCTTCATTTTCCCTACCTCATTTACACTAAAAAATAATTCTATTTATATTTGTCTTATATAATTTTCTCAATGTTATTTAATTTGTTTCATTATTTTTTTTTCTGCTTAATGAACTAAATAAAATAACTAATGTGTATGTATGTCAATAACAAATAACATAGTTCCATAATTCTCCAAGCAACCAAACATAGAATCCTGTTTTCCAGAACTTTATAGTTCTTACATCCAAACAAACTTAGGAATTAACTAATTCCAAAATTATTTACTTCTCCATTTTGTAATTCGGTTCTATTCTTCTTTTCTATTTCTACTAGCATATATTTTGGAATTTTCATGTTGCTCGCGGATTTAGATTGACCCACTTCATTTGCCGTGTATTTTCAAAGCCCTCAGATGGCCCTTTAAATGCATATCTCCGGATTGAATTCTTTTATCTTGCATGGTACATTCACATCTTTCATTCCAAATCATCCATAAAATATGTTGCACTATCGCGTAATTGTACGTATCAAAATTTTGGGTTAAGAAATTTAAGGTTTTAATTATATCTTCACCCAAGTTCTCCACCCGAAGTGCTATAGGTGAGATGAACCATGTTATTTTCAATTGCAGGCATTAGAAGAAGAGGTGGTTTAATGTTATTCTTATTTGTCACATGTTATGTAAGTTGGGTTTAGGGTATTGATTCTTCGGTTTAGGTTGTTTAGAGAAGGTATTGCATTTTGCATCAAGAGACACATGAAAGTTTTGATTCTAGAGTAGGCTTGTCAACGGGCCGGGTCGGGTTCGGGTTTGGCCATACCAAAACCCGACCCGAAAATTTCGGGTTTAACCCGAACCCGAACCCGCGGATAACCCGAAATCCGTGGGTAAACCCGAAATCCATTAAGGATACAGCAGCCCATCATTTTTAGAAGCGGTTATTTATAAAGAACCGTTACAGAAGCATACTGACGGTAGTGTGTTTTGTTTTTTCTTTTTTCTCACCCCGTTTGCAACCCGTTTACAAAAATAAATGAAAAAAAAAAAATTGCTTCTGTAACGGTTATTTATAAATAACCGATACTAAAGCCTTCTATAACGGTTCTTACTAACCGATACTAAAGGTTTCTGTAACGGTTATTTATCAATAACCGATACTAATCTCTTCTGTAACGGTTCTTTAGAACTAACCGATACTAAATGTTTCTGTAACGGTTATTTATCAATAACCGATACTAATATCTTCTGTAACGGTTCTTTATAACTAACCGATACTAAAGGTTTCTGTAACGGTTCTTTATAAATAACCGATACTAAAGTCTTCTGTAACGGTTCTTTATAACTAACCGATACTAAAGGTTTCTGTAACGGTTCTTTATAAATAACCGATACTAAAGTATTCTGTAACGGTTCTTTAGAACTAACCGATACTAAAGGATTTTGTAACCGTTTTTTATAAATAACCGTTGCGGATTTAATATCGGTTATTCGTTAATAACCGATACTAAAGTAAGGCTTCTGTAACGTTTCATAAACATCTGTAACGGTTCTCCAAAAGAAGAAGAAGGAGAAGAAAGGAGAGTAGAAGAGAGGCAGAAGGGTGGCGGGGCAGAGGGGGACGACCGGCGACCGGCACCGATCAGGGAGACGGCGGAGCGAAGGCAGAGATTGGGCGGAAGGGTTTTTTTTTCTCTCTTCTTTCGCTTCTTCTCTGCCTCTGGCGTCCAGAGAGAAAAAAAGGGGCAAAGTGGATCGGGTAAGAGTGTTGGATGGGTTAGGATTAGGGTTAAAATAGATGGGTAGGATTGATTTGGAGAAATATGAATGGTACAGATTAAAATTAATTATAATTTAAGTTTCAGATTCGGGTTCGGGTTTTTCACGGATCGGATAGTATCAAATCCGAACCCGATCCGAACCCGTTTTTGTTTTCGGGTTTGAACCCGAATCCGATCCGTGGGTTTTTTTTTTTGGTTTGACCTGATCCGTTCGGGTCGGATACCTACTGGATTCGGGTTGAACCCGATTCATTGACAAGCCTATTCTAGAGGTGTATTTATTGGCCCATATGGTATTCCAAATTGTATTATTGTCGTCCAGTTTCTATTGGGGTCATTTATGGATAGGTGAATATAGGCTTCCTTTACCAAGCACCGCCCATTTTTCGCCGGCTTCCAAATGAGCCAGTCCGCTATTTCCAAAGTATGTGTCGGTATGGGTTTGTTGAGATAATTTGCATTATCGCGTGCAAAGTCTAGATTTGTCATTAGTGCATTTATGTTTCATCTATTACCATCCATTAAATCTCAAACTCGCATGTTCCTTTTGCTTTGATTTTCGAATTTTTGGGTCATCCAATTTGGATACCATGGTTCTCCTTTTGCCGGGAATTTTAGACCATCTAAAGTTTGCCAAACTACATTGTTTTGCATTTATGGTCTTTGACTCACGAAGGCTCTCCCAAAATGCGAGCATTTTATATTCTGTTTCGTGTGCCAAAACATATTTTGTGGATAATATTCAACCCTAATAATATCTACCTGTTTCAAAATCGCTAAGCACTTCAAATACTCGTTTTACATCTTCCACATCCGCTCGTCCATTGAGTAAAAGATCATCCGCATATAGCGGACTGCTTAGGACTGGGGCTATTTTTGATAATTGGACAACTTTTAAGTAATCGATATCTGTTGCGTATGATAAATCCATTCCAAGGATGAATAAATAAGGTGAGACTGGGCAATCTTGTCGTAATCCTCTATTCAGCACAAATAATTCATCCCCTTTGTCGTCTATTTGTACGGTGAACTTTGAACTTCTTATGCATGCACTAATTAAATTGGTGATGTGTGAGGAAGTTATAGAGGAGTGAAAATCGTATATGTAATACCAATTCATTATATCAAAAGGTTTTGAGAGATCCGCTTTCATGCAATATGTCGGTTCTTTGCAATCTTCTATGTGAAGAAGTGAAGGGTTTCTCTAAGAAGAAGAATATTCCCATCAATGGATTGACTCAGTAAGAAGTCGTCTTGTTCTTTTGATATTATTTGGGCTAAGGGCGGCCATATTCTTTCAACTATGTTCTTTTGATGGATTGACTCAGTAAGATGTTCTTTTGATATTATGTTTGCAATAATTTTATAAATTGAGTTTAGAACATTGATTGGGCGATAATCAGTCACTTTTGTGGTGTATTTCCCTTGGGATGATGACTAGGTTGGAGTGATCGATCTCGTCCTCCACTTGGCCGGTTTGGAAGAAATATTGGATGGTGTTAGCTATTGGTTCAAGGAGATGCGGCAGAAAAGATTGTACAAATCGGCCATTTATGTCCCTTCATTATTTTTGAAAAATAAAAAAAAATGAAAATACGAAAAGATGTCAATTAAAATGGTTCATATCATATCTTTTGGGATTATTAATGAGAAGAAAACCAATCAAACTTTTGTATACATGTACAACTTAGTTGATGGCTATACTCTATATTATGATTCCCGATATGAGCTGTTCAAGTTATAAATGATTTTGATTATTTATATGATTGGTCTATACATAATGAACAAGATTAATTGAAAATTAAGAACATGTCTACAAAAAAAAAAAAAAATAGTTACAAATTATTAATATTTAATCAATGATTGAGATTGATATGGCACAATGAGTATACCTAAAAACCAATGAAAAATGAAATGATGGATGGGGCCATTTAAAATAAAATGATGTGGATTTGTAGTTATTTAAATTCCAATTTTTATAAAGTTAAATGAAATACATTTGAAGGGCATTTATGCAAAACAAGTGGCTTTTAGAGTTTATGGAGTAGTTATGTTGTATGGATATGTATACGGGCATCGTATTCAATACAATACGGATATGGCGATACGGATACGGAAATTTTATATATTATTTTATTATTTATTAATTATATTTTATATATTTTATTAATTTATGTATATTTAGATATTATAATTTGATGTAGGAGATACAAAAATATTATTATTATAGAAATATCTTGATGCAAAATATTTGTTTGTTATTGTTAGTTAAATAATTAGATATTTTAATGTTGTTTATTTATTTTTTATATGTTAACATATGTTTTAAGAATATTTCTTCTTATGTTACAAGTATCTGATGTGGATACGGGAAGTATCTGTGAAGTATTCATTATTATTTTGGAATAAAATATTAGAATACGTCACGTGACGTATCTGATACGGTATCCGAGCCTCCGATACAGGTGTCAGTATCAAATATGACAATACGAGCAAGCAGACCAACGACTAGCGGAGAAAATTTGAGAGTCAAATTCTTTCCTTCATTTTGTTTCTTTTTTATGTCTGTTTGATCTAGCCGCAGATCAAGCAATTAGCGGTTCCCTTTTGTAGTTCCTTTAGTTCGAAGACCCTCTGCTGGTTCATCTCGAGTTTCGATAACTCAAGTTTGGAGTAGTTGTTTGCACTTCATTTTTCTTTCGAATCGGCGCTTTTGATGTATTCAAACTGTCAAGCGCACCCACGGTAAGGAATTGGAATCTGACTGATTTCCCGATCAAGAGGGAGGTGAGGTTGGCTTTATTGATCCAGCCAGATCTTGACAGACTGACAAGGGAAATCAATCAACTGCTTGCAAATCCGCAGACTGATTCGTAGTAGCTTCGGTGACTCCCTTTAAAAACAAGTTCTTTAGTCCTAATTACTCGGCTAAGTGATACAAAGCCCGTGATCCGTGTGGCTGGATTTTTGATATATCCACGTAAGATAATGGAGTAGCCTTAAAATAAAAGGTCAAATTTCACTTATACCCAAGGTTCTCAGAATTGGGATTCTACGTTGAATCATTGGGCGGTCGAATCAAATTATATAGTAAAAAACAGATTGTACAAATTTTATTTTAGACCAATAATATCATAGTTTTATTATTATTATTATTATTATTATTATTATTATTATTATTATTATTATTATTATTATTATTATTATTATTATTATTATTATTCCAACATACACCGATAAAATTGTGATACATTGGTAAAATCTTAAAAACCTAGATTCTACGACTTTGATCGCGATCCTATTACGATTCTACAAATTTATGATTCTACAACCGATTTGAATTGTTTTGACATGGTAGAATCTTAGAATCGTACGGTTCTACCATTTAAATCTAGATTTTAACAACCTGCCTTATACCTCTCAAAATTTCACATATACCCTTGCCGTTATCATCAATACTCCTATAAAACCACTGATATATCATGAATATTCTTACCAATGCTCAAAATATCTCTAATGCCCTTGCCGTTATTGATCCCTCAATAATCCGTTAATCAAGTGACAAATTTAGTTTTTATTATTTTTATAAACAAACTTTTACGCCCTTCATTAAATATGGAAATTCAAATTTATATGCATGAAATATACTTTTCATAAATTATCAAATTTCTTGTATTATGTTGGGATCTTTATAGAAGCAAATTCATCTTCTCAAATCTATCTAGTCTAGTAAAAAAAAAATTATACATCTTTCTTCCTCCAAGCTTAACCAGACTAAGATTCCTTCCATTGTGTGACTTTTAATTACAATCGCATGTGAAAGTTATTTTAATTTCTTAAGTTGTTTTGATTGCCAAAAGAACATTTATTACACAACTTATTTTATTTTTCCACTTTTACTTCAATTTTTTTTATTGTTGGGATCAAAATTGTCCATGTTGGATTGATGTGCTTGAAATAAAATTAACTTCAGATCAGTACAGATATGCATATAAGCTAAAATATGAAATAGTATATACACCCTAATTTAACTTCAGGTGACTATAGATAATCGAGAAGCACTATTTGGTCTGGACATGTTTGTAACTTGAATGACTTTGAAATAATGTATGTAATTTTTTGAATGCATCATTAAAATACAATAATGCTATGGAGCATGACGGGAAAATTCCGACAATATCCCAACAGGATTTGTTGTGCAAATATTATAGCTAATTGATTATTACTTAGTTTCTTTAATTAGCTGTAATATTTACAAAACAAAATCTATCGAAATGCCATCGGAATTTTACGTTATGCTCTATAGCATTATTAATTAAAATAATATGTGTGGATATTTGGTTCTCTAGTTGAGTTTCCTTTTTGTTATTTAATATACTAAGTTTGTTTTACAAAAAAGATACACATAAACATATAAATATTCAACGAATCATATATACATAGACAAATAGAAAAAAATGATACTCTATAGATTCTTACCTTATTATATAGGGGCAAAACTGAGAAAACAAAAAATTGACGGTAATATTAACACTAAAACGATTATAAGGGCATTCATGATATTGATATATAAGTTCTGTTGCGCGGACACTTCTAAAACTCGGCCGTGTCCGTGTCGGACACTGTGTCGGATACGACGCTCCTCGGACACTCCTCGGACACGTGTCGGACACACCACGTGGCGTGTCAAATATTTTATTATTAAAAATCGTTAGGACATTTCTCAGGACACTTCTCGAACACTTCTCGGAACACTTCTCAGACAAGTGCATTGGGTTTGTTAGCGCAATTATTGCACTATTTCATCATACTCGTATTTTAAAGACTAGTTCATCTCACATTTCTATTCCAGTAATTGTGGGACTACACATTTAAAGTGAATTTTGATTATTTAGTTTCAAGTTTCCATACATAAATATGTAAAACGTCAAATATCTTGTATGCACGTATAAAAGTGCAACTTCAAATGTTATATATATTGTAACAATTATAAAATATTACGTATAACTTTCTAATTATATGATAAAAATATTATGTATAATTCTTTAAAATAAAATAAAATTGACATAAATAATATATACAATAATTAAATTATATATTTTATTCATAAAAATAATATAATAATATATATATTTAACGTGTCGTGTCCTAATGAATTTTGAGATTCGCCGTGTCGCCGTGTCCGTGTCGTATCGGATACGATACCCGTGTCCGTGTCCGTGCAACATAGTATATAAGTGATTTTATAGGGGTGTTGGTGATATTTCACAATTTTTAGGGATATATATGAAATTATGTGGAATTTGGTCATAAAAAAAATATAAAGCGTTACTTCTTTAAAATTCTGATAATGTTATTCAATGCGCTCTCTCTTTCTCTCTCATTTGACTTTACATTGAGCCAGCGAAGCCCACTCCTGTTTTAATAATCACATATAAACCCCCTCTTATATAAAAGTAACCAGAAAACGGGTGCCTTTCTAGCTCTCTCTCTCCCTCTCTCTCTCTACTAGCGTGAGTAAAGAGATCCAAGGTCTCGAATTTCGCCAAACTCCCTTTAAAAAAATAAAAATTTGGGCTTCATTTGAATCTGTACTTTCCTTTGTTTTGTTTGGTTCAGAGATACATAGATTCTTCTGCTTGGAATTTTCTGGGTTCTAAGTTTTGGTCTCTTCTGGCTTAGAGCGAAAGATAGAATCAATCAAGTAAGGATTCATAAAAGGTACATGTACTTACTTTTATTTCTTTGCTTATGTTTTTACTTTTATTTCTTATTTTCAAGAAATAACAGTTCCTTCAACCTGAGTAAGAGTTCTTGGTGCATCTGAGAGATGGAGATATATTGGATTTTTTTGCTTTATTTTTTGGGAATTTACTTATTGTTTATTTTTGTTTTAAATCACCCATCTTTGTTGATATTTATTTTCATTGCTAAATTTGAAGATCTTAAGCAACGATTTGAACTGTCTTTAAGATTTTCCTTTATTAGGAATATTTTTCCTTATATTTCTCCCTCTTGTCGCTCACTGAAGTTGCAGTTCAGAGCAGATCAAACTCCCTTTCTTTGCCTCTTTTGGGAGTCGAGATGACAAAATCCTGCTTTTCCTTTCACTTCCCTTCTATGTTACACTGAAAATTTGCTTCTGCTATTACAATGACTGAGCACTAATATTTCTGTATTGTTTTACTCGAATTGAGGTACATTCGGTTTTCAATAATTTTAGAGATTTTCAGAACAGAAGTTGGTACCAAAACTTTAATTCAATAGGTAAATCACATGTTTTAGGTTTCTTATTCATTGTTCTAACTCTAGAATTATTTTGTTTTCTAAATTAGAAGAATCTCACACACTTGATATTGGAATCCGTTACCAAGTGTACTTCTGACTTGACAAAAATCTAATGAAGTCATACTTGTCTAATTAGGTAGGCTATTGGCCACAATTAGGTTGGAGTTTGAGTCATATCTAACTTATTGCCCAAGTTCCAAAATTAACCTTAATCGAAAGAAAAATAAAGCAAAACCGAGAGAATGAATGCTTATATTTTCTTCAGTTTTTTCTCTTGGTGAGTGAAGAAGTTCCAATAGGGTATTCCTATTATCTATTGCCAATAAATTTTGAATAGCTAACATCTTGAATCTCTTTTAAATCAGGTTCGTAATCTCTTGTATCTCATCTAAAATATCTAATTGATGTAATTTGCTGCTGTCCTATAATATTTTGAACAGTGTCTAAGAAGAAACCTTTATTCTTCCAACTTTTGAACTAGATCCAAGTCACTGAATAAAATATTTTATTTTCCTTTTGTTACGTTGGCTTTGGAGGTCATAATATTGATTTTGACTCTTATATAGATTATTAAAAAAAAAATTGAAGGTATAGATTATTTAATTAGAAGGCTCACTCAATAATTGTGTCATTAGTTTTTCCTTCATAAAACTTGGCTTTTAAAATGATATGACTTGGTTATTTTTATTTTGTTATTTGGAACCAGTTTTCTAATCTGCAAATTAATATTGCATATGGAGCTTTATCATGTTGTACAATGTACATTAAATGAGTAGGTGTGAAGCCACTTGCTTATTTCTATTAAATGAGTATAAGCATTCAAGTATTTTATTGAAAAATTTCTAAAATATTTTATCAAAAAGAGTAAATAAGTATTTAATATGGTTGTTGGAGTTTAACCAAAGTGGGTTTCTTTCTGTTTTGGGTCACTTTCTCCTGGTCCCAAATACAGTGCATTTTCAATTCCTTTTCTTTTTTGTTCTGTTTTTGTTCAGTTTTTTTTTCCTTCTGTTTCTTTTTTTCTTTTGAGAGTTGTCTGAAATAGTTGTTAGGTGCATTGAAATCTCTCTCTCTCTCTCTCCTGTTCAAACATTTATTTCTTTGTTTCATTCTTTGCCGTATGCATTGTTGTTTTGCTAGCGTTTTGAGGACATTTTTTTTTTGTTGGTTTATTATACAGAATGGTATCACTTGGGAATAGCTGTTCCGATTTTTCATTGGAATAATCCCTGTAGTAAATGCTAGGAGAAGCAATTAATTCAAAAGTTTGAAATTAAGGCTAATAAGTGAAGATCTATATTTGCAGGATATTAAATATTCATTGTTTTGCCTATTACAATTACAGATATTTAGGTAGTTGGAAGAATTATACTTCGCATTTATGTGATCCTTTTCAACTTCTTTCTTAGCATTGAAAATTGGCACGGAAATTTTAATTGCTATTTTTTTGACAGAAAATTTGAAGCAAGCAATCTTGTTTCAAGGTGTCACGAGTCAAGAAATTCTACTGACAATTGAACTCAACAAACCATGAAAATAAATCTTATTCTACTGACAATTGAACTCAACAAACCATGAAAATAGGTATATCTTTTTTTCTTAGCTAATCATGTTGATGAAATGGTCAAATTTGTTTCTTTTGTTATCGATTTACTTCCCTTTTCTACTTATTGTTTATGTTTTTGAAGGATAACTGGGAGTTGGTTTTTCCCTTCAAGAATTTTAATTAACAACCACCAGATTGAATATATACTATATCATGCCAGCAATCATGTTTACTATGTTTAGTTTTGGAAAATTAGATTTTCATTTATGTATCAATATACCTATTTTCTTGGATTCCTTCACCCTATTTTTAATCACCTTGCTAATCAGGTGGTTTAGAACTAAACTGTATCAGTAACTTTTGGCCATATTGTTTTTTAATATTGAGTTTGTGATTTAATTTATACAGATAGTGAGAAGCCATGCTGTCATAATTTCTCTGAAGAAATAAAACCCAAAATGACCAGAGAAGATGAAAATTCAAAAGCGGATAATAAATTTTCACTTGATGAAAATGCCACCGAAAAGAAAAATATTTGCAGAGATGGCATTTATGATGAGAAAACAATCACAGAAATCAAAATTCCAGACAAGGTCGTTAATAGTGAAAACATCATAAAAGATGTATGTGTAGATGAAGGGATAAAGATGGATTTTAAAATTACAAAGGAGAAAGAAATTACAGAGGAGACTAAGGATGCTTCGAAATACATGCATGATTTGAAACCAACAGTCGATGAGAAGGAGATTCTTGTCGAAGAAATGTCAGATGAAAAGATAAGCTTGAAAGAGCTTTTTTATTCAGAAGACAGAAAATTGGTCGAGTTAGATTCATGCAAGAAGGCTGAAACGACATCTGATAATAAACAAACAGTTACTCAGGTATGCCATAAGTTATGTTTTAAACCCTTTTTATTCTCAGAGAATAGTATATTCTTTTCTCTCTTGCTTTCAGTTCGTTCTGTCAGCACCATTGCTTGTTGGTAAAACTAAAAAGAGAAAAATATGCACATATACAAGTAACTCAAAATCTCTGAAACGGTTCATTTTTTGTTGCACTGGTTTTGACATGATAAGTCATAGGTAGAACCACTGGCAGATACCCACTCGTGCAATTTCTTACTCTCTGAGATACAATGTTACATTTTCATTTCTTTGAATTTTTCATCCATTATAGAACACTACAGAAGATTTCTTCGAAACAAGCACAAATGGGTCTGAAAACCATAAACCAGATATACGAGGTAGTCTAAATAATGTGTCGGCTGATAACATCATTTTAGAGGAGGTAATCCACCAAGAGCTACCCTCATCGATAGTCATTCCATCATCTAGTGCACCATCTAGGAACGAAATCAAAGATCCAGAGTTAGTAGAAGAATCACCAACATCAGATACTGCTTTGACATTCGTGCAGTTAGATGATAATGGCATCGTAAATGCTCATCGGGGTCAGGAGAGTTTCGATGATGGGCCAAAAATTACAGCTCACAAGTCACTTTCGCAGAGCTATGGTGAGATGAATATACCAAGATCTGTTGTTACTTCAGAACCGAAGGGAAATTCCGCTCATTTAGCATATTCTGGAAGTATTTCCATGCGGTCTGATAGCAGCACGACAAGTGCTCGATCTTTTGCTTTTCCCATGTAAGTGCTAGACATTTATTCTTTTCTTACTTTTTATTAAAATTATATGGTTAGCGAAAGATTTTTTTTTATGAAAAGGAGTAGGCTCAAAGTTCTACGTCCAATATATTAATTAATAGAAAGTTTTATGTACATAAGAGTCAAAATAAATAGGAAATAGAAATAATTAACAACATGGTTGAGGAGATTTCTCTCCCGCGTACATTAGTTCCTTATGGTTAGCTAAAGATATAACATAAATTTCAATCCAATCAATCATTTTCTTCAAATTTTGCACCTTACTATTTGGTCAACCGTCTGTACGGTAAAATACACGACTATCACATTTATGGTAATTTTGCTTTGTTTTTTTGCTTTCATATATGTATATTGAAAATGTGTGTGGTAAATTATTGAGAAATTTGAATAAAAAACTTGCATTACCTTTAAAAATTGCAGAAAAAAAAACTTCATTGAAATTATATAACTTTTAGCCCTTACCGTTAATCATTTAACACCATTAATTAGTTTACTATAATCATTAATTTTTACTTTTCAGTATTTTTTTAATCCTCCTTCCATCCTCAATAGCCATCTCATCTCCCCTTCCACTTTATTAGTATGAACAAATTTTTTGGCTCTCCCAGTATTAGTGGTTAAGATCCATAATTGCACACACACATATGACTCTCAATTTAGTTCATAATTCGTTCTTCGATCGAATACGATTTGAAATCGCTTGAAAATGACTCATTTGAAAACAACTAGAACCAAAATCAAGAGCTGAGCTCGAGTTACGCCCTGTTTGATCGTGTTCCGCTGAGTTGAAACTATTTTTAATAGAAACTCATAATCTAGGCAACACTTTATCCGCAACGACAAACTGGGCTGAACCTTGCCCAACCTTTAATTTCGAGCCAAAACTAATTGCTATTTTTAGGCGAGTTGACCGCTATTTCGCAATGCTATTGTTCATTCAATCTATCATAAACCGAGCCAAGCTTGCTCAAGTTTTTGAGCTGAGCCGGAGGTAAAAACATTGAGCACAAAAACATACACAAACACAGAAGCACAAAAAACACCCCGAAGAGATACGCACACACCGCATAGACACAAATGCATACCACAGGAACACCCACTAGCACACAAACAAATGGGAATGTACTATTGGAGGCAAGATGGAAATTATAAATTTTATTTAAGTATTAATCATATAATAAGTTGGTTTTGTTAAACACTAATGAACACTATGTGGCTAAAATTTGATATTTTATGAATGGAGGATTTTTTTTTGCAATCTTCAATAATACAAGGGCTTTTTCATAATTAAGAATAATGTAGGAACTTTTTTTTGCAAATTTCTGTAAATTATTTTCTTCACATCTGTCGGCATAGGTTATTTAGTAGAAATCTTTAAATGATTAGAAGTGGGAGAATAGAATATTTTGGTCAAAAAACTTGTTTCAGAAATAAAAAAATGTTGGTCAAAATCTAGATCAAGACAGTCAAATTGATTTGTTTATTGACTTCACATTGAATAATATTCTATTGAATTCAATAGAAATGCTAAAATATCTGAGAGATCATGAATTAAAGATCTTTCAGCATTATTTATCAGTGAATTTGAATATATTATTTGCTAGAATTTATAAAACTAAAGGAAACTTAAATTGTTGATCAAAACTGATACTAATTAAATTTCATTATTGGTCAGATGTTTGATCCTTGACTTTGTACTTAAAATGCTGAAATTTTACTTGCCAGAAATATATGTAAAGAATTCTTTTTTTGCTTGAATTTCACATATCTATATAATTTTTTTTAAATTTCAACAAATGAACAGACTCCGGTCAGAATGGAATAGTAGTCCTGTAAAAATGGCCAAGGCGGATCGAAGAAGGTTCCGGAGGCACGGGCGATGGAGATCCAGTATCGGGTGTTGTGGTTTTCAAAATTGAAATTAAAAAAAAAGAGAGGAGCAATTTAAATTGTTCAAGTTTCAACCCTGGTGTTTAAATTTGTCTAGGATTATGTTATTTATTAATAATTTATTTCTTTTTTGTATTTTTGTTTTTTCGTCGGTTCTCCTGCCCTGCACTTGTTATTTGTTATACAGCAGGTTATTAGAGAGGCTTTGTTAGATTTAGGCATAAATAGTATATTTTGCATTGTTATGATTTGTGAATGGAACCTTGGATTTGATGGAATGTAGAGGGTGATGATATCAAGTGATTTCAGATGTAATCCACATTCCTTTTTGCGCCTTGATCTCACAGTTAGGGATAAGAATATTGATGTTATATAATATTCATATATAAAATTGTCGTAGGAACTTTAGGCTTGAAATCCTACTTCCGATATTTTAGCAAGGTAAAAAAGTTCATTACAATAAAGTAAAGGAAAAGCAGCCTCATCTTGCAGGTCTCAAGTGAAAAAAATCTCTAATTAGTAACTTGAAGCAACGACTACTTGAGAAGCATCGTCATTACTCATTTGTTTTTGAAAATTCTATTGCATCTTTCTTTCCAAATCACAAAGTTAAATAAATTCCTTCACACAAACCGTTATCTTCTTAATGTCAAACTAATCTATCCAATATTGCAGAGAACGAATCCGTCCGACTGAGATTCACTGCACTTAAAGACTGCACTATACTTGTTTCAAGAATGAGCACTTGGTAAACAAAATTGAAACAGAAGCTGCCTCATTCATACATAATACAACAGATATTAGGCATTATGGATCCTTTCTTAATAAGGTTGTCTATTGTGTAATTTTGTTCTGAAGGCAAGCACCCGAATATGTTTATCCTTAATGGTTCCCGAATCTTTCAAACAACGAATAAATTTGAGTTAACAGACAAACCTCTTACATAATTATATAAGCTCTTTTGACTGTAAATTTTCATTTCATTCCCAATACCTTACAAAGTTGTCCGGAAATGAAGTCAAACTGATGTCTTTCTTTTTTTTTCATTGTTTCTAATTTTGAAATTAATTGGAAAGAATTCTGATAGGTTCTTCCGAGATGTTTCAATACACGTAGCGTCACAGGTGGCAAAAGCCGAGATATATTATTGCGATTGTGCTTTATAAAAATGATCGAAACAGATCATGTCTTATTGGACGGGTTGACCGGATTTTGTACTTTATTTAATTATTTTTAATAATTTATATTGATCAAATAAAACTTATGAATGGCAATGCGATTCAAAGTCCGAACCTTAGTTGATGAGAGGCCAAAATAGATTCTTCATTAGAATTAGAGTTACTTGGTAACTATCTTTAGTAAAAATTAGACGTGACAAATGGGCGGGTCGGGTCATATTTGGGTCGGGTCATTTGGATTCGGGTCCTTTTTATGTTCGGGTCATATTCGGGTTTGGTTGACACGGATCGGGTCGGGTCGGTTCGTGATCCTGTTTCGGTCGGATCATTTTCGGGTCAGGAATTTGTCGGGTGAATTTTGGGTCGGGTTGAGTTGTATTCGGATCTTGCTCCTGCCGGGATAAATGGGTTCGGGTTGATTTGATATTCGGGTCATGTGAAATTCAAGTCTCTTCATGTTTCGGGCAAATCGGGTTCGGGTTATTTTATGAATTTCTTAAGGTGACAAAACTAACCCGAAACTAAGAAACCCACCTGACCCACCTGAAATAGCAAATGACTCAAGCCCTCTTAACCAGAACCCGAACCGAATTGATCCGAACTTAAAATTGACCTTAATCCGACCCGACCTGATTCCAACCTGATTCTTTCCGAGACCCAAATAACTCGTACTCAAAATTGACCTCAATGTGTATCAACCATCAAACTATCAATATGATACCTGAAATACTTGACCGAACATGAAATAACCCGACCTGATGGATCTGATAACCCAAAAAAAGAACCCGAAAGAACCCAATCCGGATATTTTAGAAATATCAAACTACTGAAACCCGTCAAACCCGGACCTAGAGCTGGCAAACATGACCCGAACCCGAAAGATCCGCCCGACCTGGCCCGATCTGAAAAATTTGAAAAAGTCAAATGACTCGAACCCACCCGATCTGACCCAGTCCCGAAGAACCTGAACCCGAAATGACTGTTGTTTGATGATCACTCTAACCCGACCGACATAAAACATGAACCCGAAACCCGTCAAACACAGATCCAAACCCGGATTGAAATGATCCGAACATAAAACTGACCTAACCCGACCCGACTTGAACCTGCTAAAACCCGAGAACCAAGCCGAAAACTGACCTGATTTTGTGTCAACATGAAACCCGAATGGAACATGTTTGCCATTTCTACATGTTTAGTCCGAATAACTGAACCTAATCTGAACTGACTCGTTATTTGCAAGTTGCCACCTCTACATAAACCTAAAGCTGCCAACATAACCTGAACCATGACCCGAACCCGAAAGACCCGCCAAACCCGCTCTATACATCAATTTGAAATGTAGCCGAATCTATATTTTTATGAGTTATGATACATCAATTTGAAATGTAGATAAATTGAATTGGTATAAAATAATATATTTTATATTCAATAGTAAAATTCTAAATTTGCCTAACCGTTCATTTTATAGATAATGATTGGAAACTAAATAGTAAAATTCTAAATTTTTGTCATGTCCCACCACCTCACAGTGCCAATGTGGTGTACCAAGAATATCCACACTATGTTACGAGACTGGGGTATTGAGAATAAAATATTTACCCTTACATTAGATAATGCTAGTAACATGGATAAAATGCAAAAATTATTAGGTGAACAACTTTGTGCACAAAATTCATTATTATGTAATGGCCAATTTTTTCATATTCGGTGTTGTGCACATATTCTAAATCTAATTGTTCAAGAGGGTATTTAGGTTATTGATGAATCTGTACTAAAAATCAAAGAGAGTGTGAAATATATTTCTGGATCAGAATCAAGAAAAATTAAATTTGATGAGTGTGTTGAGCTTTATGGTGGTGGAATAAATTCCAAAAGTCTCTGTATGGATGTCCCTACTAGATGGAACTCAATGTATTTAATACTTGAAAGAGCCCTCCTTTACCGTAGTGCATTGTCAAACTTAGCGATGCACGATGCGAATTATGACAATTATCTCACAAGTGAAGAGTGGTGTAGGGTTAAGAAGATATTTGATTTGTTAAAACCATTTTATGAGATAACAAAATTATTTTCGGGAACAGAGTACTCGACGGCTAATTTATACTTTAAAAATGTATGGATGATTCGTTTTCATATATTGAATGCCGTCAAGAGTCCGGAAGATTACGTGCGGAAGATGGGTGAGAAAATGAAAGAAAAGTTTGACAAGTACTAGGAGGAGTACAACGTGTTACTTTCCTTCGATGTGATACTTAATCCATGCTATAAATTACAATTTGTGAGGTTTTGCTAGAAAAAACTAGGCATCGAACACAAGTGGGAATATGTTCGAAGCCAACTCTTTAAACTCTTTGAGGAGTACTCGAGCAACCAAATCGCCGCTCAAGTTATTCAAAGTTCATTCGACGATGACATAAGTGTAAGTTAAATTTTTATCTTGTTTGTTCTTTCTTGTGATAGATAAAACTTTTAATGCTCTACCTTATTTTTTTTCTCAAATCTATATTCTTTTAAATTGATATTATATTATATGTTTTTATGTAGGAATTCAATTCTTATGATGATGAAAATCTTGCTAATAAATACAACTTGATTTGTATCTTCGAAATCATGGTAATGGATTTGATATTCTTGCTTATTGGAAAGAAAACCAACAACGTTATCCCAAGTTAGCGACAATGGCACGGGATATATTAGCCATTCCTATTACTACTGTTGCATATGAATCATCCTTTAGCGTGTGTGTGTGTGTGTGGGGGGGGGGTAGAGTTTTGAATAAATGGAGGAGTTCTCTTTTATCCGAAAATGCACAAGCGCTTATCACAACTCGTAGCTGGCTATATGGATATGAAGGTAATACACTTTATAATGGTTTGTGTTATTGTAATAAGATATAATAGATTAATAATTATTATTTAAACTCTAAATATTAGAATATAATGCCGATATGGAGGAGAGCATGAATGTTTTAGGACAAGAGGTCAATTTTATTGGTTTAAAGAGAGCAAGGGTATCTGCCACTTCAAATGCTAGCTAATGTCATAATTTTCAGTAAATTTAAGTACTCAATTTATAATTGTTTTCATTTGTTAAAAAAATACTTGAATTAGTAAAATATTTAGAAGTTTTCTCTTTGTTCAATGTATTTTCAGGTTCCATATTCATGGTTAAGAGTCTTAACTTAAGGCTAGACATTAGAAAAGAAAAGAAAAAAAATACAAAAGAAGGAATCAAGGAGATATGTTGCTTGTTTTGGTTGTTTAGAAATTCGAACTATTATTTTTTATTATTAGGCCAATGATATGCTGTTGAAGTTAATTAAATTTCTGTTATGAGATATTTTTTGTTTGTTATTGGTAATCTTAGTAGTAATATAACTGAAGATTGATAAAATTCTTTATTAAGCTTATTTTGTTTAGAAATATTTTAATGTGCCTAATGTTTGTCATGAGTCAATATTTATTGCAAATAATGATCTCTTGATTCATTTAACTGATTTTTTAAAAATAAAAAAATAAAATACAAAAAATGGGCAAGAAGGACTAAGAAAATAACATTTGCATTGATTTCAAAGTCCTTGTTAGATTAAATTATTATTTCGGATATATTCAGGTTTCGGATTGGTTTGAACCTAGAATCAATATGGATTCGGGTCAGTTTAGATCTTGGCTTATCAGGTCTCGGATTCTCTCGGGACATGAGTTATATCGGGTTCGGACAAGTCGGGTTTTATGTCGGGTCGGGTTAGAGTGATCATCAAACAACAATCATTTCGGGTTCAGGTTCTTCGGGTCCGGGTCGGGCGGGTTCGAGTCATTTGACTTTTTCAAAATTTTCGGCTCAGGCCGGATCAGGCTTCAGGCGGGTCGGACGGGTCTTTCGGGTTCGGGTCATGTTTGCCAGCTCTAGTAAAAACGGAAGAAATACAGCAAGAATAGAAATAGCGGGCCTGGCTCACGAATTTTATTTTAAAATATTTTAATATAGCTTCAAAAAAAATTATTATTTAAGCAGATAACATTTGACCAACTTTATTCGTAAAACTAACATTTTCACCTACTTATTAGGCGAAAATAGAGAATTTTCACCATATTAGCTGGCAAAAGTTAAAAAATATTATTCTGCCCCTAACAGGAGTTGTTTGCCTGATTAATCAACTGTAAAAAAAAACTATTTCTGCCGCCTGATCAGGCAAAAATGCAAACAAATAAAAAATTATTTAAAAAAATCAATTTTTTTTAAACAAAATATTGTTGCAGTAAATTTCGCCTCATCATGAGGCAAAAATGATTTTTTTTTTCAATTTTAATACAAAATTTGCTCTAATTAAACATTTTCAGACATCAAATTTACTTTTTCGAACTTTCGCCAACTTAGCCGGCGAAAATAGGACTTTCGTCAGATTAGTTGGCGAAAACACAAGTTTTGCAAATGAAGTTGGTCATATGCTATTTTTGAAAGAAAAGTCTGATATCACGACGGCACTGGTAGCATGCCAGATCACGACGGACGGTATATTTATTGTTTTTACCATTCTATATACTGTTTTTATTTATTATTTATTTTTTATTTTTGGAATTTGTATGCACTATTCCAACATAGTACATATTATTTTGTTTTTTATATACTGTTTTTGTTCTTTATGTATACTAAGATAATACCCACGCTAACGCTGCGGGTTTTTGAATTTTCTTTTCTATTTCTTTATAAGAGGAACCAAATTATAATTCTATCAAAACATTATATGAGCTGAAAATAATTTGCAGTTTGTACAAACATAGCACACCTATGTACAATAATTTGACAACATGAACATCTTTTTCCTTGCAAGTGGAATCCTACATTATATAATATAATTATAACATCACCCAACACAATAACTACAAGAAATGGAATAATCCTCTCAATATAACAACGTAGTACATGTACACAATCTAGCATAAAATACATAGAAAAAATATTATAAATAGAGTGGATTAAGCTTGAATCATCCTGTCCCTGTGTATATATGTAAGAAGTTGTTATTTCTAGTTAAATCGTCCATCTCTCAACGTGACCTAATCAAATAAATCAATAATAATTTACACCAGAAAATAATAGAATAATTCAAGTAATAAGTCAAATATGCGTAAACAAAATATTTTATAATCTTTCAACAATTTTTTTACAATTTTTTTATCAACTTTCAACATTTTTTTAGAAAAACAATTATTTAGAAAATTATGACATACCTCCTCAGTTTTTGAGGGAATTGCATGTATAGAAATTAAAAAAGCATGAACACAAAAAATGTTATAATATCAAAATCTAGTGTTGATTCAGTAGAGCTATCGAGAGTGGTATCTTCATATTAAATATAAAATGCAAGAAGGAAAAAGGTACGCTTAAAAAATACTATATTTAAACCTTGCTTATTTTGTACAAGAATAAACGAAAGCAGCTCTCACCCAAAACATGGCCCCACAATATATGCATACATACCGTGTAATGAAGATTGATAGGAGCAAAAATTAGTTCCGGCAAAATGTTAATAAAATTCATATGATATTCACATGTGGTATATTCATATATTACAAAACAAAGCTAAATTTTTTTATCTTGCGGAGCTGCAGTGATCATCTTCTGCTGCATGAGTATATGAAGTCCAAGCACCAACCTTGGGCACTAATTGGAGTTCCTTTATGCCGAGTGGTAGAATTTCACTTTTGTTTCTTACTGAGTCTTTCTTAACTTTTGAAATATATGAATGGGTCATTAATAAAACCGAAAATTAAGGACAATCTAACAACGACAGCCTATGACATTTCTGATAAAATTAGTAAGTGGCACAATCAATGTCAAGGGCTGTACTTTTAGATGGGTTCAGTAATGTGCGCTTATGCTGAATGGATAATATAAATGAATATTATTGGACCAGCTGGTACGTGACATACAATTACGTACAATGTTATTTGGAAATTATGCTCAGAAAAAGAAAAAAGAGAAAAAAATAAATAAATAAACAACAGAAAAATCTACATTGTGTTATATACCCTAATTCACTAAATCGGCTACAAATTTACCACTAAATTTGCCTATTTCTTTTACAATGGTTATGAGAGATATTTAAGAATATCAAATAGTGAAAAACCAAACAGTTAAATAACAATAGTATACCAGTTAGGTCTTGTACTGGTATTTGCACCACGCCCTTTTTATTTTCTGGCTGGATACTTATTTGACGTAATTGTTTTCTGGTTTGCATTTAGATTGATTAAATTGTTTATAATGGGGCCAATGATTCTTAATTGAGGTTTAAATACTGAGTTTTCTATTCAAATTAAAAAACAACAAAATATTTCAAATAACTATTGCTCATCCTATTTCATGATGGTTGAAATAGATATGCTTTTTGAATTCCATGATTTTCTACTGTCAATATTTTTTTGGCGTAATCTAAAAATTTGTTGATTTGTATAATTTTGAATTTTCAGTTTTATTAGGATGACTGCAAATTATGACCTAATTTTCAGAAATCTAATTTCAAATAACCCTAATTTGTAGTAATCCTAATTAAATAAAAAAAAATTTAGAGCAACCCAAAACAGAAAATGGTTCTTTTTCAAGTTATCAGAAAAATGATAAAAAAAAAGAGAAGATTGACATGATGAGGACTGAGAATTATCACTTGAAAGAGGAAGATAGATAGAGAGTAAGGTAACTGAAGGCTTATTGTGGTTCAGGAAAATATGGTGAGAAATAAAGGAGTAGGGTTTACTTTTTTTTGGTAATTTAACTTAATAACAGTCATATCAGAATATAAAATTACGTGATATATGGCCATTAGTAGTTAATACATATTTTGTTGCATCTGTACATTCCCACTACCATTGATATACAATCAACACCTGTTCAATTAGCAATTCCTTTTGAACAAAATATCTGCAAAATATCATGGACCAATAAGAAAGAAGTATCTATTCTGATAAATAAAAGATTCAATAGTTATTGCCAAATTGAAATATGGAAAGGAAAAGATAATTTACAAAATTTGAGAGAAGATTAAAATCCTAAACTTGGAACATCAACAAACTGAATTAGAGATGGTTATTTTTCTAACCCAAGACATCGGTCGCTTATTGTGGAGGTGAGAGAGAGAGAGGGGGAGAGGATGCCTTTCAATGGATTGTGGACTGTGGCTGGGTTCTGTGAGGGAGAAGGGTAGAAGAAAAGCGTGGATTTCACTTTCTCGTTCCAAGTGGTTGGCAGCGAGTAAGAGAGAGAACAAATCCAGTGTTTTGAGGGAGCGTTGGTTGGGAAAAAGAGAGAGAAAGCAAAACGGGTCATTCATTTGGGAGCAAGCTGGCGATGAACAGAGCGTTTTGCCAATTGATAGAAGGGGCGTCAGAAGTAGGGAGAGAGCCAGAGAATGGAGGGATGAGGTGAGAGAGAGGAAGAGGGATTCAAATTTGAAGATTACAAGATTTATTCGCTAAATTTCGGAACACAAAAGATTACATTTTCTCAGTAAGACTTCCTATTAAGTACATTTTTTTTATGGCATAATAATAATATAACCGATATTAATGTCAGATAATACGTTCTCGTAGAAAACAAATAAAATATAATAATGTCAACAAATCCCGTCTTGTAACGTAATCGGGAGCCATGCCATACATCACGTAATTAAAATACATAATTATTGGTGAATTTAATACGTATTGTTGATGCATATCTGTTGTAAGTGGATGTCTTGCTATATTTAGGTGCTTTTAGCAAAAATAGATCTTAGTGGTCCCATAAATTCTCTATGACACATTTAGATAATTTGTAAGGAAGTTGGTTATATCGCTAACTTACGTTTTGCCAAATTTTACACCTATTCACGCTACTAAACTAGTTTTTGTCCTCTCACGCATGTTTTTGTGCACAGATTTCACCTCGTTTGTCCGATTTTAGCGAATTTGGTCATTCCGGAATCATCTCGAGGTCTAGTTTTTCGTGGAGAGCCGATTTTTAAGAATTGATATTTTTCTGGCCATCAAATTTGAAGATTATAAGGTAAACTCGCTTAATTTCGGCACACTAAAGATTATTTTCTCTCAGCAAAACTTCATATTAAATACATTTTTTCTCTGGCATAAAAATAATATGACCAATATGTATGTTAGATAATACATTCTCGTAGAAAATAAATACAAAATAATAATGTCAACAAATCCCGTCTTCTAACGTAATCGGAGCGATGTCATACATCACGTAATTAAAATACATCATTATTGGTGAATCTAATACGTATTGTTGGTACATATCTGTTGTAAGTAGATGTCTGGCTATATTTAGGTGCTTTTAGCAAAAATAGATCTTAGTGGTCCCATAAATTCTCCATGACACATTTAGATAATTTGTAAGGGAGTTGGTTCGATTTTTGCGACTTTGTGAAAATCAATAACGACGGAGTTTTTCCCATTTATTACAATTCATTTTTTGTTGTTTTGTGAAAAAAATACAAACTTCATTTTTTCCGTGTATTTTTTTTAATTTTTTATTATATAGAGAAAACAAAAAAAAATGTTTGCTTTTTTAGATATATTTCACTTCAATTCGATTTTTTTTATTTTGTTTTTATTTTTGTTTTTCTGAAAATATATAACGACGTAGTTATGGTTTCATTTTTTGGGATTTTTATTAAAATTAATACAAGTTCTGTTTTTTTTGCATATATTAGATTAAAATTTTTGTGGTATTGAGAACAACAAAAGATTGCTTTTTTCCATGCATTAGACTTCCATTCGATTATTTTGTTTTTGTAGAAATCTATAAGGATGGCGTTATTTCCACGTACTAGACTTCATTTTTTATGATTTTGTGAAAAACAATCAAATTTGGTTTTTTCCATGTAAAAAGACTTGCAATTTTTATGGTTTTATTAAAAAAATCAAACTTTTCTTTTTTTTCATGTATTATTACACTTCAATTCGATTTTTTTGTTGTTGTGAAAATCAATAGCGACGGAGTTTTTACCATTTATTACACTTCATTTTTTGTGGGTTTGTGAAAAACAATACAAACTATGTTTTTTAAGGTATTTCTTTTAATTTTTTGTTGTATTGCAAAAAAAAAAATTGTTTGCTTTTTTCGATGTATTTCACTTCAATTCGATTTTTTTTTTGTTTTTGTGGAAATTTATAACAACGGAGATATTTCCACGTATGATGTTTCATTTTTTGTGGTTTTTTGACAATCAAAACAAATTTTGTTTTTTCCATGTTTTAGATTTAAATATTTGTGGTTTTGAGAAAACAACAAGAGATTGCTTTTCTCCATGTATTACACTTAGATTCATTTTTTTTGTTTTTGTGGAAATATATATCAACGGAGTTATTTCCATGTATGAAGTTTCATTTTTTGTGCTTTTGTGAAAAACAATACAAATTGTGTTTTCTCCATGTATATAGATTAAAATTTTTGTGGTTTTGACAAAACAACAAGAGATTGTTTTTTCCATGTATTGCTTATCCATTCGATTTTTTTGTTTCATGGAAATCTATAACAACGGAGTTATTACCACGTATTAGTCTTCATTTTTTGTGGTTATGTGAAAAACAATAACATTTTGTTTTTTCCAAGTGAAAGACTTCCAATTTTTGAGGTTTTGATAAAAAAACAAATTTTTTCTTTTTTCGATGTATGATTTTTGTGTGAAAATCAATAACGATGGGGTTTTTCCCGCTTATTACAATTCATTTTTTGTTGTTTTGTGAAAAAAATACAAACATTATTTTTTCCATATATACACTTCATTTTTTGTGGTTTTTTGTAAAACAATACAAATTATGTTTTTTCCTTGTATTTATTTTAATTTTTTGTTGTATTGAGAAAACAAAAAAGAATGTTTGCTTTTTTCGATGTATTTCATTTCAATTCGATTTTTTTGGTTTTTGTTTTTGTTTTGGTTTTGGTTTTTGTTTTCGTAACAACATAGTTATTTCCACATATGATGTTTCATTTTTTGTGATTTTGTTAAAATCAATACAAATTGTGTTTTTTCCATGTATTAGATTTAAATTTTTGTGGTATTGAGAAGACTACAAAAGATTATTTTTTTCCATATATTTCACTTCCATTTTATTTTTTTATTTTTGTAGAAATCTATACGGACGGAGTTATTTGCACGTACTAGTCTTTGTTTTTTTTGGTTTTGTTAAAAGTATAAAATTTGGTTTTTTCCAAGTGAAAGCCTTACAATTTTTGTGATTTTGTTAAAAAAATAAATCCTTTCTTTTTTCCATGTATTGTACTTCAATTCGATTTTTGTGTTTTTGTGAAAATCAATAACCACGGAGTTTTTTCAATATTATACTTCATTTTTTGTGGGTTTATGAAAAACAATACAAACTATGTTTTTTCCTTGTATTTGTTTTAATTTTTTGTTGTATTGAAAAATAAAAAAAATTGTTTGCTTTTTTCGATGTATTTCACTTCAATTCAATTATTTTTATTTTTATTTTTATTTTTTGGAAATATATAACAATGGAGTTGTAATGTGTATTTTTATACACATTTTTAGGGTTTTTATCATGACAAATTCAATCATAATTCACATGAAATCTCTTAATACATTTTTGTGTAATTTTTACAGGTGAAAATACCATAAAAAGAAGAATTGGACCAAAACGCAAATAATGGGCCAAAGATGGCCAAACTTTCCCTAAAACCCTTAAATACCCCATACACATACTTCTCCAAGCCTAAATGATGGAAAACGTTGGTGGAAAAGATCAAACATTGGAACGAGTAAGAAACGAGCACAAAACGTTATGAAAACATCCACTGTCTCATGACATTCTTCAGCCAAACCGATACATGAACCGACCACGTTCGGTCCCAAAACAGAGAAGAAACGTCCAAGTTTCTTATAACGTTTCGTATCGGAATGTGATGTTCCGATCAAATGGATCCTAACCATCATTTTACACCTCAAAATAAACCTAGCAGTGAAAGAATAGCGAAAAAAGCGATGCATCAAAATTCTGGTCAACCGTCGCAGTCAAAGTCAACTCTTTCTCTCTCAAAAGCGCTGATTTTCCGAAATACTCGGAATTGAACAAACTCACCATCACTTGACTCATCTTGACAAGACAAGCACAACTGTATCATTCATCATCGCTGGCACCGCCGGAATTGACCAGAAAACGCGAAAAACCTCCTGTCCGCCATGAAAATAGACCGTTTGAGCTGAGAAGTTCTCGAGCTTGCCATTTCCTCTACAGACCTTTGTTTGAAATAATTCCAATGCCATTATCTTCTACTCATTCCTCTCTTTCCAACCATATAAATAACTCAAACAGTAATGAAGAATTGAGTGAGATAATCGAGTTTGAACTTAGTGTTCCATGAAATTGAATTCTGTTTTTTTGCTGAAATAACTCAATTCGAGCTGAAATTTCTCAAGACCATATCTCACTCCACAGACATCCTTTTCATGTAAAACTAATTCCATTATCTTCTTCTCTCTTCCCTCTTTCCATGGATATCAAGAACACAGAAAACTATGAAGAAATGAGTAAGATATTCGAGTTTGAAATGATGCCATTAAACCGTTCAACAAAATTCCAGATTTTAAAATAACCGCCAAATACTAAAATTCGAAATTCTCCCTCATTTTTCAACGGAATACAATGAAATTCGAACAGCAGGTCCTTCACACATGTGAGATTGGATCTGGACAACTGAAATTCCCCCTTTTTCCCCTGAAATTTCAAATCAACCACAAACAGAAAATTCACTTTTTACGCCCTCACTCTCTATTTAAAACACGCTCTTTCATACTCATTCTCCCACTCTTTTTAACTTATACACCACTCTCCACTCATCTTCTTGAACCCCTAGAATCACCATTGTTGAGTTTCAAGCTCACTTGGACTCTAATTTTCGTTTTTGAGTGAAAACGCACAGTTTGGGGCTGATTTGGGGAAAAATCGAATCGGTCGATTCTAGCTTGAATCGAGGTGCAATTGGAGCTTCAAATCGACTCAAGAGAACTACCGGCTGGTCTTCCAACTCTCGGTTTAGTCCAATTCTCTTTTAATTGCTTGCTTTGAATTTTGGATCGCAAGAACTCAATTTGTAGTAATAATGATTAAATTTTGTGAAATTCTTGTTTTTGTGATTATGTGTGAGTAAATCTAGAATACAAATGTGGACGGGATGGCCACACGACGGCTATCGAATGCACAATGGCGAAAGCTCCTTCGAGCAGACACGACCTCTCTACGGGCAATCATACGGGCAAGGAGCGTTGTTCAACCACTCGTCTAATCATGACTCGAGAGATGAAATGTTGAACCAACCTCGGGGTTTTCAAACTCAAATGAACTTTCAAAACCCGTACACGCCCGCCACACCAACCCATTTCTCTCAACCTCACCTCCAAAATGAGTAGTACGCTTCATACCAAGAATATCAACAACCTCAAATCTCTTTTGACGACAAATGGCTTGATAAACTGGACCTCTTCGAGAAACGTTTTTTAGAGATGTCAAACTTGCTCATGAAAGATATGGATGTAAATCGGGTAAAATCGTCGTTGAATTTCACACAATTTAACAAAACAATTTATATTTCCTTATTAATCAATTACGAGTATGAGTGGTAACGAGTTTAGGGGTCGAACAAAAGGAGGTGTGGCCTCAAGAATTAACTAGTTTCAATGATTATTCTTTAGTGTAAAATCTTTTATTTCAAGATTTATTAGGTAAATTTCCAAGTTTAAATTTTCTTTTCAGCCTTATCGTGAAAATTCAGCACGTCACACTTTGGTGTTTTAATTCGTAACTAGACCAAATAAACTGCGAATCCAACTCACGAGATACCGTTGGAAACAAGAAAGAGAGATCTATATTGTGGTTCTTTACTGTTATTATTACTTTATTAAAAAATTTCGAGATATTTGCAATTCAGTCCAGAACTTATCTCAGATTCAAAATCGGTTCAGCAGTAGATTCAGAAAATTATAGAAAAATCACCAAAACTTGAAAAATCCCAAACTTCATACAGAAATTCAATTATCAAGTTCTGGATTATCGGTTAAAAGTTCATATAATGATCTTTTGTAGTTTCAGATTTATAATGAAAATTCAGATCTGGATCAGAAACTAGTTCTGACAGACCAGTACTCACAAAAATTATAATATCTCCTAATCTGTCTTAACAACTACTATTTTAAAATCCATATTTGGATTCTACACTTCAAATTACTTCCAATGGGACTATTTTTCGATTTTTATTATTTATTTTTATATTTTTTAAAATTCAGAAGAAAAGAAATAGTAAATTGGACAAAAGTTTAAAAACCAGAAATACTACAATTTTGGAAAATTAATATCTCACAGATTACAGATCGGAATTGGGCAAAAGTTGGGTTGAAAATTATATAATAAATGAGAAATAAATTTTAAAAATTTTTATTTAATTTTTGAGATCTGAATTAGACACGAAATTAAGGGAAAAATACTGAAAATCAGAGAAAATACAGTAGCAAACAAATATTGATTAGGGTTTGATTTTTGGTTTTAAAAAAAGGGATTTTTAAGAGTATTTGATCAAGAATACCATCCTTAATCACTGAATATTCAATCTTTAAGATTTGTATAACAAGTTTAAGTAAATTCAAGCTAGAAAAACTCAATTAATGGACCAAAAATTGGATCTAAACAAAAATCAGCGAACTCATGTTCAAATCATAAAATTCAGTCCAAAACTTCAATTAATCAATCAAAATTCACAGCCAAGACCATGAATGACTAACTGGTCATAATACACATGTAATTATAGGTCTAATTGATCTAATAAATTCAGCCAAATCAATCAAATCAATGATTTTCGTTTTTAATAGTGATATAAGAAAAATTACACAAATCGGTCAAATTGATTCAAAATGAAGCAAGATTTGAAGTGATTCCTTCACAAATATCTATCCCTATACAGATCTACTCAATCATGATTAAACAAATACGATTCGATCTCAAATTTATCATTTTACGCCAAAAATTCAGATTTGAAAAGTTAGGAGAAAAGGAAAAAGTTTAAGGAGGATTTAATCAAATCACAGTGAGAAATCCAGGCTAGCAACTTCCTTGAGTAGATTTGAAACTCCAATTGCACCTCGATCCAAGCTAGAATCGACCGATTCGAATTTTCCCCAAATCAGCCCCAAATTGCACGATTTCACTCAAAAACGAAAATTAGAGCTCAAGAAAGCTTGAAACTCAATAATGGAGATTGTAGAGGTTAGAGAAGATGAATGGAGAGTGTTGTATAAGTTAAGGAGAGTGGGAGAATGAGTGATTTCTCTTCTCTAGATTGGGGTGCCTTTTATAGAGAGTTGAGGGCTTGAGTATTCTCTTGATTGGCTTGATCTGAAATTTCAGGGGCAAAATGGAGAATTCCAGTTGTCCAGATCCAATCTCACATGTGTGAACAACCTTATGTTCAAATTTCGTTATATTCCGTTGAAAAATGAGGGAGAATTTCGAATTTTAGTATTTGGCGGTTATTTTGAAATCTGAAATTTCGTTGAACAGTTACTTGCACGACTTCAAACTCAAATATCTCTCCCATTTCTTCGTCATTTTTGGTGTTCTTGGTATCCATGGAAAGAGGAAAGAGAGAAGAAGAGAATGGAATTGGTTGTACATGAAACGGATGTCTGTGGAGTGAGTTATGGACTTGAGAAGTTTCAGCTCGAATTGAGTTATTTTAACAAAAACAGAATTCAATTTCATTGAACACCGAGTTCAAACTCGATTATTTCACTCAATTCTTCATCATTTTTTGAATTCTTTATATGGTTGGAAAGAGGGGAATGAGTATAAGAGAATGGAGTTGGAATTATGAAAACCAAGATCTTTGCAGGAAATGGTGAGCTCGAGAAAACTGCAGCTCGAAATTGGTTATTTTTGGGCTGACAGGAGGTTTTCGCGTTTTGCGGCCAACTCTCGCCGTTCCAGCGATGGCTAATCATACGGTTGTGCTTGTCTTGTCAAGTCGAGTCGAATAGTATCAAGTTTGTTCAAATCCGAGCATTTCGAAAAAAAATCGCATTTTTGAGAGAGAAAGGGTTGACTTGACTGCGACGGTTGACTTTCCAGTTTTGACCAGAATTTTTGCGCGTGGCATTTTCTCTATTCTTGCGTTGCTAGGTTTATTTGAGGTGTAAAACGATGGTTATGATTCATTTGATCGGAACGTCACGTTCCGATACGAAACGTCGTAGGAAACATGGACATTTCTTCTCTGTTTTGGGACCGAACGTGGTCGGTTTACGTATCGGTTCGGCTGAAGAACGTCGTGAGACAGTTGACGTTTTCATAACGTTTTGTGGTCATTTTTTACTCGTTCCAATGCTTGGTCTTTTCCACCGACGTTGTTCATCTTTAAGATTAGAGAAGTATGTGCATGGGGAATGTGAGGGTTTTAGGGATAATTTGGCCATCCTTGGCGCATTATTTGCGTGATGGTGCTTCTTTTGGAGTTGCCTTTTTAAATAAGTCCTCCAATTCTTCGTTTTATGGCATTTTCACCTATAAATTACACAAAAATGTATTAAGATGTTTCAAATTATGTTTTATGAATTATGAGTGTTTTACATACATTTTATGTGAATTATGATTGAATTTGAGATGATAAAAACCCTAAAAATGTGTATAAAAATACACATTACAAATTCCACCACACTTAAACAAAGCTTGCCCTCGAGCGTAAATTAAAATCAAGTCTTAGGGTTTTTAGAATTAGTTTAAAGCGTTTTGAAAAGAGATTTAGTTATAGCCATGAATGTTATATACTAATATTTGATTATTATAATAATACACGAGGGTCGATGACTATCCATTAATAATTTCAAATTCAAATTTATTTAAAATTCCCCTATCCTTCAAATACGAACCTTTTTCCAAAAAGCAATGCCCTAATTTCATTTTTGATACTTTCTCCCCCTAAATTTAAAATGGTGAATTTATACAAATTACCCCAAAAGTTCCAACTAACTCAACTTTCTCTTTTATAAACACGTTAAAGTTGGTATGCTATCCACTCATGTTATCAAAAGACAAGCTGAGCGTTGCACGTACATAAAATCCTTCATTTTCTATTGCGGATATGTAAATTTTTTTTTCAAGGGTTTAAAAATAATTTTTCACATTTTTAATTTTTTTTTTGTGAAGGGATAACAGGTTACGATTTCGGTAACTTGTTTTTAGTGCGAAAATTAGAGATGGACATACGAGTCATTAGCTATGCCATGAAAGATAGGTTGAGTTAGAAAATTGTTGCGAAACTAGTGGTATTAAAAGTAACGTTTGATTTCTCAAAAGTTTTAATCACAGCATTACTTTAAAGAAAATGATTTATAATTTCGTTAAAGGGGCAAGTGAAATATTTATGAATTTTCAAAATGCTTAATGGATTTTAAATGAATATTATAAACGGAAATGAGGTGGAATGTGGCATTCATGACACGGTTAAATCCTTTTGAAGTTTTTCTAATCTTTTCATCATTTTCCAAAACCCTAAGTATTTTTCTGAAGTTACTTGAGAGGGCTTAGTTTTAAAATATTTTTCATTTTCAAAACTTTTTTCTTCTTTTCATTTAAACTTTATTAAAAAAAACAGATAAAAAAATGAAGAAAAACAAGTAAAAATTTTACATTTTATGGTGTTTAAAAATCGAATTGATGAATACATGGAAAAAAGAAAAGTTTTGTTTTTTTATCAAAACCACAAAAATGGGAAGTCTTTCACTTGGGAAAAACCAAATATTATTGTTTTTCACATAACCACAAAAAATGAAGACTAATACGTGAAAATAACTCCATTGTTAAAGATTTCCACGAAAACAAAAAAATCGAATTGATGAGTAATACATGAAAAAAATAATCTCTTGTTGTTTTCTCAAAACCACAAAAATTTAAATCTAATACACGGAGAAAACACAATTTGTATTGTTTTTCACAAAAGCACACAAAAAATGAAACCTCATACGTGGAAATAACTCCGTTGTTATATATTTCCACAAAAACAAAAAAATGAATGGAAGTGTAATACATGGAAATAAGCAATCTTTTATTGTTTTCTCAATACCATAAAAATTTGAAATTAATACATGGAAAAAACACAACTTTTATTAATTTTAATAAAAATCTCAAAAAATGAAACCTCATACGTGGAAAGAACTACGTTGTTATATATTTTCACAAAAAAAAAACAAAAAAATTAAAATAAAAAAAATTGAATTGAAGTAAAATCCATCGAAAAAAGCAAAATTTTTTTTTGCTTCCTTTATACAATAAAAAATTAAAACAAATACATCGAAAAAATAAAGTTGGTTTTTTTTTCAAAAAAGAACAAAAAATGAATTGTAATAAATAGGAAAAACTCCGTCGTTATTGATTTTCACAAAAACACAAAAATCGAATTAAAGTGGAATACATGGAAAAACAAAAAATTTTGTTTTTTAACAAAACCAAAAAAATTGAAGTCTACATGGAAAAAACCAAATTTGTACTGTTTTTCACATAACCACAAAAAATTAAGACTAATATGTGAAAATAACTCTGTTGTTATTGATTTCCACAAATACAAAAAAATTGAATTGAAGAGTAATACATGGAAAAAAGCAATCTCTTGTTCTTTCCTCAAAACCAATAATATTTAAATCTAATATCTAGAAAAGACACAATTTGTAATGATTTTTACAAAACAACAAAAAATGAAACCTCATACGTTGAAATAATCTGTTGTCATATATTTCCACAAAAACAAAAACAAAAACAAAAGAAATCGAATTGAAGTGAAATACATCGAAAAAAGCAAACATTTTTTTTGTTTTCACAATACAACAAAAAAATTAAAATGTATACATGGAAAAAACAAAATATGTATTGTTTTTAAAAAAACCACAGAATAGGAAGTGTTATAATTGGAAAAAACTCCGTCGTTATTGATTTTCACAAAAACACAAAAATCGAATTGAAGAGCAATAAATGGAAAAAATGAAAAGTTTTATTTTTTTCAACCAAACCACAAAAATAAAAATCTTTTACACGAAAAAAATCAAATTTGTGTTTTTTTACAAAACCACGAAAAATGAAGACTAATACGTGGAAATAACTCGGTTGTTATAAGATTTCTACTAAAACAAAAAAATGAAATTGAAGAGTAATTCATGGAAGAAAGTAATCGCTTGTGTATTTCTCAAAACTACAAAAATTTAAATCTAATACATTGAAATAACATAATTAGTATTGATGTTCACAAACTCACAAAAAATAGAAACTCATACATGGAAATACTCATACATAGAAAAAAGGAAAAGTTTTGTTTTTTAAACAAAACCACAAAAATTGCAAGTCTTTTACATGAAAAAAAATCAAATTTGATTGTTTTTCACAATACCACAAAAAATGAAGACTAGTACGTGGAAATAACTCCGTCCTTATAAATTTCTACAAAAACAAAATAATCGAATGGAAGTGTAATGCATGGACAAAAGCAATCTTTTGTTGTTTTCTGAATACCATAAAAATTTAAATATAATACATGGAAAAAACACAACTTGTATTAATTTTAATAAAAATCCCAAAAAATGAAACTTCATACGCGGAAATAACTACGTTGTTATATATTTTCACAAAAATAAAAACAAAAAAAATAAAAAAATCGAATTGAAGTGTAATACATCGAAAAAAGCAAACATTTTTTTTGTTTTCACAATTCAACAAAAAAATTAAAACATATACATGGAAAAAACAAAATTTATATTGTTTTTAAAAAAACCACAAAAAAGGAAGTGTTATAAATGGAAAAAACTCCGTCGTTATTGGTTTTCACAAAAACACAAAAATCGAATTGAAGAGCAGTAAATGGAAAAAATGAAAAGTTTTATTTTTTTCCACCAAACCACAAAAATAAAAATCTTTTACACGGAAAAAATCAAATTTGTGTTTTTTTCACAAAACCACTAAAACTGAAGACTAATACGTGGAAATAACTCGGTTGTTATAAGATTTCTACAAAAACAAAAAAAATCAAATTGAAGAGTAATACATGAAAGAAAGTAATCACTTGTTGTTTTCTCAAAACTACAAAAATTTAAATGTAATACATTGAAAAAACACAATTAGTATTGATGTTCACAAATCCACAAAAAATAAAAACTCATACGTGGAAATACTCTGTTGTTATTTATTTCTTCAAAAACAAAAACAAAAACAAAAAAAAAAACAAAATAAAAATAATCGAATTGATGTGAAATACATCGAAAAAAGCAAAGATTTTTTTTTTGTTTTCTCTATATAATAAAAAATTAAAAAAAAAGGAAAAACTAAAATTTGCATTTTTTTTCACAAAACAACAAAAAATGAATTGTAATAAATGGGAAAAACTCTGTTGTTATTGATTTTCACAAAAAACACAAAAATCGAATTGATGTGTAATAAATGGAAAAAAGAAGAGTATTGTTTTTTTATCAAAACCACAAAAGTTGGAAGTCTTTCACATGGAAAAAACCAAATGTTATTGTTTTTTACATAACTACAAAAAATGAAGACTAATACGTGGTAATAACTCCGTTGTTATAGATTTCCACAAAAATGAAAAAATCGAATTGATGAGTAATATATGGAAAAAATAATCTCTTGTTGTTTTCTCAAAACCACAAAATTTTAAATCTAATACATGGAGAAAACAAAATTTGTATTGTTTTTCACAAAAGCACAAAAAATGAAGCCTCATACGTGGAAATAACTCCGTTGTTATATATTTCCATAAAAACAAAAAATTGAATGGAAGTGTAATATATGGAAAAAAGCAATCTCTTGTTGTTTTCTCAAAACCACAAATATTTAAATCTAATACATGGAAAAAACACAATTTGTTTTCATTTTCAAAATATCACAAAAAATGAAACATCATACATGGAAATAACTCTGTTGTTATATATTTCCTCAAAAACAAAAACAAAAAAAATCGAATTGAAATGAAATACATCGAAAAAAGCAAACTCTTGTTCTTTCCTCAAAACCAAAAATATTGAAATCTAATACATAGAAAAAACACAATTTGTATTGATTTTTACAAAACAACAAAAAATGACACCTCATACGTTGAAATAATCTGTTGTTATATATTTCCACAAAAATAAAAACAAAAACAAAAAAAATCGAATTGAAGTGAAATACATCGGAAAAAGCAAACATTTTTTTTGTTTTCACAATACAACAAAAAAATTAAAACATATGCATGGAAAAAACAAAATTTGTATTGTTTTTAAAAAAACCACAAAAAAGGAAGTGTTATAAATGGAAACAACTCCGTCATTATTGATTTCACAAAAACACAAAAATCGAATTGAAGAGCAATAAATGGAAAAAATGAAAAGTTTTATTTTTTTCAACCAAACCACAAAAATAAAAATCTTTTACACGGAAAAAATCAAATTGGTGTTTTTTTCACAAAACCACGAAAAATGAAGACTAATACGTGGAAATAACTCGGTTGTTATAAGATTTCTACAAAAACAAAAAAATGAAATTGAAGAGTAATTCATGGAAGAAAGTAATCGCTTGTGTATTTCTCAAAACTACAAAAATTTTAATCTAATACATTGAAAAAACACAATCAGTATTGATGTTCACAAATCCACAAAAAATAAAAACTCATACGTGGAAATACTCTGTTGTTATATATTTCCAGAAAAACAAAAACAAAAACAAAATCCAAAACAGAAAAAATCAAATTGAATTGCAATCCATCGGTTAAAGCAAACATTTTTTTTGTTTTCTTAATAAAACAAAAAAATTAAAACAAATACATATAAAAAACATATATTGTTTTTCACAAAAACACAAAAAATGAAGTGTAATAAATTGAAAAAACTCTGTCGTTTCTGATTTTCACAGAAATACAAAAATCGAATTGATGTGTAATACATGGAAAAAAGAAAAGTTTTGTTTTTTTATCGAAACCACAAAAATTGGAAGTCTTTCACTTTGAAAAAACCAAATGTTATTGTTTTTCACATAACCACAAAAAATTAAGACTAATAACTGGTATTAACTCCGTTGTTATAGATTTTCACGAAAACGAAAAAATCGAATTGATGAGTAATTCATGGAAATAAGCGATCTATTGTTGTTTTCCCAAAACCACAAATATTTAAATCTAATACTTGGAAAAAACACAATTCGTTTTTATTTTCAAAATATCACAAAAAAAGAAACATCATACATGGAAATAACACCGTAGTTATTTATTTCCACAAAAACAAAATAAAAAAAAATTGAATTGAAGTGAAATACATCGAAAAAAGCAAACAATTTTTTTTCCAATACAACAAAAAATTAAAACAAATACATGGAAGCAACATAGTTTGTATTGTTTTTCACAAACCCACAAAAAATGAACTGTAATAAACGGTAAAAACTCCGTCGCTATTATTTTTCACAAAAAAAAAATCGAATTGAAGTGTAATACATGAAAAAAAAGAAAAGTTTTATTTTTTTAACAAAACCTTAAAAATTGCAAGTCTTTTACATGGAAAGAACCCAATTTGATTGTTTTTCACAAAATCACAATTTGTATTGATTTTTACAAAACAACAAAAAATGAAACCTCATACGTTGAAATAATCTGTTGTTATATATTTCCACAAAAATAAAAACAAAAACAAAAAAAATCGAATTGAAGTGAAATACATCGAAAAAAGCAAACATTTTTTTTGTTTTCACAATACAACAAAAAAATTAAAACATATACATGGAAAAAACAAAATTTGTATTGTTTTTAAAAAAACCACAAAAAGGAAGTGTTATAAATGGAAACAACTCCGTCGTTATTGATTTTCACAAAAACACAAAAATCGAATTGAAGAGCAATAAATGGAAAAAATGAAAAGTTTTATTTTTTTCAGCCAAACCACAAAAATAAAAATCTTTTACACGGAAAAAATCAAATTGGTGTTTTTTCACAAAACCACGAAAAATAAAGACTAATATGTGGAAATAACTCTGTTGTTATAAGATTTCTACAAAAACAAAAAAATGAAGTTGAAGAGTAATACATGGAAGAAAGTAATCGCTTGTTGTTTTCTCAAAACTACTAAAATTTAAATCCAATACATTGAAAAAACACAATCAGTATTGATGTTCAGAAATCCACAAAAAATAAAAACTCATACGTGGAAATACTCTGTTGTTATAGATCCCCGAGCCGGGACGTGGCGGCTGACGGCAACGTAACGGCGGGACGCCGGAGCATCGTTCTCGGACGGATCAACGATACAGGCCTAAGCCGCCATCGTCCATTCCCATCCGACCCGTAATTCCGAGAGAAGGGCGGCGGCCGAAAACGACCATCGTTTGTGACAAACGGTGCGTCGCCTAGCGCGCCGTTTTTGACCGACCACCGTTCGGACAAACGACCGATGCTAGAGCGTCGTTCACGAACAATGCACCGTACCTGAGCATGACGCGCCGTTCCCGATGACGACGCGAGCTTTACCGAATCGGCAGCCAATTCCGAGGTGCCTATGCAACGGAGGAATTACGGGTCGATCAGCGTGCGGACGAACGACGCGCATTTCTTTCGAAAATTGCTTCCGAACTACAAACGGGACCGCGTCCAAAACCGAGAGGAAAAACGGGGGAGCCACGTTCCGGGGATGGGACTACTGGGCATCGGAATCTGGAAAGCGGGACAGCGACCGATGCGGCCCCACGTCCGCGGCCGCAGCAAGGGCCAAGGCCATTTATATATAATAGGGACGGGACCAGCCTCATTTTCAAGCTCAAGCACCCAGGGACATATATCTCAATAGGCATAGTGCCGCGAGCCACCCCTGGGAGGAAAAGGTCACGCGTTACTACATGTTTCGCCCCTCATTTTCTGAAATTCGCTCGAGCATACACCTCCCCATATAATTAGCAGGGAGCCTACACCCTCCCTCCTATATATCTGAATAGGCATAACCCCCCCAGCCACCCCCGGGGATGAAAGGTCACGCGTTACTACATGTTTTCCCACCATGGGCGCGGCCCCAAAAACGACCATCATTTTTGGAAAACGATGGGCCGACCGCACAAAAACAAAAACTAAAACAAAATCCAAAACAGAAAAAATTAAATTGAATTGCAATCCATCGGTTAAAGCAAAAATTTTTTGTTTTCTTAATAAAACAGAAAAATTAAAACAAATACATATAAAAAACATATATTGTTTTTCACAAAAACACAAAAAATAAAGTGTAATAAATTGAAAAAACTCCGTCGTTTGTGATTTTCACAAAACTACAAAAATCGAATTGATGTGTAATACATGGAAAAAAGAAAAGTTTTGTTTTTTTATCGAAACCACAAAAATTGGAAGTCTTTCACTTAGAAAAAACCAAATGTTATTGTTTTTCACATAACCACAAAAAATTAAGACTAATACCTGGTAATAACTCCGTTGTTATAGATTTCCACGAAAACGAAAAAATCGAATTGATGAGTAATACATGGAAATAAGCAATCTCTTGTTGTTTTCTCAAAACCACAAATATTTAAATCTAATACTTGGAAAAAACATAATTTGTTTTCATTTTCAAAATATCACAAAAAATGAAACATCATACATGGAAATAACACCGTAGTTATATATTTCCACAAAAACAAAATAAAAAAAATCGAATTGAAGTGAAATACATCGAAAAAAGCAAACAATTTGTTTTTTCAATACAACAAAAAATTAAAACAAATACATGGAAGCAACATAGTTTGTATTGTTTTTCACAAACCCAGAAAAAATGAACTGTAATAAATGGTAAAAACTCCGTCGCTATTATTTTTCACAAAAAAAAAATCGAATTAAAGTGTAATACATGAAAAAAAAAGAAAAGTTTTATTTTTTTAACAAAACCTTAAAAATTGCAAGTCTTTTACATGGAAAAAACCCAATTTGATTGTTTTTCACAAAATCACAAAAAATGAAGTCTAGTGCGTGGAAATAACTCCCTCCAAATAAATTTCTACAAAAACAAAATAATCGAATGGAAGTCTAACGCATGGAAAAAAACAATCTTTTGTTGTTTTCTCAATACCAGAAAAATTTTAATCTAATACATGCAAAAAAAACACAACTTGTATTAATTTTAATAAAAATCCCAAAAAATGAAACCTCATACGTGGAAATAACTACGTTGTTATATATTTTCAGAAAAACAAAAATAAAAACAATAAAAACAAAATAAAAATAATCGAATTGATGTGAAATACATCGAAACAAGCCAAGATTTGTTTTTCTCTATATAATAAAAAATTAAAAAAAAATAAATGAAAAAAATAAAGTTTGTATTTTTTTCACAAAACAACAAAATATGAATTCTAATAAATGGGAAAAACTGCGTCGTTATTGATTTTCATAAAAACACAAAAATCGAATTGATGTGTAATACATGGAAAAAAAAAGTTTTGTTTTTTTATCAAAACCACAAAAATTGGAAGTCTTTCACTTGGGAAAAACCAAATATTATTGTTTTTCACATAACCACAAAAAATGAAGACTAATACGTGAAAATAACTCCATTGTTAAAGATTTCCACGAAAACAAAAAAATCGAATTGATGAGTAATACATGGAAAAAATAATCTCTTGTTGTTTTCCCAAAACCGCAACAATTTAAATCTAATACACGGAGAAAACACAATTTGTATTGTTTTTCACAAAAGCACCCAAAAAATGAAACATCATACGTGGAAATATCTCCGTGGTTATATATTTCCACAAAAACAAAAAAATGAATGGAAGTGTAATACATGGAAATAAGCAATCTCTTGTTGTTTTCTCAAAACCACAAATCTTTAAATCTAATACATGGAAAAAATACATTTTGTTTTGATTTTCAAAAAACCACAAACAATGAAACATCATAAATGGAAATATCTCCGTTGTTATATATTTCCACATAAACAAACAGAAAAAATCGAATCGAAGTGAAATACATCGAAAAAAGCAAACAATTTTTTTTTCAATACAACAAAAAATTAAAACAAATCCATGGAAACAACGTAGTTTGGTTTGTTTTTCACAAACCCACAAAAAATGAAGTGTAATAAATGTTAAAAACTCCGTCGGTATTGATTTTCACAAAAACACAAAAATCGATTTGAAGTGTAATACATGGAAAAAAGGAATAGTTTTGTGTTTTAAACAAAACCAGAAAAATTGCCTGTCTTTTTGTAAATCGCGTAAAGATATTTTTACACAATTAAGCAAAGATATTTATAATTTCCCTAGTTTCACTCTTAAGCATATATGTGGTCTTTTGAGTTTTAGGTGTCGAACTCAAGGAGAATGGCCTTGAGATATTACAATTCTTTTCAATAGTAGGTCTTGTTTTGTTCAAAGGTTACAGATTGTTTTAGAAGGTTAATGATGTATTAGATGGAATTTAAACGAGTTCGTACACAATTCTTTTGAAAAATCTTTAATAATAGTTCCGAATGTCCAAAAGTTGCAAATGATATGCTAATGAAAACAAGAGAATGAGATCTTCACAATGCAAGGCAAATCAATTATCACTTTTGTTCGTATTTTTATGTAATTTTCGTTTTAGTCGACACTTTTCATAATCAATCAACAGAGTTATTCATAAAATCACAGAAAATCGAAAGTACTTCAAAAATCACCAAAATTTAACAGAAATTAGGAAAGCAAGTTCAGATTATATGGTAAAAATATCAGATCAAAAAGATTTATCCTCCAACAATTATGATCAAAACTCAGAACATTTGCTGTTTTGAGTATCATCGGTTCGTTGTTCCGCCATTGCTGACCAGAGTGTGCAAATCGATCTTCTTCTCACATTTCACACAACGAAATCCAAAACGGTGACTCAGGCTTCGTTCTCAACTTCCTCACGATGGTTCACAACCATTATAGCTCCCCAATCCGCCTTGAATCCAGAGAATTTCTCCATTAACCAACTCGGTTTCAGTTTTGCGAAAATAACCAAAAATTGCTGAACTCGTGAATCAAACTATGATTTTGAGTTGTTTTTCCTTCGAATTGAGGCTTCGGAATTCATGGTCAGCCTTTACTAAAGCTTTAAGACACAAAAAGAATCATCTTTGCTTGAGAAAAATTGAAATGGTTGATCGAATTCATCCACTGTTCGAAACTCGACCGTTGGTTCATCAGTTCTTCAAAAGTTCATTTAGGATTTCGTCGAACAGTTGATTTAACTTCAGATTTCTCACTCGATTTTGCACCATTTGATGAGTTCTTCATACGTATAGAAAGAGCAAGAAGAGAGGAAGAGAATAGAGTTGGTTTTGGCTCGAATGATGGACTGTAGAGGGCAAGGTTGCTCGAAGAAGCTTTCTCAGGTCAGAAACATGGCTGGTTGCTTTTGGCTGGCGGATTCTGACGATCGCCGGCGTTCTCAGAGGTGGAGAATAACACCAACTTATTCGTCTTGTCGTGCTGAATCCAAGGATATGCAGTTTGATCGATTTTGAGCTTGTTTGAAAATCGGTTATTTGGGTGAATTTGTGTAGGGTTTTGGTAGACTTGGTTGGCCATCTTTGGCCCATGATTTGCAATTTGGGTCGAAATCTTCATCTTACGGCCTTTTCGCCTGTAAAATATTATAAAAAATGTATTAAGAGGTTCCAAATCATGTTTTATGAATTATAAGTATTTTTCATACATTTAGGTGAATTAAGGATGCATTTGAGATGATAAAAACCCTAAAAATGTGTATAAAAAATACACATTACAAATTCCACCACACTTAAACCAAGCTTGCCCTCAAGCGTAAATTAAAATCAAGTCTTAGGGTTTTTAGAATCAGTTTAAAGTGTTTTAAAAAAAAGATTTAGTTATTGCCATGAATGTTATATACTAATATTTGATTATTATAATAATACACGAGGGTCGACGACTATCCATTAATAATTTCAAATTCAAATTTATTTAAAATTCCCCAATCCTTCAAATACGGATCTTTTTCCAAAAAGCAATGCCCTAATTTTGTTTTTTATACTTTCTCCCCCTAAATTTAAAATGGTAAATTTATACAAATTACCCCAAAAGTTCCAACTAACTCTCAACTTTCTCTTTTATAAACACGTAAAGGTTGGTATGCTATCCACTCATGTTATCAAAAGACAAGTTGTGCTTTGCACGTACAAAAAATCCTTCATTTTCTATTGCGGATATGTAAAATTTTTTTCTTTTTCAAGGGTTTAAAAATAATTTTTCACATTTTTGAATTCTTTTTGTGAAGGGATAACAGGTTACGATTTCGGTCACTTGCTTTTAGTGCGAAAATTAGAGATGGACATACGAGTCATTAGCTATGCCATGAAAGATAGGTTGAGTTAGAAAAATTTTGCGAAACTAGTGGTATTAAAAATAAGGTTTGATTTTTCAAAAGTTTTAATTACAGCATTACTTTAAAGAGAATGATTTATAATTTCATTAAAGGGGTAAGTAAAATATTTATGAATTTTTGAGACGCTTAATGGATTTTAAATGGATATTATAAATGGAATGAGGTGGAAAATATGGCATTCATGATGATAACTATTCTCTTTTTTGAATTTTCAAATTTTTTCATCATTTTTCAAAACCCTAAGTATTTTTCAAAAGTTGCCTGAGAGGGCTTAGTTTTAAAATATTCCAAAAACCATTGCTTTTCATTTTAAAATTCTTGCATACAAAGTTTTACTTCCAAAACCAAACAAAATGAAAGAAGGAAAGTAAAAATTTTTAAATTTTTGTGGTATTTATGAGTTTGATATTGTTTTTGAAATTTTTCGATTTGATCAATTTTTATGAATTTTCACATTTTTGTAAGAAAACAAAACTTGGTTTTGCACAAAACCACCCCACCACACTTAAACCTTTGTTTGTCCTCAAACAAAAAGTTCAAAAAATGAGAAAATTGTGGAAATTGGAAAAATTATTGGGGATTTATGCAAAACCTCTCCCACCACACTTAAACTTTTGCGTAGCAAATGTTTAAGTGTGAAAGAGAGTTTTGTAAAAAGAAGAAAAATAAAATAAAGAAAGGAAAAATACGACCTGACACGACGAGTTGCCTCTCGTCAAGCGCCCTTGTTTTACGTCTTGAGCTCGACGCATTTATGCTTTCATTCTTTTCTTCCCTCGCTTTGTGGCACCGCTTCTAAATCATGCTCATCGAACCACCTTGTATCATGATTCTCGTAAAAAGCCTTTAAGCGATGACCATTAACCTTGAATTTGATGTCTTCTCCCCTAGAAATTTCAAATACTCCAAATGGCAAAATATGTGTAATTAAGTAAGGACCTGTCCATCGGCTCTTCAGCTTCCCGGGATGTAATCTCAACCGAGAATTGAATAACAAGACCTTATCGCCAATTTTAAATTCCTTTTTGCGAATAAGTTTGTCGTGAGCGATGGTTAGTTTTTCTTTGTAAATTCGAGAATTATCATAAGCCTCAATGCGAAGCTCTTCTAATTCTTGAATTTGCAATTTTCGCAACCTCGCATCTTTTGGGTAATCTTGATTTACCTTTTTGATTGCCCAAAATGCTTTGTGCTCAATTTCCACCGGTAGGTGACAACTCTTTCCATAAATGAGTTTAAAAGGAGTCATCCCTATCGGTGTTTTGTATGCGGTGCGGTAGGCCCATAACGCATCCCCAAGCCTCTGACTCCAATCCTTGCGAGAGGGATTAACCACTTTCTCAAGGATTGATTTTATTTCCCGATTGGATATTTCGGCTTGCCCATTAGTTTGGGGATGATAAGCGGTTGACATGCGGTATTGTACATGATAATTTTTCAAAAGGGATTCGAGATACTTATTATTGAAATGCGAACCCCTATCGCTAATGATAGCTTTAGGCACCCCAAAACGCTGAAAAATATTCTTTTTAAGGAATTCTATCACCGTTTTGGAGTTGGCATCCCTTGTTGGTATGGCCTCAACCCATTTTGAAACATAATCAACACACACAAGAATATATAAATACCCATTTGATTGAGGAAAGAGGCCCATGAAATCTATCCCCCAAACATCGAAAAGCTCAAAAAACAATAAAGCTTTAAGAGGCATTTCGTTTTTGCGGGTTAGATTGCCCGTTTTTTGGTAATTTTCACAACTCTTTACAAAGGAATGAGCATCTTTATAAAGAGTTGGCCAATATAATCCACTTTGGAGTACCTTATGACTTGTGCGTTGCCCTCCAAAGTGTCCCCCACATTCTAAAGTGTGACAAAAAGAGAGTACCGAATTTATCTCGTGATCGGGGACGCATTTTCGCACCATTTGATCGGAACAAATCTTGTAGAGGTAGGGGTCTTCCCAGAAGTAATAGCGTGAATCATTTTTTATTTTGTCCTTTTGAGCTCGAGAGAGAGTGTTTGGCAATTCGTGAGTTTCGAGGTAGTTGACGATGTCGGCGTACCAAGGTGCCATGCCATGGATAGTATAGAGTTGCTCGTCGGTAAAGAGTTCGTTGATCGGAATGATATCGCCTTCGTTTGTTGGGAGTCGGCTAAGATGATCGGCCACCAAGTTTTCGGCTCCTTTTTTATCCCGAATCTCCACGTTAAACTCTTGAAGGAGAAGGATCCATCGGAGGAGGAGCGGCTTGCATTCCTTCTTTTTCATTAAGTGTTCGAGCGCGGCATGATCTGAAAATACAACAACTTTTGTCCCGACCAAGTATGATCGGAACTTTTCCAATGCAAAGACAATGGCCAATAATTCTTTTTCCGTTGTTGTGTAATTTCGTTGGGCGTCATCTAAAGTTTTAGAAGCGTAGTAAATTACGTGGGGTACCTTCCCGATGCGTTGCCCCAAAACCGCCCCGACACTTAGATCACTTGCGTCGCACATGATCTCAAAGGGGAGATTCCAATCCGGTGGTTGGATAATGGGCGCTTCGCACAGTTTCCCCTTTAGTTTGTCGAATGCCGCCTTGCACGCATCGTTGAACTCGAATTTGATCTCTTTTGGAGAAGCCCGCACATTGGTTGAGCGATTTTTGAGAAGTCTTGAATGAAACGCCGATAGAAGCCGGCGTGTCCAAGGAATGAGCGGACATCTTTCACATTGCGAGGGTATGGAAGTGTCTTGATAACGCCGATCTTCGCCTTGTCGACTTCCAACCCCTTTTCTGAAATTAAATGACCTAATACAATTCCTTGGCTTACCATAAAATGACACTTCTCAAAATTTAAGACAAGGTTAGCTTCAACGCACTTTTCCATTATTAGGCTCAAGTTATGGAGACACTCATCAAACGAGTTGCCATAAATGGAAAAGTCGTCCATGAATACTTCAATAAATTTAGAAATATAATCAGAAAAAATAGAAAGCATACACCTTTGAAAAGTTCCAGGCGCGTTGCATAGTCCAAACGGCATTCGTCGATAGGCGAAAGTCCCAAAGGGGCAAGTGAATGTCGTCTTCCTCTGATCTTCTGGATCGATGGCGATTTGAAAATAGCCCGAGTACCCATCCAAAAAGCAATAGTAAGGCCGCCCTGCTAATCTCTCGAGCATTTGATCGATGAAGGGAAGAGGAAAGTGATCCTTTTTTGTCGCCGCATTGAGTTTGCGATAATTGATGCAAACCCTCCATCCATTTTGCACTCGAGTGGGAACGCGTTCACCTTCAGAGTTTTCGATGATGGTGATCCCCGTCTTTTTAGGAACAACATGGATTGGAGAAACCCATTCCGAATCGGCCACCACGTATATAATTCCCGCGTCTAGAAGCTTGAGGAGCTCCTTTTTTACCACCTCCATCATTACTGGATTTAACCTTCATTGTGCTTCTCTTGACGGTTTTGATCCTTCCTCCAAAACAATTTTGTGCATACATGTCGAGGGGCTTATACCTTGGCATATCGGCCAATGTCCAACTGATTGCCTTCTTGTATTTTCCAAGAGTTTCCACCAATTGGGTTTCCTGGTCAAGAGTTAGGTTTGATGCGATGATGACGGGTAATGTGTTGTTTGGCCCGAGGTATGCGTATTTGAGGTGATCGGAAAGAGGTTTGAGTTCGAGAGTAGGAGCCTCCTCGATTGATGGCTTAATGCGTTCTTGTGATATTTGGAGTTCTTCATGAGGGGAATTCGAAATGAATTTTATTTCTTCATTATGTTCTTGCTCTATTTCTTGCTTCTCATTTGCTTGGTCGATCTCTCCCCAAACATCCTCAAAAATCGCATCGTATTCCTTGGAGTACTCTTCTTCCAAGTGTTCTTCAGCCATCTCATCGATCTCGTCAATAATGGTTATGCTCGATACATTGTAATCGTTCGGGTACTTGATGGTGTCAAATATGTTGAAGGTGATTTTCTCGTTGTCGAATTCCATGGACATCGTTCCTGAGTGGCAGTCTATGCATGTTCGCGCAGTCCTTAGAAAGGGTCTTCCTAAGAGAATGGCGGATGAATCGGCGTTGTCGCCCATTTCAAGAATGTAGAAGTCGGCTGGGAAAACCAAACCATTCACCTTGACGAGTACATCCTCCGCGACACCGAGGACGGCGGCCGTCGAACGGTCAGCGAGTTGCACCATCACCCTTGTGTCCTTTAGGCCGCCCAAACCCAAGGTCCCGTAAACGTACCTACGCATTACGTTTATGGAGGCTCCTAAGTCGAGCATGCACCTCGCGAGTTGTTGAAGACCAATGGTGCACGGAATAGCGAAAACTCCAGGGTCTTTCTCTTTTTATGCTACTCGCGTGTTGATGCTCATCACAGAGGGTAGGTTTATCGTCTCGTTCCCCTTTAATTTTCTCTTATTTGTGCATAGATTCTTGAAGAACTTGGCATATGGGGGATGCATTCGGATAGCATCGATAATCGGAATGTTCACCTCCACCTTCTTGAACACCTCCAAAATATCTTTATCGAGCTCATCCTTCCGAGAGTTAACCGCTAGTCAACCAACTAGTGTTTGATCTCAACTTTTGAACTAAAAACTTCACTAAATCAAGCAAAAACCTTAACCAAGATTCAAGATGATAAAATGGACTAACATGCATGAAAATTCAGTTCTATATGACCAAATTAATTCAACCAAATCGATTAAATCAAGAAAATCCAGATTTAACAGCACATTATGAACAGTAACCAAATCAGTCAATTTAATTCAAATTAAAGCAAGATTTCAAACAATTCTATCACAAAAGGCCTATCCCTACAAGATTCTACTCACGCATGATAAGATCAACCGAAATTAGGCATGTGTTCATCATGTTCTTTTACAAATTGGATCTTGTGATCTAAAATTGAATACAAGAGATTAAATGAAAATTGGATCGAACCGAGACGTAGAAGATCAACCAGAAACTTCCTTGAGCCGATTTGAACCTCCAACTGATGCTTGATCCCAGCCGGAACCGATCAATTGCCTTTTTCACCAAAATCAGCCCGAATTGGTGAATTTCACTCAAACTCGAAAATTGAGGCTCGAAAAGCTCTGAGATTCAGTAATGGAGTTACTGAAGCTTTAAGAAGATGATTGGAGAGTAATGTGTTGAAAAAATTTGGAGAATGGAAGGATGAATCTCATGAATGGGTTGATCGGTCAAATTTATAGAGAGGCTGGTCTGGAGAGTGGGGGACAAACCGAGCGATTCCATTGGCTCAGAGATCAAGTGGAGTGTACTGAAGATCTGGACGAAATTTCGTTGAATTTGGTTGAGAATTAAACGGTTTTGAATCATCGAATTTTCATCTGTTTATCGCGCGAACTGAGTTCAGTTCAGCTGCGATTTGAATCGCATTACTTGAGACTGACAGTGGGTCCCTTCCGAATAAGTTGTGGTGAAATGGGTCGTTATCACGTGAAACGAGTCGCTATTTCTGTTATTACTTTCTGAGTTTTTAAACTGTCCTTTTGATTTTCTATGGCGAGACGGGTCAAAACGTGCGAAACGAGTCATCTTCTTATTTACCCTTTGGCACTGAGTTTTGAATTAATTTTCCAGATTTCATGCGACGAGACGAGCTGCAGCTTGCTTGAAACGAGTCACTTTTGTGTGAGCTGGTGTTGACTCGTTTTAACTCGTTCCGCTGATCTGGTGTGGCGAACCGATTTGAATCGCGTGAGACGAGTCATAACTGATGAAACGAGTCATCTTCTTCTTCAGAATTAGCGCTGAATCTTTTTCTCGATCTTCTGTGGCTTGCGATCGTGTGCTCGCCCTAAAATAATCCTCTGACAGCCGTGTAAGTTGCGAATTTGGATTTTGGATCGATTTTTCTCCTGGATTTCAGACCCGTTTACCCGTTTCTCACAACCATCGATTAGTACTTGTGATTCTGTACATTTTGTTGTGATTCATCAACCCAGATCTCTCCTTCATCGTCTCACAAATCCACCGGGCTTTGAATGGTTGAAAACCGTTGAGTAAAACGCGAGTTTTGCTGTTTTGAGTATCATCGGTTCGCTGTTCCGCCATTGCTGACCAGAGTGTGCAAATCGATCTTCTTCTCGCATTTCACACAACGAAATCCAAAACGGTGACTCAGGATTCGTTCTCAACTTCCTCACGATGGTTCACAACCATTATAGCTCCCCAATCCGCCTCGAATCCAGAGAATTTCTCCATTAACCAACTCGGTTTCAGTTTTGCGAAAATAACCAAAAATTGTTGAACTCGTGAATCAAACTATGATTTTGAGTTGTTTTTCCTTCGAATTGAGGCTTCGGAATTCATGGTCAGCCTTTACTAAAGCTTTAAGACACAAAAAGAATCATCTTTGCTTGAGAAAAATTGAAATGGTTGATCGAATTCATCCACTGTTCGAAACTCGACCGTTGGTTCATCAGTTCTTCAAAAGTTCATTTAGGATTTCGTCGAACAGTTGATTTAACTTCAGATTTCTCACTCGATTTTGCACCATTTGATGAGTTCTTCATACGTATAGAAAGGGCAAGAAGAGAGGAAGAGAATAGAGTTGGTTTTGGCTCGAATGGTGGACTGTAGAGGGCAAGGTTGCTCGAAGAAGCTTTCTCAGGTCAGAAACATGGCTGGTTGCTTTTGGCTGGCGGATTCTTGACGATCGCCGGCGTTCTCAGAGGTGGAGAATAACACCAACCGATTCGTCTTGTCGTGCTGAATCCAAGGATATGCAGTTTGATCGATTTTGAGCTTGTTTGAAAATCGGTTATTTGGGTGAATTTGTGTAGGGTTTTAGTAGACCTGGTTGGCCATCTTTGGCCATGATTTGCAATTTGGGTCGAAATCTTCATCTTACGGCCTTTTCGCCTGTAAAATAAAATAAAAAATGTATTAAGAGGTTCCAAATCATGTTTTATGAATTATAAGTATTTTTCATACATTTAGGTGAATTAAGGATGCATTTGAGATGATAAAAACCCTAAAAATGTGTATAAAAAATACACATTACACTTTTACGTGGAAAAAACTAAATTTGATTGTTTTTCACAAAACCACAAAAAATAAATTTCTACAAAATCAAAATAATCGAATGGAAGTGTAATGCATGGACAAAAGCAATCTTTTGTTATTTTCTCAATACCATAAAAATTTGAAATTAATACATGGAACAAACACAACTTGTATTAATTTTAATAAAAATCTCAAAAAATGAAACCTCATACGTGGAAAGAACTACGTTGTTATATATTTTCACAAAAAATAAAAAACAAAATCAAAAAATAAAAATAAAAAAAATTTAATTGAAGTAAAATACATCGAAAAAAGGAAACATTTTTTTTGTTTCCTTTATACAATAAAAAATTAAAACAAATACATAGAAAAAATAAAGTTGGTTTTTTTTTCAAAAAACAACAAAAAATGAATTGTAATAAATGAGAAAAACTCCGTCGTTATTGATTTTCACAAAAACAAAAAAATCGAATTAAAGTGGAATACATGGAAAAACAAAAAATTTTGTTTTTTAACAAAACCAAAAAAATTGAAGTCTTTTACATGGAAAAAACCAAATTTGTACCGTTGTTCACATAACCACAAAAAATTAAGACTAATATGTGAAAATAACTCCGTCGTTATTGGTTTTCACAATTCAACAAAAAAATTAAAACATATACATGGAAAAAACAAAATTTGTATTGTTTTTAAAAAAACCACAAAAAAGGAGTGTTATAAATGGAAAAAACTCCGTCGTTATTGGTTTTCACAAAAACACAAAAATCGAATTGAAGAGCAATAAATGGAAAAAATGAAAAGTTCTATTTTTTTCAACCAAACCACAAAAATAAAAATCTTTTAGACGGAAAAAATCAAATTTGTGTTTTTTTCACAAAACCACGAAAAATGAAGACTAATACGTGGAAATAACTCGGTTGTTATAAGATTTCTACAAAAACAAAAAAAATCAAATTGAAGAGTATTACATGGAAGAAAGTAATCGCTTGTTGTTTTCTCAAAACTACAAAAATTTAAATCTAATACATTGAAAAAACACAATTAGTATTGATGTTCACAAATCCACAAAAAATAAAAACTCATACGTGGAAATACTCTGTTGTTATATTTCCACAAAAACAAAAACAAAAACAAAATCCAAAACAGAAAAAATCAAATTCAATTGCAATCCATCGGTTAAAGAAAACATTTTTTTTGTTTTCTTAATAAAACAAAAAAAAATTAAAACAAATACATGGAAAAAACATGTATTGTTTTTCACAAAAACACAAAAAATGAAGTGTAATAAATTGAAAAATCTCCGTCGTTTGTGATTTTCACGAAAATACAAAAATCGAATTGATTTGTAATACATGGAAAGAAGAAAAGTATTGTTTTTTTATCAAAACCACATAAATTGGAAGTCTTTCACTTGGGAAAAACCAAATGTTATTGTTTTTCACACAACCACAAAAAATGAAGACTAATACGTGGTAATAACTCCGTTGTTATAGATTTCCACGAAAACAGAAAAAATCGAATTGATGAGTAATACATGGAAAAAACAATCTCTTGTTTTTTCCTCAAAATCTGATATATGGAGAAAGCACAATTTGTATTGTTTTTCACAAAAACATAAAAAATAAAACCTCATACGTGGAAATAACCCCGTTGTTATATATTTCCACAAAAACAAACAAATGAATGGAAGTGTAATACGTGAAAAAAATGAAGTGTAATAAATAGTAAAAACTCCGTCTCTATTGATTTTAACAAAAACACAAAAATCGATTTGAAGTGTAATACATGGAAAAAAGGAATAGTTTTGTTTTTTAAACAAAACCAGAAAAATTGCAAGTCTTTTACATGAAAAAAATAAAATTTGATTGTTTTTCACAATACCACAAAAAATGAAGACTACTACGTGGAAATAACTCCGTCCTTATAGATTTCTACAAAAACAAAATAATCGAATGGAAGTGTAATGCATGGACAAAAGCAATCTTTTGTTGTTTTCTCAATACCATAAAAATTTAAATATAATACATGGAAAAAACACAACTTGTATTAACTTTAATAAAAATCCCAAAAAATGAAACTTTATACGTGGAAATAACTACGTTCTTATATATTTTCACAAAAATAAAAACAAAAACAAAAATAAAAACAAAAAAAATAAAAAATCGAATTGAAGTGAAATACATCGAAAAAAGCAAACATTTTTTTTTGCTTTCTCTATACAATAAAAAATAAAAAAAATACCTGGAAAGAGCGAAGTTTGTATATTTTTCATAAAACAACAAAAAATAAATTATAATAAATGGGAAAAACTCTGTCGTTATTGATTTTCATAAAAACACAAAAATCGAATTGATGTTTAATACATGGAAAAAAGAAAAGTTTTGTTTTTTTAACAAAAGCATAAAAATTGAAAGCCTTTTACATGAAAAAAATCAAATTTGATTGTTTTTCACATAACCACAAAAAATGAAGACTAATACGTGGTAATAACTCCGTTGTTATAGATTTCAACGAAAACAAAAAAAAATCGTATTGATGAGTAATACATGGAAACAACAATCTCTTGTTGTTTTCTCGAAACCACAAAAATTTAAATCTAATACACAAAGAAAACACAATTTGTATTGTTTTTCACAAAAGCACAAAAAATGAAATCTCATACGTGGAAATTACTATGTCGTTATATATTTTCATAAAAACAAAAACAAAAAAAAATCGAATTGTAGTGAAATACATCGAAAAAAGCAAACATTTTTTTTTGCTTTCTCTATACAACAAAAAATAAAAAAAAATACGTGGAAAAACAAAGTTTGTATTTTTTTCACAAAAAAACAAAAAATAAATTGGAATAAATGGGAAAAACTCCATCGTTTTTTATTTTCAGAAAAACACAAAAATCGAATTGAAGTGTAATACATGGAAAAACTAAAACTTTTGTTTTTTTTGACAAAGCCACATAAATTAAAATCTTTTACATGGAAAAAAAAATTTGTATTTTTTTCACAAAACGACGAAAAATGAAGACCAATAACTCGGTTGTTATATATTTCTATAAAAACAAAAAAATCAAATTAAGGAGTAATACATGGAAGAAAGCAATCGCTTGTTGTTTCTCAAAACTACAAAAAAATAAATCTAATACATTGAAAAAACACAATTAGCATTGATATTAACAAAACCACAAAAACGAAAACCTCATACGAGGAAATACTCTGTTGTTATATATTTCCACAAAAACAAAAATAAAAACAAAAACAACAACAAAATCCAAAACGGAAAAAATCGAATTGAATTGAAATACATCGGTAAAAGCAAACACTTTTTTTGTTTCCTCAATACAACAAAAAAATTAAAACAAATACATGTATTGTTTTTCATAAAACCACAAAAAATGAAGTGTAATAAATTGAAAAAACTCCATTGTTAGTGATTTTCACAAAAAACACAAAAATCGAATTGATGTGTAATACATGGAAAAAAGAAAAGTTTTGTTTTTTTATCAAAACCACAAAAATTGGAAGTCTTTCACTTGGAAAAAATCAAATGTTATTGTTTTTCACATAAGCACAAAAATGAAGACTAATACGTGGTAACAACTCCGTTGTTATAGATTTTTACGAAAACAGAAAAATCAAATTGATGAGTAATACATGGAAAAAATAATCTCTTGTTGTTTTCTTAAAACCACAAAAATTTAAATCCAATGCATCGAGAAAACATAATTTGTATTGTTTTTCACAAAAGCAGAAAAAATGAAACCTCATACGTGGAAATAACTCCGTTCTTATATATTTCCACAAAAACAAAAAAATGAATGGAAGTGTAATAAATGGAAAAAAGCAATCTCTTGTTGTTTTCACAAAACCACAAATATTTAAATCTAATACATGGAAAAAACACAATTTGTTTTGATTTAGAAAAACCACAAAAAACGAAACATCATACGTGGAAATATCGCCGTTATTAAAACATATACAACTAAAAAGGAAGTGTTATAAATGGTCAAAACTCCGTCATTATTGATTTTCACAAAAACACAAAAATCGAATTGAAGTGCAATAAATGGAAAAATGAAAATTTTTACTTTTTTCAACAAAACCAACAAAATAAAAATCTTTTACATGGAAAAAACCAAATTTGTGTTTTTTCACAAAATCACGAAAAATGAAGACTAATACGTGGAAATAACTCGGTTGTTATAAGATTTCTACAAAAACAAAAAAATCAAATTGAAGAGTAATACATGGAAGAAAGTAATCGCTTGTTATTTTCTCAAAACTACAAAAATTTAAATCTAATACATTGAAAAAACACAATTAGTACTGATGTTCACAAATACACAAAATATCAAAACTCATACGTGGAAATACTCTGTTGTTATATATTTCCACAAAAACAAAAGCAAAAAGAAAATCCAAAACAGAAAAAATCGAATTGAATTGTAATACATCGGTAAAAGCAAACATTTTTTTTTTGTTTTCTGAATAAAACAAACAAATTAAAACAAATACATGGAAAAAAACATAATTTGTATTGTTTTTCACAAAAACAGAAAAAAATGAAGTGTAATAAATTTAAAAAACTCCGTCGTTAGTGATTTTCACAAAAAATACAAAAATCGAATTGATGTGTAATACATGGAAAAAAGAAAAGTTTTGTTTTTTTATCAAAACCACATAAATTGCAAGTCTTTCACTTAGAAAAAACCAAATGTTATTGTTTTTAACATAACCACAAAAAAATGAAGACCACTACGTGGTAATAACTCCGTTGTTATAGATTTCCACGAAAACACAAAAATCGAATTGATCAATAATACATGGAAAAAATGATCTCTGTTGTTTTCTCAAAACCACAAAAATTTAAATCTAATACATGGAGAAAACAGAATTTGTATTGTTTTTTAAAAAATACATAAAATTTAAACATCATACACGGAAATAACTCCGTTATTATATATTTCCACAAAAACAAAAACATGAATGGAAGTGTAATACATGGAAAAAAACACTCTCTTGTTGTTTTCTCAAAACCACAAATATTTAAATCTACTACATGGAAAAAACACAATTTGTTTTGATTTTAGAAAAACCACAAAAAATGAAACATCATACGTGGAAATATCTCCGTTGTTATATATTTCCACATAAGCAAAAACAAAAAAAAATCGAATTGATGTGAAATCAAACAATTGTTTTTTTCAATACAACAAAAAATTAAAACAAATACATGGAAGCAACATAGTTTGTATTGTTTTTCACAAACCCACAAAAAATGAAGTGTAATAAATGGTAAAAACTCCGTCGCTATTGATTTTCACAACAACACAAAAATTGAATTCAAGTGTAATACATGAAAAAAAGAAAAGTTTGATTTTTTTAACAAAACCATAAAAACTGCAAGTCTTTTGCATGGAAAAAACCAAATTTGATTGTTTTTCACGAAATCACAAAAAATGAAGTCTATCACGTGGATATAACTCCATCCTTATAGATTTCTACAAAAACAAAATAATCGAATGGAAGTCTAATGCATGGAAAAAAGCAACCTTTTGTTATTTTCTCAATACCACAAAAATTTTAATCTAATACATGCAAAAAAAAACACAACTTGTATTAATTTTAATAAAAATCACAAAAAATGAAACCTCATATAGGGAAATAACTATGTTGTTATATATTTTCACAAAAACAAAAATAAAAACAAAAATAAAAACAGAATAAAAAAAATCGAATTGAAGTAAAATACATCTAAAAAAGCAAGCATTTTTTTTTGTTTTCTCTATATAATAAAAAATTAAAAAAAATACATGGAAAAAATATAGATTGTATGTTTTCACAAAACAACAAAAAATGAATTGTAATAAATGAGAAAAACTCCGTCGTTATTGATTTTCATAAAAACACAAAAATCGAATTGATGTGTAATACATGGAAAAAAGAAAAGTTTTGTTTTTTTATCAAAACCACAAAAATTGGAGGTCTTTCACTTGGAAAAAAACCAAATGCTATTGTTTTTCACATAAGCACAAAAAATGAAGACTTATACGTGGTAATAACTCCGTTGTTATAGATTTCCACGAAAACAAAAAAATCGAATTGATGAGTAATACATGGAAAAAATAATCTCTTGTTGTTTTCTCAAAACAACAAAAAATTGAATCTAATACATGGAGAAAACACAATTTGTATTGTTTTTCACAAAAGCACAAAAAATGAAACCTCATAAATGGAAATAACTCCGTTGTTATATATTTCCACAAAAACAAAAAAAATGAATGGAAGTGTAATACATGGAAAAAAGCAATCTCTTGTTGTTTTCTCAAAACCACAAATATTTAAATCTAATACATGGAAAAAACACATTTTGTTTTGATTTTAGAAAAACCACAAAAAATGAAACATCATATGTGGAAATATCTCCGTTATTATATATTTCCACAAAAACAAAAACAAAAAAAATCGAATCGAAGTGAAATACATCGAGAAAAGCAAACAATTTTTATTTCAATACAACAAAAAATTAAAAGAAATACAAGGAAACAACATAGTTTGTATTGTTTTTCAGAAACCCACAAAAAATGATGTGTAATAAATGGTAAAAACTCCGTCGCTATTGATTTTGACAACAACACAAAAATTGAATTCAAGTGTAATACATGGAAAAAAGGAAAAGTTTTGATTTTTAAACAAAACCACAAAAATTGGAAGTCTTTTACATGGAAAAAATAAAGTTTAATTGTTTTTCACAAAACTACAAAAAATGAAGACTAGTACGTAGAAATAACTCCGTCCTTATAGATTTCTACAAAAACAAAATAATCGAATGGAAGTGTAATACATGGACAAAAGGAATCTTTTGTTGTTTTCTCAATACTATAAAAATTTAAATTTAATACATGGAAAAAACACAACTTGTATTAATTTTACTAAATATCCCAAAAAATAAAACCTCATACGTGGAAATAACTACGTTCTTATATATTTTCACAAAAACAAAAACAACAACAAAAGAAAAATAAAAAAATCGAATTGAAGTAAAATACATCGAAAAAAGCAAACATTTTTTTTGTTTTCTATATACAATAAAAAAAAAATACACGGAAAAAATAAAGTTTGTTTTTTTCACAAAACAACAAAAAATGAATTGTAACAAATGGGAAAAACTCCGTCTTTATTGATTGTCACAAAAACATAAAAATCGAATTGAAGTGGAATACATAGAAAAACGAAAAATTTGTTTTTTAACAAAACAAAAAAAATTGAAGTCTTTTACATGGAAAAAATAAAATTTGTATTCTTTTTGACATAACCAAAAAAAATTAAGACTAATATGTGAAAATAACTCCGTTGTTATTGATTTCCACAAATACAAAATAATTGAATTGAAGAGTAATACATGGAAAAAAGCAATTTGTTGTTCTTTCCTCAAAACGAAAAATATTTAAATCTAATACGTAGAAAAAACACAATATGTATTGATTTTTACAAGACAAGAAAAAATGAAACCTCATACGTTTAAATAATCTGTTGTTATATATTTCCACAAAACCAAAAACAAAAATAAAAAAAATCGAATTGAAGTGAAGTGAAATATATCGAAAAAAGCAAACATTTTTCTTGTTTTCACAATACAACAAAAAAATTAAAACATATACATGGAAAAAACAAAATATGTATTATTTTTCGAAAAATAACAAAAAAGGAAGTGTTATAAATGGACAAAACTCCGTCGTTATTGATTTTCACAAAAACACAAAAATCGAATTGAAGTGCAATAAATGGAAAAACTGTTATGAATATATTAATTATGGTTGTCCAAATAATTATCCCCTTAGCATGTGAAGAGTTATTAATTATGGATGTCCAAATACATCCCTCTTGCCATGTGAAGAGTTATTGCAAATCTCCACTTGTAAAGATGTAAATATCTTGTATTGTATGAGGAGCTATTGTAGGGTATTTGTTTGTATATTATGTACTAAATTCTAGGATAGATTCTAGAGTAGAATGCTGAATTCTAGGATAGATTCTAGAGTAGAATACTCACCCTTCACTATATAAAGGGGTAGAGGCTATTGTATTTGGTACCTCTTCACCATTCTCTTTTGGTGACTCTTCACAAGTTGGAAGAAACAATTTCTCTCTTCCAACCTCTAAGAAATACTTACCTCCTCCCAATCCACCTCTCTTATGTTATTTTCGTTTTTATATTCAACACGTTATCAGCACGACACTCCGACCTAACGTAAGTGAGGTAGGAATTCTCAATATTCCTTATACATCAATATTTTCTTATTCGGATTCTTTTCTTCCGATTGACTAAACTTTTATTCTATTTACTTATTTGAACTTCTAACAACATGTTATTATCGATACATGTTTATTCTTAAAAGAAGCAGAAGTTGCTTGTTTATTTGTTCATTTTATATTTAATATTAAGCAACCAGAAGTTGCTCGTTTAATTTTTCATTTTATTTTTAATATTAAGCAACCAGAAGTTGCATGTTCATTTTATTAAGCACCAGAAGTTGCTCGCTTAATTTTTCATTTTAAGCAACTAGAAGTTGCATGTTTATTTTATTAAGCGCCAGAAGTTGTTCATTTAATTTTTAATTATGATTTTAATATTAAGCAACCAGAAGTTGTATGTTTATTTTATTAAGTACCAGAAGTTGCTCGTTTAATGTTTCATCTTATTTTTAATAATAAGCAACAAGAAGTTGCATGTTTATTTTATTTTTAATTCAGCACCAGAAGTGACTGATCAATTTTTAGTTAAGCAACTAGAAGTTGCATATTTTTATTTGCGCACAAGAAATTGCTAGTTCAGTTTTTATTTAAGCAACCAGAAGTTGCACGTTTATCTTACTTTTAATTACGCACCAGAAGTTGCTTGTTTAAATTCTTTTTACGCAACCAGAAGTTGCATGTTTATTTTATCTTTAATAAACGCACCTGAAGTTGCTTGTTCAATTTCTATTTGCACAACCACAAGTTGCATATTTATTTTATTTTTAATTACGCACCAGAAGTTGCTTGTTCAATTTTTATTTACGCAACCAAAGGTTGAATATTTATTTTTATGCACCAGCAGTTGTAGTATATTTATCTATGTATATTTATTATACTCACATTTACTTTCTGTATCTTTATTTTCTGCACATCTATTTTTATGCACCAGCAGTTGCAATTTAGCTTATTGATGAACGTAAAAATTTGGAATTTATTCTTATTGAAACCTGAAGTTTCAATATAAAATTGGCAAGGGTCTAATTTAATTTATCCCACCTATATAGCTTCAACATGGCAAATTTAGCGAAACTTGAGTTTGTTGCCCTTAATATATCGCACAACAATTATCTGTCATGGATCCTCGATGAAGAGATCCACCTTGATGCCGTAGGTCTGGAAGACACCATCAAAGCGGGACCAGCATGTAGCTAAACTGAATAAAAAATTATTACTTAAAAATCATGAGCCTCGTTCGACAAGTTCTAGCCCATTCCCAGAAGCGAATGCCGTTGTAGTGTCATCTTAAATGATCTAGCCCATTCCCAGAAGCGAATTCTACTACATTTAATGACCGTAATCACTGTCATGGATACAAACGTGGAAGAGGCTGAGGTAAATTCATTCTTAGAACCGTAATGGTCAAATTAAGAAACCCGCAGATGAAAGAAGCAAGGAACCTCAAAATGTCACCCTGAAGGTGTCTGGGGATCAATGTCTAAGATGTGGTATGAAAAAGCACTGGCCGAGTACCTGTCGTACGCCAAAGCACCTCGTTGAACTTTATCAAGCCTCCCTGAAGGAGAAAGATGATTAATACACACTTATATGTGTAAGACTATCTTAACCACCCAAGTGGAGATAATGAATACTCCCTTTCTAATAGAAATATTCAAGACTAAACCTGAAGATCTCGTTTCCTTCGAATATTACAAAAATGGATGGCAATGATATATGCCTAGCGGATAGTACAACTACGCACACTATACTTAAGAACGTAAAATATTTTGCCAATTTGACAAAGATAAAAGCAAATATCAATACTATATCAGGCACCTCTAACTTAATAGAGGGCTCCGGAAGAGCCGCTATTTTACTGCCTAGAGGAACAAAGTTTATAATAGAGGATGCTCTATTATCTACTAAATCAAAAAGAAATTTACTGAGTTTTAAAGATATCCGCCGAAATGGATATCATATTGAAACAATGAATGAAGGTAATATTGAATATCTTCACATAACAAATGTTTCGGGAAATAAACGCATCTTAGAAAGATTGCGTGCTTTGTCAATAGGCTTATATTATACACATATTCGTACTATTGAGATACATCATGCTGTAATGAGAAATGAATTTAATAATTCATGAAGCCATTTTATGACTTGGCATGAACGTTTGGGTCATCCTGGAGCAATAGTGATGCGAAAAATTGTAGAAAATTCAATTGGGCATCAATTAAAGAACCAGAAGTTTCTTTCATCAAATGATATATCATGTGATGCATGTTATAAGGGAAAACTAATCACTAGACCGTCGCTAACTAAGGTTGGGAATTAATCACCCAATTTCCTTGAGCGTATCCAAGGTGATATATGTGGGCCAATTACACCATCATGTGGACCATTTAGATACTTTATGGTATTAATAGATGCATCTACTAGATGGTCAAATGTATGTCTATTATCTTCTCAGAATGTTGCATTCGCGAGATTACTTGCTCAAATAATTAGATTAAGACCACAATTCCCGGATTATAAAATTAAGACCATTCGTCTTGATAATGCCGGTGAATTCACATCCCAAGCATTTAATGACTATTGTATGTCAATTGGGATTAAAATTGAGCATTCAGTGGCCCACGTACACACGCAAAATGGTCTAGCGAGAATCCCTTATTAAACGATTACAATTAATCGCAAGACCCCTAATTATGAAATCAAAATTATCGTCATCTGTATGGGGCCATGCAATATTGCATGCTGCAACACTAATTAGATTAAGGCCAACTGCTTATCATAAGTACTCCCCCATACAAATGGTAACTGGCCAGCAGCCAAATATATCCCATTTAAAAACTTTTGGATGTGTTGTATATGTTCCGGTAGCTCCACCGCAACGCACAAAAATGGGACCTCAAAGAAGGTTGGGAATTTATGTTGGTTTCGATTCTCCATCGATTATTAAATATCTCGAACATTTAACTGGAGATCTATTTAAAGCAAGATTTGTTGACTGTAAATTTGATGAAACCATGTTCCCAGCATTAGGGGGAGAGAAACGAGGAATGCTGGAAAAACAAGAAGCTACATGGAATGCATCATCAATGTATCACTTTGATCCTCGAGCAAATCAATCTGAACTAGAAATGCTGGAAAAACAAGAAGTTACATGGAATGCATCATCAATGTATCACTTAGATCCTCGAACAAATCAATCTGAACTACAAGTTCGAAAGATTATTCATTTGCAACAAATTGCAAACCAATTACCCGATGCATTTGTCGACACAAAAAGAGTAACTAAATCACATATTCCAGCAGCAAATGTGCCGGCTCGTATTGAAATACCCTTGGATAATCCTAAGTGTGATATACGCCAGAAGCGTGGTCGACCAATCGGTTCCAAAGATAAAAATCCAAGGAAGAAAAGAATGCACGATAAAGTTGGCATAACTGATATCAATACTCCTGAAGAGGTAGAATCCTATGAAAAGAATATTGATGATAAAAGAATAGATGACATAAATGAGCAAATAACCCCAGAAGAGGTTACAACCCCTGCAGAGGTTCAGGTACCAGATAATATTGAAAATAATGAGATCTCAATAAATTATGTCTCTACTAGAAAGAAATGGAATCGAACTAAAACTATCATTGACAGAAAATTTGCATATACAATCGCGATTGATATAATTAATGAATACGGGGATCAAGAGCCCAAATCAATCGAAGAATATCGACATAAGAAAGAATGGCCAAAATGGAGAGATGCAATTCTAGCAGAGTTACATTCTCTTGTAAAACGTGAAGTTTTCGGACCTGTAGTTCGAACACCTGATGGTGTACAACCCGTAGGATACAAATGGGTATTTGTAAGAAAGCGTAATGAGAAAAATGAAATTGTATGATACAAAGCAAGACTTGTTGCACAAGGTTTTACGCAAAAACATGAATAGATTACAAAGAAACATATTCTCCTGTGTTAAATGCAATTACATTCAGGTTTTTAATTAGCCTGGCAATCTCTGAAGGATTGAATATGCATCTCATGGATGTTGTAACAGCTTATTTATATGGATCACTTGATAGTGATATTTACAGGAAAGTCCCTGAAGGATTAAATGTGCCTGGAGCTTCTAATGTCCCCTGAGGCATGTAACAAAAGTTCTCGTGGAATGTATTCCGTAAAATTAAAAAGATCTTTGTATGGGCTGAAACAATCTGGGAGAATGTGGTATAACCGCCTAACTGAATACCTTACAAAAGAAGGGTATTATAACAACCCTATCTGCCCATGTGTTTTTATTAAGAGATCAAAATCAGGATTTGTAATTATTGCAGTATATGTTGATGATCTAAATATCATTGGAACACCTGAAGAGCTTGAAAGTACTGCCGCATATTTAAAAGGTGAATTTGAAATGAATGATCTTGGGAAGAAAATTTTTTGTCTCGGATTGCAAATCGAACATTTGAAAAATGGGATATTTGTTCATCAAACTACTTATGTAGAAAATGTCCTAAAACGATTTAATATGGATAAAGCACATCCATTGAGTTCACCTATGGTAGTCCGATCTCTTGAGATAAAGAAGGATTGTTTTCGTCCAAAAGAAGATAACGAAGAAATTCTTGGTCCGGAAGTACCATATTTAAGTGCAATCGGTGCATTAATGTACCTAGCCAATAATACCAGGCCTGATATATCATTCTCTGTAAATTTGTTAGCGAGATATAGTTCTGTGCCAACACGAAGGCATTGGAATGGTATTGAACACGTACTTCGTTATCTTCGATGAACCATTGATATAGGATTATTATATCTAAAGACCTCAGAATCCAAATTAGTTGGATATGCAGATGCTGGATATCTATCAGATCCACATAAAGCCCAATCTCAAACCGGATATTTATTCACATATGGTAATACTGCCATATCCTGGCGCTCAACCAAGCAAACCTTGGTCGCAACATCATCAAATCATTCAGAAATCATAGCACTTCATGAGGCGAGTAGGGAGTGTGTATGGTTGAGGTCAATGATTCAACATATTCAGGAGTCATGTGGTATTAAAGCAATCAAAGAAAGTCCAACTATAATTTATGAAGATAATGCTGCATGCATTGCCCAGATAAAAGGAGGCTACATTAAGGGAGATAGAACAAATCATAATTCTCCAAAGTTCTTCTCAACACACGAGCTCCAGAAGAGCGGTGAAATTGATATCTGTACACATGAGGGGGAGAAATAATACGCGCTGCACTCTTTTTCCCTTGCTACGGTTTTTGTCCCATCGGGTTTTTCCTGGCAAGGTTTTTAATGAGGCGGCCTTTCTAATGCGTATGAAATATGGACATCCAAGGGGGAGTGTTATGAATATATTAATTATGGATGTCCAAATAATTATCCCCTTAGCATGTGAAGAGTTATTAATTATGGATGTCCAAATACATCCCTCTTGCCATGCGAAGAGTTATTGCAAATCTCCACTTGTAAAGATGTAAATATCTTGTATTGTATGAGGAGCTATTGTAGGGTATTTGTTTGTATATTATGTACTAAATTCTAGGATAGATTCTAGAGTAGAATGCTGAATTCTAGGATAGATTCTAGAGTAGATTCTAGAGTAGAATACTCACCCTTCACTATATAAAGGGGTAGAGGCTATTGTATTTGGTACCTCTTCACCATTCTCTTTTGGTGACTCTTCACAAGTTGGAAGAAACAATTTCTCTCTTCCAACCTCTAAGAAATACTTACCTCCTCCCAATCCACCTCTCTTATGTTATTTTCGTTTTTATATTCAACAAAAACGAAATTTTTTATTTTTTTCAACAAAATCAACGAAATAAAAATCTTTTACATGGAAAAAACCAAATTTGTATTTTTTTTCACAAAACCATGAAAAATGAAGACTAATACGTGAAAAAAACTTGCTTGTTATAAGATTTCTACAAAAACAAAAAAATCAAATTGAAGAGTAATACATCGGTAAAAGCAAACATTTTTTTTTTGTTTTCTCAATAAAACAAACAAATTAAAACAAATACATGGAAAAAACATAATTTGTATTGTTTTTCACAAAAACACAAAAAATGAAGTGTAATAAATTGAAAAAACTCCGTCGTTAGTGATTTTTACAAAAAACACAAAAATCGAATTGAGGCAAATACATGGAAAAAAGAAAAGTTTTGTTTTTTTATCAAAACCACACAAATTGGAAGTCTTTCACTTCGAAAAAATCAAATGTTATTATTTTTCACATAACCACAAAATATGAAGACAAATACGTGGTAATAACTCCGTCGTTATAGATTTCCACGAAAACAAAAAAATTGAATTGATGAGTAATACATGGAAAAAATAATCTCTGTTATTTTCTCAAAACCACAAAAATTTAAATCTAATACATGGAGAGAACAAAATTTGTATTGTTTTTCATAAAATCACAAAAAATGAAACATCATACGTGGAAATAACTCCGTTGTTATATATTTCCACAAAAACAAAAAAATGAATGGAAGTGTAATACATGGAAAAAAGCACTCTCTTGTTGTTTTCTCAAAACCACAAATATTTAAATCTACTACATGGAAAAAACACAATTTGTTTTGATTTTAGAAAAACCACAAAAAATGAAACATCATACGTGGAAATATCTCCGTTGTTATATATTTCCACATAAGCAAAAACAAAAAAAAATCGAATTGATATGAAATGCATCGAAAAAAGCAAACAATTATTTTTTTCAATACAACAAAAAATTAAAACAAATACATGGAAGCAACATAGTTTGTATTGTTTTTCATAAACCCACAAATAATGAAGTGTAATAAATGGTAAAAACTCCGTCACTATTGATTTTCACAACAACACAAAAATTGAATTGAAGTGTAATACATGAAAAAAAGAAAAGTTTGATTTTTTTAACAAAACCATAAAAATTGCAAGTCTTTTAAAAAACCAAATTTGATTGTTTTTCACGAAATCACAAAAAATGAAGTCTAGTACGTGAAAATAACTCCATCCTTATAGATTTCTACAAAAACAAAATAATCGAATGGAAGTCTAATGCATGGAAAAAAGTAATCTTTTGTTGTTTTCTCAATACCACAAAAAATTTAATCTAATACATGCAAAAAAAAACACAACTTGTATTAATTTTAATAAAAATCGCAAAAAATGAAACCTCATATAGGGAAATAACTACGTTGTTATATATTTTCGCAAAAACAAAAATAAAAATAAAATAAAAAAAATCGAATTGAAGTGAAATACATCTAAAAGAGAAAACATTTTTTTTTGTTTTCTCTATATAATAAAAAATTAAAAAAAATACATGGAAAAAATAAAGTTTGTATTTTTTTCACAAAACAACAAAAAATGAATTGTAATAAATGGGAAAAACTCCGTCGTTACTGATTTTCACAAAAACACAAAAATCGAATTGATGTGTAATACGTGGAAAAAAAAAAGTTTTGCTTTTTTTATCAAAACCACAAAAATTGGAAGTCTTTCAGCTGAAAAAAACCAAATGTTATTGTTTTTCACATAACCACAAAAACAGAAGACTAATACGTGGTAATAACTCCGTTGTTATAGATTTCCACGAAAACAAAAAAATCGAATTGATGAGTAATACAAGGAAAAAACAATCTCTTGTTGTTTTCTCAAAACCACAAAAATTTAAATCTAATACATGGACAAAACATAATTTGTATTGTTTTTCACAAAAGCACAAAAAATGAAACCTCATACGTGTAAATAACTCCATTTGCTTTATATTTCCACAAAAACAAAAAAAATGAATGGAAGTGTAATACATGGAAAAAAACAATCTCTTGTTGTTTTCTCAAAACCACAAATATTTAAATCTAATACATGGAAAAAGCATAATTTGTTTTGATTTTCGAAAAACCACAAAAAATGAAACATCATACGTGGAAATATCTCCGTTGTTATATATTTCCACAAAAAAAATGAATTGAAGTGAAATACATCGAAAAAAGCAAACAATTTTTTTTTCAATACAACAAAAAAATTGAAACAAATACATGGAAACAACAAAGTTTGTATTGTTTTCCACAAACCCACAAAAAATGAAGTGCAATAAATGGTAAAAACTCCGTCGCTATTGATTTTCACAAAAACACAAAAATCGAATTGAAGTGTAATACATGGAAAAAAAGAAAAGTTTTTTTTTTTTTAAAACCGCAAAAATTGCAAGTCTTTTTTACATGGGAAAAACCAAATTTGATTGTTTTTCACAAAACCACAAAAAATGACTCGCATTCCACATGATGTAAATCGCGGTAAAATCGTCGTTGAATTTCACACAATTTAACAAAACAATTTATATTTCCCTATTAATCAATTACGAGTATGAGTGGTAATGAGTTTAGGGGTCGAACACAAGGTGAATGGCCTTGAGATATTACAATTCTTTACAAAAGTAGGTCTTGTTTTTGTTCAGATGTTGCAGACTATTTTTAGAAGGTTATTGATATATTAGATGGAATTGAAGTAAATTCGTACACAAATCCTTTGAAAATTCTTTAATAATAGTTCCAAGTATCCAAAAGTTGCAAATGATATGTCAATGGAAAACAGAGGATGAGATCTTCACAATGCAAGGTGAATCAATTGTCACTTTTGTTTATATTTTTTATGAATTTTCGTTTCAGTCCACACTTTTTATAACCAGTCAACAGAGTTATTCAAAAAAATCACAGAAAATGGAAAATTGTTTCAAAAATCACCAAAAAGTAACAGAAATTAGGAAAACAAGTTCAGATTATGTGGTAAAAATCTCAGATCAAAAAGATTAATCTTTCAACAATTATGGTCAAAACTCAGAACATATAATGGAATTAGGCAGAGAATGGTATATGTTGCCAAAAAGAGGTGAAATTTAAATTTTATCCAAACAATAATTCAATTAAAATTCAGATCTAGAAACTAAACTTCAATATGATTTATCAAGACCTAAATTTTATATTTATAGGATTTTTTTACTAATTTCTAAAAATCGTAGAAAAACAAACAGAATCAAAAATCAAGAACATGAAATTACAAAGTCAAAACCTTGCACAGATTTTTTTCTTACAAATTTAACATAAAACCATTGGACACATATTATATGAAAGTTGTTCTAAAATATCTAAAGAAACACAAAATATTTTTTGTATAATTTTCTTTGATCAGATCTGAAGTCAAACAATTTTTTACTGGAACTGACATAAATAAAATGCAGAAAAATGTATTTTTGAATTAATAGGATAAAAGTAGGGATTTTTAAGGCAATTTGATCAAGAATTGTATCATTAATCACTAAATATTCAGTTTATCAGATTTGGCACAAGTTTGAATTATTTCCAACCAGAAAAAACTCAGCAAATAGATCAAAATTTCAGATCAAACACCACTCAACCAACTAGTGTTTGATCTCAATTTTTGAACTAAAAACTTCACTAAATCAAGCAAAAACCTTAACCAAGATTCAAGATGATAAAATGGACTAACATGCATGAAAAATTCAGTTCTAAATGACCTAATTAATTCAACCAAATCGATTAAATCAAGAAAAATCAAGATTTAATAGCACATTATGAACATGATTTCAAACAATTCTATCACAAAAGGCCTATCCCTACAAGATTCTACTCACACATGATAAGATCAACCGAAATTAGGCATGTGTTCATCATGTTCTTTTACAAATTGGATCTTGTGATCTAAAATTGAATACAAGAGATTAAATAAAAATTGGATCGAACCGAGACGTAGAAGATCAACCAGAAACTTCCTTGAGCCGATTTGAACCTCCAATTGATGCTTGATTCCAGCCGAAACCGATCAATTGCCTTTTTCACCAAAATCAGCCCGAATTGGTGAATTTCACTCAAACTCGAAAATTGAAGCTCGAAAAGCTCTCAGATTCAGTAATGGAGTTACTGAAGCTTAAAGAAGATGATTGGAGAGTAATGTGTTGAAAGAATTTGGAGAATGGAAGAATGATTTTCATGAATGGGTTGATCGGTTGAATTTATAAAGAGGCTGATCTGGAGAGTGGGGAACAAACCGAACAATTCCATTGGCTTAGGCAGATCAAGTGGGGTGTACTGAAGATCTGAACGAAATTTCGTTGAATTCGGTTGAGATTTGATCCGGTTTTAAATCATCGAATTTCCGCTCTGTTTTGTGATTCGCGCGAATTCAGTTCAGATGCGATTTGAATCGCATTACTAAGACTGACAGTGGGCCCTTCATAATAAGTTGTGGTGAAACGGGTCGTTATCGCGTGAAACGAGTCGCTATTTTCGTTATCGAACTCTACGTTTTTAAACTGTCTTTTTGATTTTCTGTGGCGAGACGGGTCGAAACATGCGAAACGAGTCGTCTTCTTATTCACCATTGGTGCTGAGTTTTGAATTAAATTTTCGGATTTCGTGTGACGAAACGAGCTGCAGCTCGCTTGAAATGAGTCACTTTTGTGTGAACTGATACTGACTCGTTATAACTCGTTCTGTTGATCTGGTGTGGCGAACCGGTTTGAATCGCGTGAGACGAGTCATGACTGATGAAACGAGTCATCTTCTTCTTCAGAATTGGCGCTGAATTTCTCTTCTCGATCTTCTGTGGCTTGCGATCATGTGCTTGTCCTAAAACAATTCTCTGACAGTCGTGTAAGTTGCGAATTTGGATTTTGGATCGAGTTTTCTCTTCGATTTCAGACCCGTTTACCCGTTTCTCATAACCATTGATTAGAGCTCGTGATTCCGTACATTACGCTGTAATTCATCAAACCAGATCTCTTCTCCATCTTCTCACGAATCCACAGAGCTTTGAATGGTCGAAAACCGTTGAGTAAATCTCGAGTTTTGCCGTTTTGAATATCATCAGTTCGCTGTTCCGCCATTGCTGACCAGAGTGTGCAAATCGATCTTCTTCTCGCATTTCACACAACGAAATCCAAAACGGTGACTCAGGCTTCTTTCCTCACTTCCTCACGATGCTCTGCGTTGCGTTTTATGCGTCAATTCTTCCCTTAATTCATGAATTTCCGCCATTAATCGAACTCAGTGAAAATAACCCATCAAAACACAAAATTGTGAATCAAAACGAGATTTCAAGTTGTTTTTTCTATCGAATTGAGGCTTCGGAATCAATTAAGAGACCCCACTGAAGCTATTCGACTCGTCAAACATCATCACTGTGTGAGAAAAATACGAGAAGACCGATCGAGTTCATCTCACTGCCGAAATTTCGACCGTTGGATCATCCAGTTTGAAAAGTTCATTGAGGATTTCGTCGAACAGATTACTCAAACACAGATTTCTCGCTCGATTTTGCATCATTCAACGAATTCTTCATACGGTTAGAAAGGGTGGACGATGGAGAAGAGAATGAGATCCGTTTTGGCTCGAATGGATGATGGTGGATGGCACGGCAGATCAACCATGGCTTTGGTCCGTTTTTGGCACTTGTTTTGGCCGAATTCCGACGATCGCCGGAATTTTCAAGACCGGAGAGTTGTAGAAGGTTTCTGATCACGAGGGTTGTACCATTGGATTCATCTCGTCGAGCTCTTCGTTTTGATATACCGTTTGACCCATTTCGGAAAAGTTGACTTTTGGTCAATTCAGCGTTTTTGGCATTTGGCTTGGTTTGATTTGGTTGTAAAAAGGTTTTTGACTTGTTGTAGAAGTTAGAGGAATTTCTTTGTGGGGTGTTTGAGGTTTTTAATTTGCCATCTTTGGCCCATTATTCGCGTTTTGGTCCAATTCTTCATCTTATGGCCTTTTCGCCTGTAAAATCACACAAAAAATGTATTAAGAGGTTTCAAATTATGTTTTATGAATTGTGAGCATTTTTCATACCTTTAATGTGAATTATGATTGAATTTGAGATGATAAAAACCCTAAAAATGTGTATAAAAATACACATTACACATGACTAGCATTCCACATTACTCGAGACCTTACCAAAGTCCTCGAAGTCGAAACTAGGGTTTGTTGCACTCGAAATTTCGCCTGATTCAACCTTTGTGTCCGCGCTTAGCACGCATTCCTCTTCACTCGAGCTTTCACAACACTCACTCCCCAAATCCCCATTTGACCCACATTCCCCATCAAATAAATATTCCCCCACCTCAAAGTTGGCGTCCTTGTTCTCCTCATTTTTCTCCCCTTCGAGCATTTCCTTCTCCTCATCACCTTGAGAACCCTCAGCCCCTAATTCTTCAAAAACCCTAGAACCCTCATCATAAAGAGATTCTCCCATTTCCACTTCTTCAAAGACCCTAAGACCCTCATCACAATGGCTAGCTTCATCACGACAAGGTTGGATATTGGATTCTTGAATAATGGTATGAACTTTGTCCATTGTAATGTTTATTTTTATACACATTTTTAGGGTTTTTATCATCTCAAATTCAATCATAATTCACATAAAATATATGTAAAACACTCATAATTCATAAAACATAATTTGAAACATCTTAATACATTTTTGTGTAATTTATAGGTGAAAAGCCCATAAAAAGAAGAATTGGAGGACTTATTTGAAAAGGCAACTCCAAAAGAAGCACCATCACGCAAATAATGCGCCAACGATGGCCAAATTATCCCTAAAACCCTCACATTCCCCATACACATACTTCTCTAATCCTAAAGATGAACAACGTCGATGGAAAAGACCAAGCATTGGAACGAGTAAGAAATGACCACAAAACGTTATGAAAACGTCAACTGTCTCATGATATTCTTCAGCCGAACCGATACGTAAACGACCACGTTTGGTCCCAAAACAGAGAAGAAACGTCCACGTTTCCTATGACGTTTCGTATCGGAACGTGACATTCCGATCAAATGAATCATAACCATCATTTTACACCTCAAATAAACCTAGCAACGCAAGAATAGAGAAAATGCGACGCACAAAAATTCTGGTCAAAACTGAAAAGTCAACCGTCGTAGTCAAGTCAACCCTTTCTCTCTCAAAAATGCGATTTTTTTTCGAAATGCTCGGAATTGAACAAACTTGATACCATTCGACTCGTCTTGACAAGACAAGCACAACCGTATGATTAGCCATCGCTGGAACGGCGAGAGTTGGCCGCAAAACGCGAAAACCTCCTGTCAGCCCAAAAATAACCAATTTCGAGCTACAGTTTTCTCGAGCTCACCATTTCCTGCAAAGATCTTGGTTTGTCATAATTCCAACGCCATTCTCTTCTACTCATTCCCCTCTTTCCAACCATATAAAGAACTCAAAAAATGATGAAGAATTGAGTGAGATAATCGGTTTAGTCCAATTCTTTCCTTCCCTCGCTTTGTGGCATTGCTTCTAAATAATGCTCATCGAACCATCTTGTATCATGATTCTCGTAAAATGCCTTCAAGCGATGACCATTAACTTTGAATTTGGTGTCTTCTCCCCTAGATATTTCAAATACTCCAAATGGCAAAATATGGGTAATTATGTAAGGACCTGTCCATCGGCTCTTCAATTTCCCGGGATGTAATCTCAACCGAGAATTGAATAACAAAACCTTATCGCCAATTTTAAACTCCTTTTTGCGAATAATTTTGTCGTGAGCGATGGTTAGTTTTTCTTTGTAAATTCGAGAATTATCATAAGCCTCAATGCGAAGCTCTTCTAATTCTTGAATTTGCAATTTCCGCAACCCCGCATCTTTTGGGTAATCTTGATTTACCTTTTTGATTGCCCAAAATGCTTTGTGCTCAATTTCCACCGGTAGGTGACAACTCTTTCCATAAACGAGTTTAAAAGGAGTCATCCCTATCAGTGTTTTGTATGCGGTGCGGTAGGCCCATAAAGCATCCCCAAGCCTCTTGACTCCAATCCTTGCGAGAGGGATTAACCACTTTCTCAAGGATTGATTTTATTTCCCGATTGGATATTTCGGCTTGCCCATTAGTTTGGGGATGATAAGCAGTTGACATGCGGTGTTGTACATGATAATTTTTCAAAAGGGATTCAAGATACTTGTTATTGAAATGCGAACCCCTATCGCTAATGATAGCTTTAGGCACCCCAAAACGCTGAAAAATGTTCTTTTTAAGGAATTCAATCACCGTTTTGGAGTTGGCATCCCTTGTTGGTATGGCCTCAACCCATTTTGAAACATAATCAACACACACAAGAATATATAAATACTCATTTGATTGAGGAAAGGGGCCCATGAAATCTATCCCCCAAACATCGAAAAGCTCAAAAAATAAAATGGCTTAAAGAGGCATTTCGTTTTTGCGGGTTAGATTGCCCGTTTTTTGGCAATTTTCACAACTCTTTACAAAGGAATGAGCATCTTTATAAAGAGTTGGCCAATATAATCCACTTTGGAGTACCTTATGACTTGTGCGTTGCCCTCCAAAGTGTCCCCCACATTCTAAAGTGTGACAAAAAGAGAGTACCGAATTTATCTCGTGGTCGGGCACGCATTTTCGCACTATTTGATCGGAACAAATCTTGTAGAGGTAGGGGTCTTCCCAGAAGTAATAGCGTGAGTCATTTTTTATTTTGTCCTTTTGAGCTCGAGAGAGAGTGTTTGGCAATTCGCGAGTTTCGAGGTAGTTGACGATGTCGGCATACCAAGGTGCCATGCCATGGATAGTATAGAGTTGCTCATCGGGAAAGAGTTCGTTGATCGAAATGATATCGCCTTCGTTTGTTGGGAGTCGGCTAAGATGATCGGCCACCAAGTTTTCGGCTCCTTTTTTATCCCGAATCTCCACGTTAAACTCTTAAAGGAGAAGGATCCATCGGAGGAGGCGCGGCTTGCATTCCTTCTTTTTCATTAAGTGCTTGAGTGCAGCATGATCTGAGAATACAACAACTTTTGTCCCGACCAAGTATGATCGGAACTTTTCCAATGCAAAAACAATTGCTAATAATTCTTTTTCAGTTGTGGTGTAATTTCTTTGGGCTTCGTCTAGGGTCCTAGAGGCATAGTAAATTACATGAGGATCCTTACCTACGCATTGGCCCAAGACGGCACCAACGCACAAGTCGCTAGCGTCACACATGATTTCGAAAGGAAGATTCCAGTCGGGAGGCTTGATGATTGGAGACTCGCACAATTTTCCTTTCAAGATGTTGAATGCCTCCTTGCACGCGTCATTGAACTCGAATTTTACTTCTTTTTTGAGAAGGCGACACATGGGTTGCGCGATCTTGGAGAAATCTCGAATGAATCGCCTATAGAAACCCGCATGGCCGAGAAAGGAGCGTACGTCTTTTATATTGCGAGGATATGGAAGCGTCCTTATTACGTCAATCTTTGCCTTGTCGACCTCCAGGCCTTTTTCTGATATTAAATGCCCTAAAACAATTCCTTGGCTCACCATAAAGTGGCACTTCTCAAAATTCAAGACAAGATTAGCTTCCACACACTTTTCCATTATTAGGCCCAAATTATGGAGACACTCGTCAAAAGAGTTGCCATAAATGGAAAAGTCATCCATAAACACCTCAATGAATTTAGAAATATATTCAGAAAAAATAGAGATCATACACCTTTGAAATGTACCAGGTGTGTTGCACAACCCGAACGGCATCCTTCGATAGGCGAATGTACCAAAGGGACACGTGAATGTTTTCTTCTTGTGGTCGTCGGGGTCGATGGCGATTTGAAAATATCCCGAATAGCCATCCAAGAAGCAATAGTAAGGTCGCCCTTGCTAATCTTTCGGGCATTTGATCGATGAAGGGAAGAGGGAAGTGGTCATTCTTTGTCGCCGTGTTAAGTTTTCGATAGTCGATACAAACTCTCCATCCGTTTTGCACTCGCGTTGGCACCTTCTCTCCTTCGGCATTTTCCACAATCGTGATTCCCGTCTTCTTGGGAACTACATGGATTGGAGATACCCATTCCGAATCGGCCACCGCGTAAATGATCCCCGCGTCTAGAAGCTTGAGGAGCTCCTTTTTCACCACCTCCATCATTACTGGATTTAACCTTCTTTGTGCTTCTCTTGACAGTTTTGACCCCTCCTCCAAAATAATTTTGTGCATACATGTCGAGGGACTTATACCTGGCATATCGGCCAATGTCCATACGATTGCCTTCTTGTGTTTTCCAAGAATTTCCACCAATAGGGTTTCCTGGTCAAGAGTTAGGTTCGATGCGATAATGACAGGTAGTGTGTTGTTTGGCCCGAGGTATGCGTATTTGAGGTGATCGGGAAGAGGTTTGAGTTCGAGAATAGGAGCTTCCTCGATTGATGGCTTAACGCGTTCTTGCGATATTTGGAGTTTGTCGTGAGGGGACCCCGAAATGAATTTTATTTCTTCATTATGTTCTTGCTCTATTTCTTGCTTCACATTTGCTTGGTCGATCTCTCCCCAAACATCCTCAAAAATCGCATCGTATTCATTCGAGTATTCTTCTTCCAAGTGCTCTTCAGCCATCTCATCGATCTCGTCAATAATGGTTATGCTCGATACATTGTAGTCGTTAGGGTACTTTATGGTGTCAAATATGTTGAAAGTGATTTTCTCATTGTCGAATTCCATGGACATCGTTCCTGAGTGGCAGTCTATGCATGTTCGCGCGGTCCTCAAAAAGGGTCTTCCTAAGAGGATGGCGGATGAGTCGGCGTTGTCGCCCATTTCAAGAATGTAGAAGTCGGCTGGGAAAACCAAACCATTCACCTTGACGAGTACATCTTCCGCGACACCGAGGACGGCGGCCGTTGAACGGTCGGCGAGTTGCACCATCACCCTTGTCTCCTTTTGGTCGCCCAAACCCAAGGTCTCGTAAACAGACCTAGGCATTACGTTTATGGAGGCTCCTAAGTCGAGCATGCATCTTGCGAGTTGTTGAAGACCAATGGTGCACGGAATGGCGAAAACTCCAGGGTCTTTCTCTTTTTGTGCTACTCGCGTGTTGATGCTCATCACAGAGGGTAGATTTATCGTCCCGTTCCCCTTTAATTTCCTCTTATTTGTGCATAGATTCTTGAAGAACTTGGCATATGGGGGGTGCATTCGGATAGCATCGATAATCGGAATGTTTACCTCCACCTTCTTGAACACCTCCAAAATATCTTTATCGAGCTCATCCTTTCGAGAGTTAACCGCTAGTCGAGTTGGGAATGGTGCGCGCTTCCTTTCCTTTTCTTGTGCGATTTTCTTTTCTTCGTTTGTCCCTTGTTCTTTCTCTTGAATTGGCTCTTCCTCTTTCCTGATTTCTTCTTGTGCCTCATCTTGTTTACACGCATTTGAGCTCGTTTTCTCATCTTGCTTCCTTGGAACCATTAACTCTTCTTCTTCTTCGTGTGAGCCAATCTCTCTCCCACTTCTTAGGCGTATCGCGTTGATGGGTTTATACTCCAGTGGTCCCGAACCTTGAGAAGGCAACCGATTACCCCCTTGTCCCTTCAATAAGTTGACTTCCCCCGCGATTTGCTTGATTTGCATTTCCAAGTTTTGCATTTGTCGCCCTTGCGTAGCTTGATTTTGGGTAAGCGAGCTTACATCATTCTTGACGGTTCCCAACTCCGTTGTGATGTTTGTGAAATTTCCCGCCATTAATGCCATCATTTTATCAAGCTTTTCGTCAAGAGAAGAGGTTTGGGAATTCGATGTAGAGGGTTGAGGAGGTTGTTGATGAGCTTGAGGTTGTTGTGGCGCTTGTGCATTTGGATGAACATACACATTCAGTTTTTGGTAATTGGATTGTGAGAATTGAGGTGGCGCATCATCATTCTTCCAATCGGAATGTGACGTTTCGTATCGGAATGTGACGTTCCGATCAAATGGATCCTAACCATCGTTTGACACCTCAACATAAACCTAGCAGCAAAAGAACAGAGAAAAATGTCGCATCAAAATTCTGGTCAACCGTCGCAGTCAAAGTCAACTCTTTCTCTCTCAAAGCGCTGATTTTCCGAAATGCTCGGAATTGAACAAACTCACCACCATTTGACTCGTCTTGACAAGACAAGCACAACCGTATGATTAGTCACCGCTGGAACGGCCGGAGCTGGCCGGAAAACGCGAAAAACCTCCTGTCAGCCATGAAAATAGACCGTTTGAGCTGAGGAATTCTCGAGCTTTCCATTCCCTCCACAGACCTCTAATTGACAAAATTCCAACACCATTCTCTTCTTCTTGATCCCCTCTTTCCAACCATATAAAGAACTCATAAAATGATGAAGAATTGAGTGAGATAATCGAGTTTGAAATAAGTATTCGATGAAATTGAATTCTGTTTTTGCTGAAATAACTCAATTCGAGCTGAAACTTCTCAAGTCCATAACTCACTCCACAGAGCTCCGTTTCACGTGAAACCAATTCCATTCTCTTCTTCTCTCTTTCCTCTTTCCATGGATATGAAGAACACCAAAAATGATGAAGAAATGAGAGAGATATTTGAGTTTGAAATGATGCCACTAAACTGTTCGACGAAATAACCAGATTTCAAAATAACCGCCAAATACTAATATTCGAAATTCTCCCTCATTTTTCAACGGAATACAATGAAATTCGGTCCAGATCTTCAGTACAGTTCCTTGATCCTCCTAAGCCAATCACAAGCCCCAAAATATCCCTCAACTCTCTATATAAAGAACCGTATTTCAATCCATTAAAACACGCTCTTTCATCCATTCTCTCAAATCACTCATTCTCCCACTCTCCTTAACTTATACACCACTCTCCATTCATCTTCTCTAACCTCTAAAATCTGCATTAATGAGTTTCAAGCTTTCTTGAGCTCTAATTTTCGTTTTTGAGTGAAATCATGCAATTCGGGGCTGATTTGGGGAAAAGTCGAATCGGTCGATTCTAGCTTAAATCGAGGTGCAATTGGAGCTTCAAATCAACTCAACGAAGGTCCTAGCTTGGATTTCTCATTGTGGTTTGATTAAATCCTCCTTAAATTCTTTCTTTTTCTCCTAATTTTTCAAATCTGAATTTTTGGTGTAAAATGATGAATTTGAGATCGAATCGTGTTTGTTTAATCATGATTGAGTAGATCTGTGTAGGGATAGATATTTGTGAAGGAATCACTTGAAATCTTGCTTTATTTTGAATCAATTTGACCGATTTGTGTAATTGTTCATATATCACTATTAAAAATGAAAATCGTTGATTTGATTAATTTGGCTGAATTTATTAGATCAATTAGACCTATAATTGCGTGTGTATTATGACCAATTAGTCATTCAAGGTCTTGGCTGAGAATTTTGATTGATTAATTGAAGTTTTGGATTGAATTTTATGATTTGAACATGAGTTAGCTGATTTTTGTTTAGATCCAATTTTCGGTCCATTAATTGAGTTTTTCTAGCTTGAATTTACTTAAACTTGTTGTACAAATCTTGAAGATTGAATATTCAGTGATTAAGGATGGTATTCTTGATCAAATACTCTTAAAAATCCCTACTTTTAAACCAAAAATCAAACCCTAATCAGTTTCTGTTTGCTGCTGTTTCATCTCTGTTTTTTCAGTCTTTTTCCCTTAATTTCGTATCTAATTCAGATCTTAAAAATTAAATAAATATTTTTAAAATTTAGTTCTCATTTAGTAGATAATTTTCAAATCAAATTTTGCCCAATTCCGATTTGTAATCTGTGAGATATTAATTTTCTAAGTTTGTAATATTTCTGTTTTTAAACTTTCTGTCCAGATTTGCTGATTCTTTTATTCTGAATTTTAAAAATATATAAATAAATACTAAAAATACAAAAATAGTCCTACTGGAAGTATTTTGAAGTGTAGAATCCAAATATGAATTTTAAGATATTAGTTGTTAAATCAGATTAGGAGATATTCCAACTTTTGTGAGTATTGGTCTGTCAGAACTAGTTTCTGATCCAGATCTGAATTTTCATTGTAAATCTCAAACTACAAAACATCATTGTATGAAATTTTAACAGGTAATCTGAAACGTGATAATTGAATTTCTGTATAAATTTTGGAATTTTTCAAGACTTGGTGATTTTTCTATAAATTTCTGAAGTTACTGTTGAATCAAGTATGAATCTGAAGTAAGATCTGGATTTAAACTACAAATATCTTGAAATTTTTGAATAAAATATTAATACCAGTAAAGTACCATATCATAGATCTCTCTTTCTAGTTTCCAACGGTATCTTGTGTGTTGGAATCGGAGTTTATTTGGTCAAGTTACGAATTAAAACACCAAAGTGTGACGTGCTGAATTTTTACAATAAGGCTGAAAATAAGATTTAAACTTGGAAATTCATCTAATAACCCTTGAATTACAAGATTCTATACTAAAGAATAATCATTGAGACTAGTTAATACTTGAGGCCACACCTCCTTGTGTTCGACCCCTAAACTCATTACCACTCATACTCGTAATTGATTAATAGGGAAATATAAATTGTTTTGTTAAATTGTGTGAAATTCAACGACGGTTTTAACGCGATTTACAAGTGGTAATGAGTTTAAGGGTCGAACACAAGGAGAATGGCCTTGAGATATTACAATTCTTTACAAAAGTAGGTCTTGTTTTTGTTCAGATGTTGCAGACTATTTTTAGAAGGTTATTGATATATTAGATGGAATTGAAGTAAATTCGTACACAAATCCTTTGAAAATTCTTTAATAATAGTTCCAAGTAACCAAAAGTTGCAAATGATATGTCAATGGAAAACAGAGGATGAGATCTTCACAATGCAAGATGAATCAATTGTCACTTTTGTTCATATTTTTTATGAATTTTCGTTTCAGTCCACACTTTTTATAACCAGTCAACAGAGTTATTCAAAAAAACACAGAAAATGGAAAATTGCTTCAAAAATCACCACAAAGTAACAGAAATTAGGAAAACAAGTTCAGATTATGTGGTAAAAATCTCAGATCAAAAAGATTAATCTTTCAACAGTTATGGTCAAAACACAGAACATATAATGGAATTAGGCAGAGAATGGTATATGTTGCCAAAAAGAGGTGAAATTTAAATTTTATCCAAACAATAATTCAATTAAAATTTAGATCTAGAAACTACACTTCAATATGATTTATCAAGACCTAAATTTTATATTTATAGGATTTTTTTACTAATTTCTAAAAATCGTAGAAAAACAAACAGAATCAAAAATCAAGAACATGAAATTAAAAAGTCAAAACCTTGCACAGATTTTTTTCTTACAAATTTAACATAAAACCATTGGGCACATATTATATGAAAGTTGTTTGAAAATATCTAGAGAAACACAAAATATTTTTTGTATAATTGTCTTTGATCAGATCTGAAGTCAAACAATTTTTTACTGGAACTGACAGAAGTAAAATGCAAGAAAAATGTATTTTTGAATTAATAGGATAAAAGTAGGGATTTTTAAGGCAATTTGATCAAGAATTGTATCATTAATCACTAAATATTCAGTTTATCAGATTTGGCACAAGTTTGAATTATTTCCAACCAGAAAAAACTCAGCAAATAGATCAAAATTTCAGATCAAACACCAATCAACCAACTAGTGTTTGATCTCAATTTTTGAACTAAAAACTTCACTAAATCAAGCAAAAACCTTAACCAAGATTCACGATGATAAAATGGACTAACATGCATGAAAAATTCAGTTCTAAATGACCTAATTAATTCAACCAAATCGATTAAATCAAGAAAAATCCAGATTTAACAGCACATTATGAACAGTACCTGTAAATCGCGTTAAAACCGTCGTTGAGTTTCACACAATTTAACAAAACAATTTATATTTCCCTATTAATCAATTATGAGTATGAGTGGTAACGAGTTTAGGGGTCGAACACAAGGAGGTGTGGCCTCAAGTATTAACTAGTCTCAATGATTATTCTTTAGTGTAAAATCTTTTATTTCAAGGTTTATTAGGTAAATTTCCAAGTTTAAATTTTCTTTTCAGCCTTATCGTAAAAATTCAGCACGTCACACTTCGGTGTTTTAATTCGTAACTTGACCAAATAAACTCCGAATCCAGCTCACGAGATACCGTTGGAAACTAGAAAGAGAGATCTATACTGTGGTTCTTTACTGTTATTATTATTTTATTAAAGATTTTCGAGTTATTTGCAATTCAGTCCAGAACTTATCTCAGATTCAAAATCGGTTCAGCAGTAACTTCAGAAAATTATAGAAAAATCACCAAAACTTGAAAAATCCCAAAATTCATACAAAAATTCAATTATCACGTTTTTGATTATCTGTTAAAATTTCATATAATGATGTTTTGTAGTTTGAGATTTATAATGAAAAGTCAGATATGGATCAGAAACTGGTTCTGACAGACCAGTACTCATAAAAATTATAATATCTCGTAATCTGTCTTAACAAGTAGAATTTTAAAATTCATATTTGGATTCTACACTTCAAAATACTTCCAGTAGGACTATTTTTGTATTTCTAGTATTTATTTTTATATTTTTAAAAATTCAGAAGAAAAGAAACAGTAAATCTGGACTGAAAGTTTAAAAACAGAAATATTACAAACTTAGAAAATTAATATCTCACAAATTATAAATCGGAATTGGGCAAAATTTGATTTGAAAATTATCTACTAAATGAGAACTAAATTTTAAAAATATTTATTTAATTTTTAAGATCTGAATTAGACACGAATTTAAGGGAAAAAGACTGAAAAAACAGAGATGAAACAGCAGCAAACAGAAACTGATTAGGGTTTGATTTTTGGTTTAAAAGTAGGGATTTTTAAGAGTATTTGATCAAGAATACCGTCCTTAATCACTGAATATTCAATCTTCAAGATTTGTACAACAAGTTTAAGTAAATTCAAGCTAGAAAAACTCAATTAATGGACCGAAAATTGGATCTAAACAAAAATCAGCCAACTCATGTTCAAATCATAAAATTCAATCCAAAACTTCAATTAATCAATCAAAATTCTCAGCCAAGACCTTGAATGACTAATTGGTCATAATACACACGCAATTATAGGTCTAATTGATCTAATAAATTCAGCCAAATTAATCAAATCAACGATTTTCATTTTTAATAGTGATATATGAACAATTACACAAATCGGTCAAATTGATTCAAAATAAAGCAAGATTTCAAGTGATTCCTTCACAAATATCTATCCCTACACAGATCTACTCAATCATGATTAAACAAACACGATTCGATCTTAAATTCATCATTTTACACCAAAAATTCAGATTTGAAAAATTAGGAGAAAAAGAAAGAATTTAAGGAGGATTTAATCAAACCACAATGAGAAATCCAAGCTAGGACCTTCGTTGAGTTGATTTGAAGCTCCAATTGCACCTCGATTTAAGCTAGAATCGACCGATTCGACTTTTCCCCAAATCAGCCCCGAATTGCATGATTTCACTCAAAAACGAAAATTAGAGCTCAAGAAAGCTTGAAACTCATTAATGAAGATTTTAGAGGTTAGAGAAGATGAATGGAGAGTGGTTTATAAGTTAAGGAGAGTGGGAGAATGAGTGATTTGAGAGAATGGATAAAAGAGCGTGTTTTGATGGATTGAAATACGGTTCTTTATATAGAGAGTTGAGGGATATTTTGGGGCTTGTGATTGGCTTAGGAGGATCAAGGAACTGTACTGAAGATCTGGACCAAATTTCATTGTATTCCGTTGAAAAATGAGGGAGAATTTCGAATTTTAGTATTTGGCGGTTATTTTGAAATCTGGTTATTTCGTCGAACGGTTTAGTGGCATCATTTCAAACTCAAATATCTCTCTCATTTCTTCATCATTTTTGGTGTTCTTTATATCCATGGAAAGAGGAAAGAGAGAAGAAGAGAATGGAATTGGTTTCACGTGAAACGGAGCTCTGTGGAGTGAGTTATGGACTTGAGAAGTTTCAGCTCGAATTGAGTTATTTCAGCAAAAACAGAATTCAATTTCATCGAATACTTATTTCAAACTCGATTATCTCACTCAATTCTTCATCATTTTATGAGTTCTTTATATGGTTGGAAAGAGGGGATCAAGAAGAAGAGAATGGTGTTAGAATTTTGTCAATTAGAGGTCTGTGGAGGGAATGGCAAGCTCGAGAATTCCTCAGCTCAAACGGTCTATTTTCATGGCTGACAGGAGGTTTTTCGCGTTTTCCGGCCAGCTCCGGCCGTTCCAGCGGTGACTAATCATACGGTTGTGCTTGTCTTGTCAAGACGAGTCAAATGGTGGTGAGTTTGTTCAATTCCGAGCATTTCGGAAAATCAGCGCTTTGAGAGAGAAAGAGTTGACTTTGACTGCGACGGTTGACCAGAATTTTGATGCGACATTTTCTCTGTTCTTTTGCTGCTAGGTTTATGTTGAGGTGTCAAACGATGGTTAGGATCCATTTGATCGGAACGTCACATTCCGATACGAAACGTCACATTCCGATACGAAACGTCATAAAAAACGTGGACGTTTCTTCTCTGTTTTGGGACCGAACGTGGTCGGTTCACGTATCGGTTTGGCTGAAGAACGTCATGAGACAGTGGATGTTTTCATAACATTTTGTGGTCGTTTCTTACTCGTTCCAATGTTTGCTCTTTTCCAACAACGTTTTCCATCGTTTAGGGTTAGGAAATTATATGTATGGGAAATGTGAGCATTTTTAGGGAGAATTTGGCCATCATTGGCCCATTATTTACGTTTTTGTCCAATTCTTCATTTTATGGCCTTTCGCCTGTAAAATAGCACAAAAATGTATTAAGAGGTTTCAAATTGTGTTTTATGAGTTATGAGTCTTTTTCATACGTTTTATGTGAAATTTGATTGAATTTGTGATGATTTAAACCCTAAAAATGTGTATAAAAATACACATTACAGTACCAAATCAGTCAATTTAATTCAAATTAAAACAAGATTTCAAACAATTCTATCACAAAAGGCCTATCCCTACAAGATTCTACACACATGATAAGATCAACCGAAATTAGGCATGTGTTCATCATGTTCTTTTACAAATTGGATCTTGTGATCTAAAATTGAATACAAGAGATTAAATAAAAATTGGATCGAACCGAGACGTAGAAGATCAACCAGAAACTTCTTTGAGCCGATTTGAACCTCCAATTGATGCTTGATTCCAGCCGGAACCGATCAATTGCCTTTTTCACCAAAATCAGCCCGAATTGGTGAATTTCACTCAAACTCGAAAATTGAAGCTCGAAAAGCTCTCAGATTCAGTAATGGAGTTACTGAAGCTTAAAGAAGATGATTGGAGAGTAATGTGTTGAAAGAATTTGGAGAATGGAAGAATGATTTTCATGAATGGGTTGATCGGTTGAATTTATAGAGAGGCTGATCTGGAGAGTGGGGAACAAACCGAACGATTCCATTGGCTCAGGCAGATCAAGTGGGGTGTACTGAAGATCTGAATGAAATTTTGTTGAATTCGGTTGAGATTTGATCCGGTTTTGAATCATCGAATTTCCGCTCTGTTTTGTGATTCGCGCGAATTCAGTTCAGATGCGATTTGAATCGCATTACTTGAGACTGATAGTGGGCCCCTTCATAATAAGTTGTGGTGAAATGGGTCGTTATCGCGTAATACGAGTCGCTATTTCCGTTATCAAACTCTACGTTTTTAAACTGTCTTTTTGATTTTCTGTGGTGAGACGGGTCGAAACATGCGAAACGAGTCGTCTTCTTATTCACCATTGGCGCTGAGTTTCGAATTAAATTTCCGGATTTCGTGCGACGAAACGAGCTGCAGCTCGCTTGAAATGAGTCACTTTTGTGTGAACTGATACTGACTCGTTATAACTCGTTCTGTTGATCTGGTGTGGCGAACCGGTTTGAATCGCGTGAGACGAGTCATGACTGATGAAACAAGTCATCTTCTTCTTCAGAATTGGCGCTGAATTTCTCTTCTCGATCTTCTGTGGCTTGCGATCGTGTGCTTGTCCTAAAACAATTCTCTGACAGTCGTGTAAGTTGCGAATTTGGATTTTGGATCGAGTTTTCTCTTGGATTTTAGACCCGTTTACCTGTTTCTCATAACCATTGATTAGAGCTCGTGATTCCGTACATTACGTTGTAATTCATCAAACCAGATCTCTTCTCCATCTTCTCACGAATCCACAGAGCTTTGAATGGTCGAAAACCGTTGAGTAAATCTCGAGTTTTGCCGTTTTGAATATCATCAGTTCGCTGTTCCGCCTTGGCTGACCAGAGTGTGCAAATAGATCTTCTTCTCGCATTTCACACAACGAAATCCAAAACGGTGACTCAGGCTTCTTTCCTCACTTCCTCACGATGCTCTGCGTTGCGATTTATGCGTCAATTCTTCCCTTAATTCACGAATTTCCGCCATTAACCGAACTAAGTGAAAATAACCCATCAAAACACAAAATTGTGAATCAAAACGAGATTTCAAGTTGTTTTTTCTATCGAATTGAGGCTTCGGAATCCATTAAGAGACCCCACTGAAGCTATTCGACTCGTCAAACATCATCACTGTGTGAGAAAAATGCGAGAAGACCGATCGAGTTCATCTCACTGCCGAAATTTCGACCGTTGGATCATCTAGTTTGAAAAGTTCATTGAGGATTTCGTCGAACAGATTACTCAAACACAGATTTCTCGCTCGATTTTGCATCATTCAACGAGTTCTTCATACGGTTAGAAAGGGTGGACGATGGAGAAGAGAATGAGATCGGTTTTGGCTCGAATGGATGATGGTGGATGGCATGGCAGATCAACCATGGCTTCGGTCCGTTTTTGGCACTTGTTTTGGCCGAATTCCGGCGATCGCCGGAATTTTCAAGATCGGAGAATGGCACCGGCATGTTCCTCTCGTCATGCTGAATCCATGGCTGGCCGGTTCGTTCAGTTTCGAGCAAAATTTCGGAATTTGGATGTTGAAGGAGACGGGTTTGACCTAGTCAACCGTTGACTTTGACCAGTTTGATCTGATTTTCAATTAGTGATTCTGAGAGTTGTAGAAGGTTTCTGATCACGAGGGTTGTACCATTGGATTCGTCTCGTCGAGCTCTTCGTTTTGATATACCGTTTGACCCATTTCGGAAAAGTTGACTTTTGGTCAATTCAGCGTTTTTGGCATTTGGCTTGGTTTGATTTGGTTGTAAAAAGGTTTTTGACTTGTTGTAGAAGTTAGAGGAGTTTCTTTGTGGGGTGTTTGAGGTTTTTAATTTGCCATCTTTGACCCATTATTCGCGTTTTGGTCCAATTCTTCATCTTATGGCATTTTCGCCTGTAAAATCACACAAAAAACGTATTAAGAGGTTTCAAATTATGTTTTATGAATTGTGAGCATTTTTCATAAAGAGAAGTTTTGTAAAAATAAGAAAATAAAATAAAGAAAGGAAAAATACGACCTGACACGATGAGTTGCCTCTCACCAAGCGCTCCCGTTTTACGTCTCGAGCCCGACGCCTTTGTGTTAGCCTCTCTCGAACGGGTCGTGAACGTGAACAAATCCTTGTAGGAGCTCACTTGGTGGTAAGAGATTTGGTCCGTGTTGCTTATCCTTGATTTTGCAGATAGAAATGACTGGTCTTCCTAGTTTTGAAAGGAGTTTGAGGTCAGTTTTCGTTGAGAGGGACAATTCAATACCCAAGTTATACTTCTTGATTGGTTGGCAGGTCGATGTACATCGCACCGCTTATCTCAAGCTTGGTATAATGTATGGTTTGACAAGACACGGGACGTGGGGAATTTGGTGAAGTTGGCTCGTGATTTAGGGTGCTTGACTTGTCGTATGTTTCAACCATTGAGTCATGGTTTGACCCCTTCTCGTCCTTAACACACGACTCCTTGAATTCGAAACTCAGGTTAGTATCGCTCGACTCGTCGCAAGATGCACTCTTGGAGTCATGATTTGACTCGCATTCCATATTATTCCAAAAGTCCTCTAAGTCGAAACTAGGGTTTGTAGTACTCGGAATTTCGCCCGATTCAATCTTTGAGTCATGGTTTGACTCACCCACTTTCTCGACCCATAGTTTCTCAAAAATATTTATAATATCTTTAACCAAATCTTGGGTTTTGGTGGCACTCGACTCGTCGAAAGGTTCAACCAGTGAGTCATCACATGACTCGTATTTCCCATCGCTCGAGACCTTATAAAACTCAACCATTGACTCCCCTTTTGATTCACATTCCACATCACTCGAGTTTTCACAAAATACAATCCCAAAATCCCCATTTGACCCGCATTCCCCATCAAACAAATGTTCCTCCAACTCGAAGTTGGCGTCCTCTTTTTCCTCAAGTTCTCCCCCCCCTTTGAACATTTCCTTCTCCTCATCACCTTGAAAACCATCAACCCCTTCTTCAAAAACCCTAGAACCCTCATCACAAAGAGATTCCCCAATTTTCACTTCTTCAAAGACCCTAGAACCCTCATCACAATGGCTAGCTTCATCATGACAAGATTGGATAGTGGATTCTCGCACGATGGTATGAATTTTGTCGAGTTGTTTCATGAGCGCGTTCGACATTTCTAAAAAGGTTTTCTCGATGAGGTCCACCTTCTCGTGCAATTTGTCATCTGACGAGGTTTGAGGTTGTTGATGCTCTTGGTATGGAGGATAGTACTCGACTGGGTGGAGGTAAGATTGGGACGAATAGGTTGGTGTCACGGGCGTGTACGAGTTTTGGAAGTTCATTTGAGTTTGAAAACCCCAAGGTTGGTTCAACATTTCATCCCTCGACTCCTGATTAGACGAGCGGTTGAACAACGCTCTTTGCCCGTAAGGTTTCCCACAGAGAGGTTGTGTCTGCTCGAAGGAGCTTTCACCATTGTGCCATGGATAGCCGTCATGTGGCCATCCCGTCCACATTTGTCTTCCCGTCATTGAATCTCGTTCACCTCTCGCCTTGCTGATCCATTGAAGATTTTGCGCCCTAATAACCTTTAAAAATAAGAGAGACACAAACACTAGAGAAAATATGAGATGGGTTAGTTAAAAACTAGATGCAAGCCGCCTCCCCGGCAACGGCGCCATTTGTAAATCGCGTGAAATTATAATATCTCCTAATCTGTCTTAACAACTACTATTTTAAAATTCATATTTGGATTCTACACTTCCAATTACTTCAAATAGGACTATTTTTGGATTTTTATTATTTATTTTTATATTTTTTAAAATTCAGAAGGAAAGAAACAGTAAATTGGACAAAAGTTAAAAAAAATAGAAAAACTACAATTTTGGAAAATTAATATCTCACAGATTACAGATCGGAATTGGGCAAAATTTGGGTTGAAAATTATCTACTAAATGAGAACTAAATTTTAAAAATATTTATTTAATTTTTCAGATCTAAATTAGACAGGAAATTAAGGGGAAAACACTGAAAACCAGAGAAAATACAGTAGCAAACAGAAACTGATTAGGGTTTGATTTTTGGTTTTAAAAATAGGGATTTTTAAGAATATTTGATCAAGAATACCATCCTTAATCAATGAATATTCAATCTTCAAGATTTGTATAACAAGTTTAAGTAAATTCAAGCTAGACAAACTCAATTAATGGACTGAAAATTAGATCTAAACAAAAATCAGCCAACTCATGTTCAAATCATAAAATTCAGTCCAAAACTTCAATTAATCAATCAAAATTCTCAGCCAAGACCTTGAATGACTAACTGGTCATAATACACTTGCAATTATAGGTCTAATTGATCTAATAAATTCAGCCAAATCAATCAAATCAATGATTTTCATTTTTAATAGTGATATATGAACAATTACACAAATCGGTCAAATTGATTCAAAATGAAGCAAGATTTGAAGTGATTCCTTCACAAATATCTATCCCTATACAGATCCACTCAATCATGATTAAACAAACATGATTCGATCTCAAATTCATCATTTTACGCCAAAAATTCAGATTTGAAAAATCAGGAGAAAAAGAAAAAATTTAAGGAGGATTTATTCAAACCACAATGAGAAATCCAAGCTAGGAACTTCCTCGAGTAGATTTGAAACTGCAATTCCACCTCGATCCAAGCTAGAATCGACCGATTCGAATTTTCCCCAAATCAGCCCCAAATTGTACGATTTCACTCAAAAACGAAAATTAGAGCTCAAGAAAGCTTGAAACTCATTAATGAAGATGAATGGAGAGTGGTGTATAAGTTAAGGAGAGTGTAAGAATGAGTGATTTCTCTTCTCTAGATTGAGGTGCATTTTATAGAGAGTTGAGGGCTTGAGTATTCTCTTGATTGGCTTGATCTGAAATTTCAGGGGTAAAATGGAGAATTCCAGTTGTCCAGATCCAATCTCACATGTCTGAAATCCAAGCTAGGACCGAACGTGGTCGGTTTACGTATCCGTTCGGTTGAAGAACGTCGTGAGACAGTTGACGTTTTCATAACGTTTTGTGGTCATGTCTTACTCGTTCCAATGCTTGGTCTTTTCCACCGACGTTGTTCATCTTTAAGATTAGAGAAGTATGTGCATGGGAAATGTGAGGGTTTTAGGGATAATTTGGCCATCGTTGGCGCATTATTTGCGTGATGGTGCTTCTTTTGGAGTTGCCTTTTCAAATAAATCCTCCAATTCTTCTTTTTATGGCCTTTTCACCTATAAATTACACAAAAATGTATTAAGATGTTTCAAATTATATTTTATGAATTTATGAGTGTTTTACATACATTTTATGTGAATTATGATTGAATTCGAGATGATAAAAACCCTAAAAATGTGTATAAAAATACACATTACAAATTCCACCACACTTAAACCAAGCTTGCCCTCAAGCATAAATTAAAATCAAGTTTTTTAGAATCAGTTTAAAGCGTTTTGAAAAGAGATTTAGTTATTGCCATGAATGTTATATACTAATATTTGATTATTATAATAATACACGAGGGTCGATGACTATCCATTAATAATTTCAAGTTCAAATTTATTTAAAATTCCCCAATCCTTCAAATACGAACCTTTTTCCAAAAAGCGATGCCCTAATTTCATTTTTGATACTTTCTCCCCCTAAATATAAAATGGTGAATTTATACAAATTACCCTAAAAGTTCCAACTAACTCAACTTTCTCTTTTATAAACACGTAAAAGTTAGTATGCTATCCACTCATGTTATCAAAAGACAAGTTGTGCTTTGCACGTACAAAAAATCCTTCATTTTCTATTGCGGATATGTAAATATTTTTTTTCAAGGGTTTAAAAATAATTTTTCACATTTTTAATTTTTTTTTGTGAAGGATTAACAGGTTACGATTTTGGTCACTTGTTTTTAGTGCGAAAATTAGAGATGGACATACGAGTCATTAGCTATGCCATGAAAGATAGGTTGAGTTGGAAAATTTTTGCAAAACTAGTGGTATTAAAAGTAAAGTTTGATTTTTTAAAAGTTTTAATTACAACATTACTTTAAGGAAAAACGATTTATTATTTCATTAAAGGGGCAAGTGAAATAATTATGAATTTTCAGCTTAATGGATTTTAAATGAATATTATAAATGGAATGAAGTGGAAAATATGGTATTCATGACAAAGGTTAAATCCTTTTGAATTTTTTCAAATCTTTTCATCATTTTCCAAAATCCTAAGTATTTTTCTCAAAAATTACTTGAGAAGGCTTAGTTTTAAAATATTTTTCATTTCAAAATTTTTTTACGTTTCATTTAAATGTCTCACACATAAACTTATTACAAAACTAAAACAAACAAAAAATGAAGAGAAACAAGTAAAAAATTTATATTTTATGGTGTTTATGAGTTTTCAATTATTTTTGAAATTTTGAAATTTTCCAATTTTTAAGAGTTTTCACATTTTTACAAGAAAAGAAAACTTGGTTTTGCACAAAACCACCCCACCACACTTAAACCTTTGTTTGTCCTCAAACAAAAAGTTCAAAAATGAGAAAATTTGTGGAAATTGGAAAATTATTGGGGTTTTATGCAAAACCTCCCACCATACTTAAACTTTTGCGTAGCAAATGTTTAAGTGTGAAAGAGAAGTTTTATAAAAATAAGAAAATAAAATAAAGAAAGGAAAAATACGACCTGACGCGATGAGTTGCCTCTCGCCAAGCGCTCCCGTTTTACGTCTCGAGCTCGACGCCTTCGTGTTAGCCTCTCTCGAACGGGTCGTAAACGTGAGCAAATCCTTGTAAGAACTCACATGGTAATAAGACGCTCGTTGGAGATTTCTTGTGTTTTTTCTTTGTTTTCCAAAGAGGTTGAACATGTGATCTACTTGTTTTTGCAAGGTGATTCCATTTTGGTTGAGAGGGGCAATTCAATGCCCAAATTTACCCCTTGTTGAGGTGGAAGATCAATGAAAATTACACCGCTTGTTTTGAGTTGGGTGTAGTGTATAGGTTGGCAATAGATATGATGTGGGGAATTTGGTGGAGTTGGCTCATGGTTAATTAGGGTGCTTGATTCGTCGTATGTTTCAACCATTAAATCATGGTTCGACTTGTAATCATCCCCAACACACAATTCCTAAAATTCGAAACTCGGGTTAGTGGCGCTTGACTCGTTGCAAGATTTAGTCCTTGATTCCTGGTTTGACTCACATTCCAATTCACACCAAAACTCCTCAAAGTTGAAACTAGGGTTAGTTGCCCTCGACAATTCATGAGATTCAATCCCCTCGTCATGGTTTGACTTACTCTCACCATCACACAAATACACTTCCAATACCATGCTAGTGTTCTTTTCTTCCACAACTTCTTCGAACATTTTCTCGTCTTTCTCATCACTTTCAGATTCCTCATATCTCGATTCCTCAAATTTGAAAATCGCTTTTGTAGTGCTCGACTCGTCACAAGATTCAATCCCCTCTTCTTGGTCTAACTCACTTTCCCCGTAACACCCATACTCTTCAAATTCAAAACTTGGGTTATTTACATCCGAAACTTCTTCGAACATTTTCTCATCTTTCTCATCACTTTTAGATTCCTTATCTATCGAACCTTCACAACACTCACTCCCTCATTCCCCATTTGACCCACATTCCCCATCAAACAAATTCTCCTCCAACTCAAAGTTTGGGTCCTCCTTCTCCTCGAGTTCCTCCTCTTCATCACCATGAGACTCCTCAAGTCTCACTTCTTGATTTTCAAGTTGGCACCAAGAATTCTCATCATCTCGAGACTCCTCACCCCCGAATTGTTCAAAAACCCTAAATCCCCCATCACAAAGAGATTCCTCAATTTTTCACTTCTTCAAAGATCCTAAGACCTTCATCACAATGGTTAGCTTCATTATGACATGGTTGGATAGTGAATTCTCGAAAGATGGGTCTGTTGAATATTTCCATGAGCGAGTTCGACATTTCTAAGAAGCGTTTCTCAAAGAGGTCCAGCTTGGCATGCAATTTGTCATCAGAAGAGTTTTGAGGTTGTTGATACTCCTGGTTTTGAGGACAGTACTCGTCTTGGTAGAGGTAAGGTTGGGAGAAATGGGTTGGTGCGGCGGGCGTGTACGGGTTTTGGAAGTTCATTTGAGGTTGAAAACCCAAAGGTTGGTTCAACATTTCATCCCTCGACTCCTGATTAGACGAGTGGTTGAACAACGCTCCTTGCTCGTAAGAGTGCCCGTAGAGAGGTTGTGTTTTCTCGAAGGAGCTTTCGCCATTGTGCCATGGATAGCCGTCGTGTGGCCATCCCGTCAACGTTTGTCTTCCCGTCATTGAATCTCCTTCACCTCTCGCCTTGCCAAACCATTGAAAGATCTTGTGACTTAAAACCTTCAAAGATAAGAGAGACAAAAACACTAGAAAAAAAAAATGAGATTGGTTAGTTAACAACTTGATGCAAGCCGCCTCCCCGGCAACGGCGCCATTTGTAAATCGGGTAAAATCGTCGTTGAATTTCACACAATTTAACAAAACAATTTATATTTCCCTATTAATCAATTACGAGTATGAGTGGTAATGAGTTTAGGGGTCGAACACAAGGAGGTGTGGCCTCAAGAATTAACTAGTTTCAATGATTATTATTTGTGGAAAATCTTTTATTTCAAGGTTTATTAGGTAAATTTCCAAGTTTAAATTTTCTTTTCAGCCTTATCGTGAAAATTCAGCATGTCCCACTTTGGTGTTTTAATTCGTAACTAAACCAAATAAACTCCGAATCCAACTCACGAGATACCGTTGGAAACTAGAAAGAGAGATCTATATTGTGGTTCTTTACTGTTATTATTATTTTATTAAAGATTTTCAAGTTATTTGCAATTCAGTCCAGAATTTATCTCAGATTCAAAATCGGTTCAGCAGTAACTTCAGAAAATTATAGAAAAATCACCAAAACTTGAAAAATCCCAAATTTCATACAGAAATTCAATTATCACATTCTGGATAATCTGTTAAAATTTCATATAATGATGTTTTGTAGTTTGAGATTTATAATGAAAATTCAGATCTGGATCAGAAACTAGTTCTGACAGACCAGTACTCACAAAAATTATAATATCTCCTAATCTGTCTTAACAACTTCTATTTTAAAATTCATATTTGGATTCTACACTTCACATTACTTCAAGTCACGAACATCAGAAACGCAGATCCATCTGACGTCCTATCAATAGACGTCCAATTTGTCGAGAGGAAAAAGTCTGAAACCTAGGACTATTTGTGGGTTTTTATTATTTGTTTTTATATTTTTTAAAATTAAAAAGAAAAGAAACAATAAATTTGGACAAAAGTTTAAAAAAACAGAAAAACTACAATTTTGGAAAATTAATATCTCACAGATTACAGATCGGAATTGGGCAAATTTTGGGTTGAAAATTATCTACTAAATGAGAACTAAATTTTAAAAATATTTATTTAAATTTTCAGATCTGAATTAGATACGAAATTAAGGGAAAAAGACTGAAAAAACAGAGAAAAACAGCAGCAACACAGAAACTGCATTAGGGTTTGATTTTTTTGCTTAGAAATAGGGATTTAAAGGAAATTTATGATGTGTAAAAATCATTAATCACTTAGGGTATAATTTTTCAGATTTAGATGATGGATTTGAGCGATCTAAGTTAAGATTCCCTCAAGAAATTGATTCAAACACTAGTTTAATTCAAAACAGCCATTTTAAACAAAACTTGAATTCACTCAATCACAACTCCAAATTAATCGCACAAAATACTAAGCTAAATATTCCAGATGATTAACAAGTCAATAAACTTCATATTTAATATATCAAGTGATAAAAAATACCGAGCAAAGCAATTTTTCCGAATTTATTCAAAATTATGTGTGTTCATGACTATTCATTCAAATTCAGCAAAATTACACGAAATTAAAGCAAGATTTCATGCATACAAATCACAAATTCCTTTCCCTATCTAGATTTACTCACACATAATCATAAGAACAAGAATTTGACAAGGTTTCATTACAAAATTGAGTTCGTATGATCTAGAATTCAAATTGAATTAAAAGAGAATTGGACTAAACCGATTATCTCACTCAATTCTTCATCATTTTTTGAGTTCTTTATATGGTTAGAAAGAGGGGAATGAGTAGAAGAGAATGGCGTTGGAATTATGACAAACCAAGATCTTTGCAGGAAATGGTGAGCTCGAGAAAACTGTAGCTCGAAATTGGTTATTTTTGGGCTGACAGGAGGTTCCAAGGAAGCAAGATCAACGCGATACGCCTAAGAAGTGGGAGAGAGATTGGCTCACACGAAGAAGAAGAAGAGTTAATGGTTCCAAGGAAGCAAGATGAGAAAACGAGCTCAAATGCGTGTAAACAAGATGAGGCACAAGAAGAAATCAGGAAAGAGGAAGAGCCAATTCAAGAGAAAGAACAAGGGACAAACGAAGAAAAGAAAATCGCACAAGAAAAGGAAAGGAAGCGCGCACCATTCCCAACTCGACTAGCGGTTAACTCTCGAAAGGATGAGCTCGATAAAGATATTTTGGAGGTGTTCAAGAAGGTGGAGGTAAACATTCCGATTATCGATGCTATCCGAATGCACCCCCCATATGCCAAGTTCTTCAAGAATCTATGCACAAATAAGAGGAAATTAAAGGGGAACGAGACGATAAATCTACGCTCTGTGATGAGCATCAACACGCGAGTAGCACAAAAAGAGAAAGACCCTGGAGTTTTCGCCATTCCGTGCACCATTGGTCTTCAACAACTCGCAAGATGCATGCTCGACTTAGGAGCCTCCATAAACGTAATGCCTAGGTCTGTTTACGAGACCTTGGGTTTGGGCGACCTAAAGGAGACAAGGGTGATGGTGTAACTTGCCGACCGTTCAACGGCCGCCGTCCTCGGTGTCGCGGAAGACGTACTCGTCAAGGTGAATGGTTTGGTTTTCCCAGCCGACTTCTACATTCTTGAAATGGGCGATAACGCCGACTCATCCGCCATCCTCTTAGGAAGACCCTTTTTGAGGACCGCGCGAACATGCATAGACTGCCACTCAGGAACGATGTCCATGGAATTCGACAACGAGAAAATCACTTTCAACATATTTGACACCATAAAGTACCCTAACGACTACAATGTATCGAGCATAACCATTATTGACGAGATCGATGAGATGGCCTGAAGAGCACTTGGAAGAAGAATACTCGAATGAATACGATGCAATTTTTGAGGATGTTTGGGGAGAGATTGACCAAGCAAATGAGAAGCAAGAAATAGAGCAAGAACATAATGAAGAAATAAAATTCATTTCGGGGTCCCCTCACGACAAACTCCAAATATCGCAAGAACGCGTTAAGCCATCAATCGAGGAAGCTCCTATTCTCGAACTCAAACCTCTTCCCGATCACCTCAAATACGCATACCTCGGGCCAAACAACACACTACCTGTCATTATCGCATCGAACCTAACTCTTGACCAGGAAACCCTATTGGTGGAAACTCTTGGAAAACACAAGAAGGCAATCGGATGGACATTGGCCGATATGCCAGGTATAAGTCCCTCGACATGTATGCACAAAATTGTTTTGGAGGAGGGGTCAAAACTGTCAAGAGAAGCACAAAGAAGGTTAAATCCAGTAATGATGGAGGTGGTGAAAAAGGAGCTCCTCAAGCTTCTAGACGCGGGGATCATTTACACGGTGGCCGATTCGGAATGGGTATCTCCAATCCATGTAGTTCCCAAGAAGACGGGAATCACGATTGTGGAAAATGCCGAAGGAGAGAAGGTGCCAACGCGAGTGCAAAACGGTGAAAATCAATAACGACGGAGTTTTTCCCATTTATTAGAATTCATATTTTGTTGTTTTGTGAAAAAAATACAAACTTTATTTTTTTCATGTTTATTTTTTTTTTTTTTATTACATAGAGAAAAAATAAATCTTGGCTTGTTTCGTTGTATTTCACATCAATTCGATTATTTTTATTTTGTTTTTATTTTTGTTTTTCTGAAAATATATAACAACGTAGTTATTTCCACGTATGAGGTTTCATTTTTTGGGATTTTTACTAAAATTAATACAAGTTGTGTTTTTTTTGCATGTATTAGATTAAAAATTTTCTGGTATTGAGAAAACAACAAAAGATTATTTTTTTCCAAGCATTAGACTTCCATTCGATTATTTTGTTTTTGTAGAAATCTATATGGAGGGAGTTATTTCCACGTACTAGACTTCATTTTTTGTGATTTTGTGAAAAACAATCAAATTGGATTTTTTTCCATGTAAAAGACTTGCAATTTTTAAGGTTTTGTTAAAAAAATAAAACTTTTCTTTTTTTTCACGTATTACAGTTCAATTCAATTTTTTTTTGTGAAAAATAATAGCGACGGAGTTTTTACCATTTATTACAGTTCATTTTGGTGGGTTTGTGAAAAACAATACAAGCTATGTTGCTTCCATGTATTTATTTTAATTTTTTGTTGTATTGAAAAAAAAATTGTTTGCTTTTTTCGATGTATTTCACTTCAATTCGATTTTTTTTTATTTTGTTTTTGTGGAAATAAATAATTACGGTGTTATTTCCATGTGTGATGTTTCATTTTTTGTGATATTTTGAAAATGAAAACGAATTGTGTTTTTTCCAAGTATTAGATTTTAATATTTGTGGTTTTGAGAAAACAACAAGAGATTGCTTATTTCCATGTATTACTCATCAATTCGATTTTTTCGTTTTCGTGGAAATCTATAACAACGGAGTTATTACCAGGTATTAGTCTTAATTTTTTGTGGTTATGTGAAAAACAATAACATTTGGTTTTTTCTAAGTGAAAGACTTCCAATTTTTGTGGTTTCGATAAAAAAACAAAACTTTTCTTTTTTCCATGTATTACACATCAATTCGATTTTTGTATTTTTGTGAAAATCACAAACGACGGAGTTTTTTCAATTTATTACACTTCATTTTTTGTGTTTTTGTGAAAAACAATATATGTTTTTTATATGTATTTGTTTTAATTTTTTTGTTTTATTAAGAAAACAAAAAAATATTTGCTTTAACCGATGGATTGCAATTCAATTTGATTTTTTCTGTTTTGGATTTTGTTTTTGTTTTTATTTTTGTGGAAATATATAACGGCAGTGTATTTCCACGTATGAATTTTTATTTTTTGTGGATTTGTGAACATCAATACTGATTGTGTTTTTTCAATGTATTAGATTTAAATTTTTGTGGTTTTGAGAAAACAACAAGCGATTACTTTCTTCCATGTATTACTCTTCAATTTCATTTTTTTGTTTTTGTAGAAATCTTATAACAACCGAGTTATTTCGACATATTAGTCTTCATTTTTCGTGGTTTTGTGAAAAAAACACAAATTTGATTTTTTCCGTGTAAAAGATTTTTATTTTTGTGGTTTTGTTGAAAAAAATAAAAGTTTTCATTTTTTCCATTTATTGCTCTTCCATTCGATTTTTGTGTTTTTGTGAAAATCAATAACGACGGAGTTTTTTCCTTTTATAACACTTCCTTTTTTGTGGTTATTTTAAAAACAATACAAATTTTGTTTTTTCCATGTATACGTTTTAATTTTTTTGTTGTATTGTGAAAACAAAAAAGATATTTGCTTTTTTCGATGTATTTCACTTCAAGTCGATTTCTTTTGTTTTTGTTTTTGTTTTTGTGGAAATATATGACAACAGATTATTTCAACGTATGAGATTTCATTTTTTGTTGTTTTGTAAAAATCAATACAAATTGTGTCTTTTCTACGTATTAGATTTAAATATTATTGGTTTTGGGAAAGAACAAGAGATTGCTTTTTTCCATGTATTACTCTTCAATTCAATTTTTTTGTATTTGTGAAAATCAATACAACGGAGTAATTTTCACATATTTGTCTTAATTTTTTGTGGTTATGTGAAAAACAGTACAAATTTGGTTTTTTCCATGTAAAAGACTTCAATTTTTTTGGTTTTGTTAAAAAACAAATTTTTTTTTTCCATGTATTCCACTTTAATTCGATTTTTGTGTTTTTGTGAAAATCAATAACGACGGAGTTTTTCCCATTTATTACAATTCATTTTTTGTTGTTTTTTGAAAAAAAAACCAGCTTTATTTTTTCGATGTATTTGTTTTAATTTTTTATTGTATAAAGGAAACAAAAAAAATGTTTGCTTTTTTCGATGTATTTTACTTCAATTCAATTTTTTTTATTTTAATTTTTTTTTTTTTTTTTTTTTTTTGTGAAAATATATAACTGTAATGTGTATTTTTATACACATTTTTAGGGTTTAAATCATCACAAATTCAATCAAATTTCACATAAAACGTATGAAAAAGACTCATAACTCATAAAACATAATTTGAAACCTCTTAATACATTTTTGTGTTATTTTACAGGCGAAAAGGCCATAAAATGAAGAATTGGACAAAAACGTAAATAATGGGCCAATAATGGCCAAATTCTCCCTAAAAACGCTCACATTTCCCATACATATACTTTCCTAACCCTAAACGATGGAAAACGTTGTTGGAAAAGAGCAAACATTGGAACGAGTAAGAAACGACCACAAAACGTTATGAAAACATCCACTGTCTCATGACGTTCTTCAGCCAAACCGATACGTGAACCGACCACGTTCGGTCCCAAAACAGAGAAGAAACGTCCACGTTTTTTATGACATTTCGTATCGGAATGTGACGTTTCATATCGGAATGTGACGTTCCGATCAAATGGATCCTAACCATCGTTTTACACCTCAACATAAACCTAGCAGCAAAAGAATAGAGAAAAATGACGCATCAAAATTCTGGTCAACCGTCGCAGTCAAAGTCAACTCTTTCTCTCTCAAAGCGCTGATTTTCCGAAATGCTCGGAATTGAACAAACTCACCACCATTTGATTCGTCTTGACAAGACAAGCACAACCGTATGATTAGTCACCATTTGGAACGGCCGGAGCTGGCCGGAAAACGCGAAAAACCTCCCTGTCGCCCATGAAAATAGACCGTTTGAGCTGAGGAATTCTCGAGCTTGCCATTCCCTCCACAGACCTCTAATTGACAAAATTCCAACACCATTATCTTCTTCTTGATCCCCTCTTTCCAACCATATAAATAAATCATAAAATGATAAAGAATTGAGTGAGATAATCGAGTTTGAAGTAAGTGTTCGATGAAATTCAAATCTGTTTTTTTTGCTGAAATTACTCAATTCGAGCTGAAACTTCTCAAGTCCAAATCTCACTCCACAGACCTCCGTTTCATTCGAAACCAATTCCATTCTCTTCTTCTCTCTTTCCTCTTTCCATGGATATCAATAACACAGAAAACTATGAAGAAATGAGTGAGATATTTGCGTTTGAAATAATGCCAGTAAACCATTCGACGAAATTCCCGGCTTTAACGGTCAAATTTTATTCAAATCGAATTGGTTCGAATTTCTCAAACAAGGTGATATTTTCTTGATTCATAGAGTTTAAGGGAGGTGGTTTAATGATATGTGAGGTCTTAATTGGGTCTAAAAACCATTTGAAACACGAGTTTGAATCATGACTTGGTTATTTTCGTGCTTTTTATAACCATGATGGTTAATGACGAAATTTGATGGAAATAAAGGAAATGAGAAGTTGTAATTCAGCAAAATGATACTTTGTGGAGTTTAGAAGGATGCCTAGTTGATCTTTCGAGATACTGTTGAGTGAATTTCGAGTTCAAGCTCAAAATGTCAAACATGGCTGAGCTGTACCATTAATGGAGGTGAAGGGGGTTTTTCGATCATAACTTGAGCGTTATTTCACCATTTTGCGGCGTTCAAAGTTCTGCGGATTCGTACGGAAGTAGGGAACAATTCTAGATCAAGAGAAAGTGTTGAAATTTGGAAGAATTAAGGAGAACGAGTTGGTTTTTTTGAGGTCGGGAACTCGACCGAAAAAAAAAAAAAAAAAAAAAAAATTTCGAAACTTTCCGCCAAACCGAAGAGAACAATGACTCATCACACGGAACAACCCCCGACGTATCAACCTCCGCCATCTTGCCACAGCAAACCAAACGGAACTGGGACCACCTTCGGTTTCACGATGTCGCGATTCAAACTCGGATCGCATCCGAGTTTTTCAATATTTCCGCCCAAAAAAAACGAGCAAAATTCAACCGCGAAATACTCATCCAATTCTCAATCATTTTCAACGAAATTTCTTCCATACCCTCAGTACAACCCCCGATCCGCCCTGAGCCAATCATAAGTCTCGGTTTGTCCCCTACTCTCCTCTCCATTCAAAACAGGCCATTGGACTCTCAAGTCCATTTCAGCCTATAAAATACTGCTCAAGCCTCTTCATTGCAGACACCACTCTTCAATAATCTTCTCTAACCTCTAGAATCTCCATTAATGAGTTTCAAGACTTCTTGAGCTCTAATTTTCGTTTTTGAGTGAAATTGCGCAATTTGGGGCTGATTTGGGGAAAATTCGAATCGGTTGATTCTAGCTTGAATCGAGCGGCAATTGGAGCTTCAAATCGACTCAAGGAAGCTACTGGCTGGTCTTCCAACTCTCGGTTTATTTTAATTCTCTTTTAATTAGTCGATTTGAATTTTAGATCACAAGAACCCAATTTTGTAATAATCATGATGAAATCTTGTTCAATTCTTGTTCTTGTGATTATGAGTGAGTAAATCTAGATAGGGAAAGGAATTTTTGGTTTGTATGCATGAAATCTTGCTTTAATTTCGTGTAATTTTGCTGAATTTGAATGAATAGTCATGAACACACACAATTTTGAATAAATTGGGGAAAAGTGCTTAGCTTGGTATTTTTTGTCAATTGACCTATTAAATTTGATGTTTATTGACTTGTTAATCGTCTGGAATATTTAGCTTAGTATTTTGTGTGATTAATTTGGAGTTGTGATTGATTGAATTGAAGTTTTGTTTAAAATGGCTGTTTTGAATTAAAATAGCAATTAAATCAATTTCTTGAGTGGATCTTAGCTTAGATCGCTCAAATCTATCATTTAAATCTGAAAAGTTATACCCTAAGGGATTAATGATTGTTACACATCACAAATTTCCTTCAAACCCCTATTTTTAAACCAAAAATCAAACCCTAATCCAGTTTCAGTTTTGCTGCTGTTGCTTTTCTGTTTTTCAGTGTTTTTACCTTAATTTCGTGTCTAATTCCGATCTGAAAAATTAAAGAAATATTTTTAAAATTCAGTTCTCATTTAGTAGATAATTTTCAAAACAAATTTTGCCCAATTCCGATTTGTAATCTGTGAGATATCAATTTTCTAATTTGGTAATATTTCTGTTTTTAAACTTTCTGTCCAGATTTACTGTTTCTTTTCTTCTGAATTTTAAAAAATATATAAATAAATACTAAAAATACAAAAATAGTCCTACTGGAAGTATTTTGAAGTGTAGAATCCAAATATGAATTTTAAGATATTAGTTGTTAAATCAGATTAGGAGATATTCCAACTTTTGTGAGTATTGGTCTGTCAGAACTAGTTTCTGATCCAGATCTGAATTTTCATTGTAAATCTCAAACTACAAAACATCATTTTATGAAATTTTAACAGATAATCTGAAACGTGATAATTGAATTTTTGTATAAATTTTGGAATTTTTCAAGACTTGGTGATTTTTCTATAAATTACTGAAGTTACTGTTGAATCAAGTATGAATCTGAAGTAAGATCTGGATTTAAACTACAAATATCTTGAAATTTTTGAATAAAATATTAATACCAGTAAAGTACCATATCATAGATCTCTCTTTCTAGTTTCCAACGGTATCTTGTGTGTCAGAATCGGAGTTTATTTGGTCAAGTTACGAATTAAAACACCAAAGTGTGACGTGCTGAATTTTTACAATAAGGCTAAAAATAAGATTTAAACTTGGAAATTTATCTAATAACCCTTGAATTACAAGATTTTATACTAAAGAATAATCATTGAGACTAGTTAATACTTGAGGCCACACCTCCTTGTGTTCGACCCCTAAACTCATTACCACTCATACTCGTAATTGATTAATAGGGAAATATAAATTGTTTTGTTAAATTGTGTAAAATTCAACGACGGTTTTAACACGATTTACAATAACAATGTAGTTCTTTCCACGTATGAGGTTTCATTTTTTGAGATTTTTATTAAAATTAATACAAGTTGTGTTTTTTCCATGTATTAATTTCAAATTTTTATGGTATTGAGAAAACAACAAACGATTGCTTTTGTCCATGCATTACACTTCCATTCGATTATTTTATTTTTGTAGAAATTCATTTTTTGTGGTTTTGTGAAAAACAATCAAATTTAGTTTTTTCCACGTAAAAGACATGCAATTTTTCTGGTTTTGTTTAAAAAAAAAACTATTCCTTTTTTCCATGTATTACACTTCAAATCAATTTTTGTGTTTTTGTGAAAATCAATAGCGACGGAGTTTTTAACATTTATTACACTTCATTTTTTGTGGGTTTGTGAAACACAAACCAAACTATGTTGTTTCCATGGATTTGTTTTAATTTTTTGTTGTATTGAAAAAAAAATTGTTTGCTTTTTTCGATGCACTTGGATTCAATTTTTTCTGTTTTTGTTTATGTGGAAATATATAACAATGGAGATATTTCCATGTATGATGTTTCATTTTTTGTGGTTTTTTGAAAATCAAAACAAAATGTATTTTTTCCATGTATTAGATTTAAATATTTGTGGTTTTGAGAAAACAACAAGAGATTGCTTATTTCCATGTATTACTGTAAATCGTGGTAAAATCGTCATTGAATTTCACACAATTTAACAAAACAATTTATATTTTCCTATTAATCAATTACGAGTATGAGTGATAATGAGTTTAGGGGTCAAACACAAGGAGGTGTGGCCTCAAGAATTAACTAGTTTCAATGATTATTCTTTAGTGTTAAATCTTTTATTTCAAGGTTTATTAAATAAATTTCCAAGTTTAAATTTCGTTTCCGGCCTTATCGTGAAAATTCAGCACGTCACACTTTAGTGTTTTAATTCGTAACTAGACCAAATAAACTCCGAATCCAACTCACGAGATACCGTTGGAAACTAGAAAGAGAGATATATATTGTGGTTCTTTATTACTATTATTATTTTATTAAAGATTTTCGAGTTATTTGTAATTCAGTCCAGAACTTATCTCAGATTCAAAATCGGTTCAGCAGTAATTTCAGAAAATTATAGAAAAATCACCAAATCTTGAAAAATCCCAAAATTCATACAGAAATTTAATTATCACGTTTTGGATTATCTGTTAAAATTTCATATAGTGATGTTTTGTAGTTTGAGATTTATAATGAAAATTCAGATCTGGATCAGAAATTGGTTCTGATAGACCAGACTCACAAAAATTATAATGTCTCCTAATCTGTCTTAACAACTACTATTTTAAAATTCATATTTGGATTCTACACTTCAAATTACTTCAAATAGAACTATTTTTGGATTTTTATTATTTGTTTTTATATTTTTTAAAATTCAGAAGATAAGAAACAGTAAATTGGACAAAAGTTTAAAAAAAACAGAAAAACTACAATTTTGGGAAATTAATATCTCACAGATTACAGATCGGAATTGGACAAAAATTTGGGTTGAAAATTATCTACTAATTGCGAACTAAATTTTAAAAATATTTATTTAATTTTTCAGGTGTGAATTTGATACGAAATTAAGGCAAAAATACTGAAAAAACAGAGAAAAACAGCAGCAAACAGAAACTCATTAGGGTTTGATTTTTGGTTTAAAAGTAGGGATTTTTAAGAGTATTTGATCAAGAATACCATCCTTAATCACTGAATATTCAATCTTCAAGATTTGTATAACAAGTTTAAGTAAATTCAAGCTAGAAAAACTCAATTAATGGACCCAAAATTGGATCTAAACAAAAATCAGCCAACTCAAGTTCAAATCATAGAATTCAATCCAAAACTTCAATTAATCAATCAAAATTCTCAGCCAAGACCTTGAATGACTAATTGGTCATAATACACATGCAATTATAGGTCTAATTGATCTAATAAATTCAGCCAAATCAATCAAATCAATGATTTTCATTTTTAATAGTGATATATGAACAATTACACAAATCGGTCAAATTGATTCAAAATAAAGCAAGATTTCAAGTGATTCCTTCACAAATATCTATCCCTACACAGATCTACTCAATCATGATTAAACAAACACGATTCGATTTCAAATTCATCATTTTACATCAAAAATTCAGATTTGAAAAATTAGGAGAAAAAGAAAGAATTTAAGGTGGATTTAATCAAACCACAATGAGAAATCCAAGCTAGGACCTTCCTTGAGTTGATTTGAAGCTCCAATTGCACCTCGATTCAAGCTAGAATCGACCGATTCGAATTTTCCCCAAATCAACCCCAAATTGCATGATTTCACTCAAAAACGAAAATTAGAGCTCAAGAAAGCTTGAAACTCATTAATGGAGATTGTAGAGGTTAGAAAAGATGAATGGAGAGTGGTGTATAAGTTAAGGAGAGTGGGAGAATGAGTGATTTTAGAGAATGGATGAAAGAGCGTCTTTTGATGGATTCAAATACGGTTCTTTATATAGAGAGTTGAGGGATATTTTGGGGCTTGTGATTGGATTAGGAGGATCAGGGAACTGTACTGAAGATCTGGACCGAATTTCGTTGTATTCCGTTGAAAAATGAGGGAGAATTTCGAATTTTAGTATTTGGCGGTTATTTTGAAATCTGGAATTTCGTTGAACGGTTTAGTGGCATCATTTCAAACTCAAATATCTCTCTCATTTCTTCATTATTTTTGGTGTTCTTGGTATCCATGAAAAGAGGAAAGAGAGAAGAATAGAATGTAATTGGTTTTACATGAAATGGGGGTCTGTGGAGTGAGTTATGGACTTGAGAAGTTTCAGCTCGAATTGAGTTATTTCAGCAAAAACAGAATTCAATTTCATTGAACACCGAGTTCAAACTCAATTATCTCACTCAATTCTTCATCATTTTTTGAGTTCTTTATATGGTTGGAAAGAGGGGAATGAGTAGAAGAGAATGGAGTTGGAATTATGACAAACCAAGATCTTTCCAGGAAATGGTGAGCTCGAGAAAACTGCAGCTCGAAATTGGTTATTTTTGGGCTGACAGGAGGTTTCCGCATTTTGCGGCCAACTCTCGCCGTTCCAGCGATGGCTAATCATACGGTTGTGCTTGTCTTGTCAAGACGAGTCGAATGGTATCAAGTTTGTTCAATTCCGAGCATTTAGAAAAAAAATCGCATTTTTGAGAGAGAAAGGGTTGACTTGACTGCGACGGTTGACTTTTCAGTTTTGACCAGAATTTTTGCGCGTCGCATTTTCTTTATTCTTGCGCTGCTAGGTTTATTTGAGGTGTACAACGATGGTTAGGATTCATTTGATCGGAACGTCACGTTCCGATACGAAACGTCATAGGAAACGTGGACGTTTCTTCTCTTGTTTTCTTACTCGTTCCAATGCTTGGTCTTTTCCACCGACGTTGTTTATCGTTTAAGGTTAGAGAAGTATGTGTATGGGAAATGTGAGGGTTTTAGGGATAATTTGGCCATCGTTAGCCCATTATTTGCGTTATGGTGCTTCTTTTGGAGTTGACTTTCGAATAAGTCCTCGAATCTTTCTTTTTTTGGCCTTTTCGCCTGTAAAATAACACAAAAATGTATTAAGATGTTTCAAATTATGTTTTATGAGTTATGAGTCTTTTTCATACATTTTATGTGAAATTCGATTGAATTTGAGATAATAAATACCCTAAAAATGTGTATAAAAATACACATTACAATTACACTTCCATTCATTTTTTTGTTTTTGTGGAAATATATAACAACGGAGTTATTTCCACGTATGAGGTTTCATTTTTTGTGTGCTTTTGTGAAAAACAATACAAATTGTGTTTTCTCCGTGTATTAGATTTAAATTTTTGTGGTTTTGAGAAAACAACAAGAGATTATTTTTTCCATGTATTACTCATCAATTCAATTTTTTTGTTTTTGTGGAAATCTTTAACAATGGAGTTATTTTCACGTATTAGTCTTCATTTTTTGTGGTTATGTGAAAAACAATAATATTTGGTTTTTCCCAAGTGAAAAACTTCCAATTTTTGTGGTTTTGATAAAAAAACAAAACTTTTCTTTTTTCCAGGTATTACACATCAATTCGATTTTTGTGTTTTTATGAAAATCAATAACGACGGAGTTTTTCCCATTTATTAGAATTCATATTTTATTGTTTTTTGAAAGAATACAAACTTTATTTTTTTCATGTATTTTTTTTAATTTTTTATTATATAGAGAAAAACAAATCTTGGCTTGTTTCGATGTATTTCACATCAATTCGATTATTTTTATTTTTGTTTTTCTGAAAATATATAACAACGTAGTTATTTCCACGTATGAGGTTTCATTTTTTGGGATTTTTATTAAAATTAATACAAGTTGTGTTTTTTTTGCATGTATTAGATTAAAATTTTTGTGGTATTGAGAAAACAACAAAAGATTGCTTTTTTCCATTCGTTAGACTTCCATTCGATTATTTTGTTTTTGTAGAAATCTATATGGAGGGAGTTATTTCCACGTAATAGACTTCATTTTTTGAGATTTTGTGAAAAACAATCAAATTGGGTTCTTTCCATGTAAAAGACTTGCAATTTTTAAGGTTTTGTTAAAAAAATAAAACTTTTCTTTTTTTCATGTATTACACTTCAATTCGTTTTTTTTTTTTTTTTGTGAAAAATAATAGCGACGGACTTTTTACCGTTTATTACAGTTCATTTTTTATGGGTTTGTGAAAAACAATACAAACTATGTTGCTTCCATGTATTTGTTTTAATTTTTTGTTGTATTGGAAAAAAAATTGTTTGCTTTTTTCGATGTATTTCACTTCAATTCAATTTTTTTTTTATTTTGTTTTTGTGGAAATAAATAACTACGGTGTTATTTCCATGAATGATGTTTCATTTTTTGTGATATTTTGGAAATGAAAACGAATTGTGTTTTTTCCAAGTATTAGATTTAAATATTTGTGGTTTTGAGAAAACAACAATAGATCGCTTATTTCCATGTATTACTCAACAATTCGATTTTTTCGTTTTCGTGGAAATCTATAACAACGGAGTTATTACCAGGTATTAGTCTTAATTTTTTGTGGTTATGTGAAAAACAATAACATTTGGTTTTTTCTAGGTGAAAGACTTCCAATTTTTGTGGTTTCGATAAAAAGATAAAACTTTTCTTTTTTCCATGTATTACACATCAATTCGATTTTTGTATTTTTGTGAAAATCACAAACGACGGAGTTTTTTCAATTTATTACACTTCATTTTTTGTGTTTTTGTGAAAAACAATATATGTTTTTTATATGTATTTGTTTTAATTTTTTTGTTTTATTAAGAAAACAAAAAAATGTTTGCTTTAACCGATGGATTGCAATTCAATTTGATTTTTTCTGTTTTGGATTTTGTTTTTGTTTTTGTTTTTCTGGAAATATATAACAACAGAGTATTTCCACGTATGAGTTTTTATTTTTTGTGGATTTGTGAACATCAATACTGATTGTGTTTTTTCAATGTATTAGATTTAAATTTTTGTAGTTCTTGAGAAATACACAAGCGATTACTTTCTTCCATGAATTACTCTTCAATTTCATTTTTTTGTTTTTGTAGAAATCTTATAACAACCGAGTTATTTCCATGTATTAGTCTTCATTTTTCGTGGTTTTGTGAAAAAAATACCAATTTGATTTTTTCCGTGTAAAAGATTTTTATTTTTGTGGTTTGGTTGAAAAAAATAAAACTTTTCATTTTTTCCATTTACTACTCTTCAATTCGATTTTTGTGTTTTGAAAATCAATAACGACGGAGTTGTTTCCATTTATAACACTTCCATTTTTGTGGTTTTTTTAAAAACAATACAAATTTTGTTTTTTTCATGTATATGTTTTAATTTTTTTGTTGTATTGTGAAAACAAAAAAAATGTTTGCTTTTTTCGATGTATTTCACTTCAATTCGATTTTTTTTATTTTTGTTTTTATTTTTGTGGAAATACATAACAACAGATTATTTCAACGTATGAGGTTTCATTTTTTGTGGTTTTGTAAAAATTAATACAAATTGTGTTTTTTCTATGTATTAGATTTCAATATTTTTGGTTTTGAGGAAAGAACAAGAGTTTGCTTTTTTCGATGTATTTCACTTCAATTCGATTTTTTTTGTTTTTGTTTTTGTGGAAATATATAACAACGGAGTTATTTCCATGTATGATGTTTCATTTTTTGTGATATTTTGAAAATGAAAACAAATTGTGTTTTTTCCATGTATTAGATTTAAATATTTGTGGTTTTGAGAAAACAAGAAGAGATTGCTTTTTTCCATATATTACACTTCCATTCAATTTTTTGTTTTTATGGAAATATATAACAACGGAGTTATTTCCACGTATGAGGCTTCATTTTTTGTGCTTTTGTTAAAAACAATACAAATTTTGTTTTCTCCATGTATTAGATTTAAATTTTTGTGGTTTCGAGAAAACAACAAGAGATTATTTTTTAAGACTTCCAACTTTTGTGGTTTTGATAAAAAAACAATACTCTTCTTTTTTCCATTTATTACACATCAATTCGATTTTTGTGTTTTTTGTGAAAATCAATAACGACAGAGTTTTTCCCATTTATTACAATTCATTTTTTGTTGTTTTGTGAAAAAAAATACAAATTTTAGTTTTTCCTTTCTTTTTAATTTTTTATTATATAGAGAAAACAAAAAAAAATCTTTGTTTTTTTCAATGTATTTCACATCAATTCGATTATTTTTATTTTGTTTTTATTTTTGTTTTTGTTTTTGTTTTTGAATAAATAAATAACAGCAGAGTATTTCCACGTATGAGTTTTTATTTTTTGTGATTTTGTGAACATCAATACTAATTGTGTTTTTTCAGTGTATTAGATTAAAATTTTTGTAGTTTTGAGAAAACAACAAGTGATTGCTTTATTCCATGTATTACTCTTCAATTTGATTTTTTTGTTTTTGTAGAAATCTTATAACAACCGGGTTATTTCCACGTATTAGTCCTCATTTTTCGTGGTTTTGTGAAAAAAAACACAAATTTGTTTTTTTCCGTGTAAAAGATTTTAATTTTTGTGGTTTTGTTGAAAAAAAGAAAACTTTTCGTTTTTCCATTTATTGCACTTCAATTCGATTTTTGTGTTTTTGTGAAAATCAATAACGACGGAGTTTTTTCCATTTGTTACACTTCTTTTTTTGTGGTTTTTTGAAAAACAATACAAATTTTGTTTTTTCCTTGTAAATATTTTAATTTTTTGTTGTATTGTGAAAACAAAAAAAAAAGTTTGATTTTTTCGATGTCTTCAATTCGATTTTTTTTTGTTTTTTTTTTTTTTTTTGTGGAAATATATAACAACAGATTATTCAACAAATGAGGTTTCATTTTTTGTTGTTTTGTAAAAATCAATACAAATTGTGTTTTTTCTACTACGTATTAGATTTAAATTTTTGTTGTTTTGAGGAAAGAACAAGAGATTATTTTTTTCCATGTATTACTCTTCAATTCAATTTTTTTGTATTTGTGGAAATCAATAACAACGGAGTTATTTTTGTTATGAATATATTAATTATGGATGTCCAAATAATTATCCCCTTAGCATGTGAAGAGTTATTAATTATGGATGTCCAAATACATCCCTCTTGCCATGTGAAGAGTTATTGCAAATCCCCACTTGTAAAGATATTAATATCTTGTATTGTATGAGGAGTTATTGTAGGGTATTTGTTTGTATATTATGTACTTAATTCTAGGATAGATTCTAGAGTAGATTCTAGAGTAGAATGCTCACCCTTCACTATATAAAGGGGTAGAGAATATTGTATTTGGGTCCTCTTCACCATTCTCTTTTGGTGACTTTTCATAAGTTGGAAGAATCAATTTCTCTCTTCGAACTTCTAAGAAATCAATTTCTCTCTTCCAACCTCTAAGAAATACTTACCTCCTCCCAATCCACCTCTCCTATGTTATTTTCATTTTTTTATATTCAATACGTTATCAGCACGACACTCTGACCTAACGTAAGTGAGGTAGGAATTCTCGATGTTTCTTATACATCAAGATTTTCTTATTCGGATTCTTTTCTTCCGGTTGACTAAACTTTTATTCTATTTACTTATTTGAACTTCTAACAACATGTTATTATCGATACATGTTTATTCTTAAAAGCACCAGAAGTTGCTTGTTTATTTGTTCATTTTATTTTTAATATTAAGCAACTAGAAGTTGCTCGTTTATTTTTTCATTTTATTTTTAATATTAAGCAACCAGAAGTTGGATGTTCATTTTATTAAGCACCATAAGTTGCTTGTTTAATTTTTCATTTTAAGTAACCAGAAGTTGCATGTTTATTTTATTAAGCGCCAGAAGTTGTTCATTTAATTTTTAATTTTAATTTTAGTATTAAGCAACCAGAAGTTGTATGTTTATTTTATTGAGTACCAGAAGTTGCTCGTTTGATGTTTCATCTTATTTTTAATAATAAGCAACAAGAAGTTGCATGTTTATTTTATTTTTAATTCAGCACCAGAAGTGCCTGATAAATTTTTAGTTAAGCAACCAGAAGTTGCATATTTTTATTTACGCACCAGAAATTGTTAGTTCAGTTTTTATTTAAGCAACAAGAAGTTGCACGTTTATCTTACTTTTAATTACGCACCAGAAGTTGCTTGTTTAAATTCTTTTTACGCAACCAGAAGTTGCATGTTTATTTTATCTTTAATAAATGCACCCGAAGTTGCTTGTTCAATTTCTATTTGCACAACCACAAGTTGCATATTTATTTTATTTTCAATTACGCACCAGAAGTTGCTTGTTCAATTTTTTACGCAACCAAAGGTTGCATATTTATTTTTATGCACCAAAGATTGTAGTATATTTATCTATGTACATTTATTATACTCACATTTACTTTCTGTATATTTATTTTCTGCACATCTATTTTTATGCACCGGCAGTTTCAATTTAGCTTATTGATGAACGTAAAAATTTGGAATTTATTCTTATTGAAACCTGAAGTTTCAATATAAAATTAGCAAGGGTCTAATTTAATTTATCCCACCTATATAGCTTCAACATGGCAAATTTAGCGAAACTTGAGTTTGTTGCCTTTAATATATCGCACAACAATTATCTATCATGGATCCTCGATGAAGAGATCCACCTTGATGCCGTGGGTCTGGAAGACACCATCAAAGCGGGACCAGCTTGTAGCTGAACTGAATAACAAATTATTACTTAAAAATCATGAGCCTCGTTCGACAAGTTCTAGCCCATTCCCAAAAGCGAATGCCGTTGTAGTGTCATCTTAAATGATCTAGCTCATTCCCAGAAGCGAATGCTACTACATTTAATGACCGTGATCAGTGTCATGGATACAGACGTGGAAGAGGCTGAGGTAAATTCATTCTTAGAACCGTAATGGTCAAATTAAGAAACTCACAGATGAAAGAAGCAAGAAACCTCAAAATTTCACCCTGAAGGTGTCTGGGGATCAATGTCTAAGATGTGGTATGAAAGAGCACTGGTCGCGTACCTGTCGTACGCCAAAGCACCTCGTTGAACTTTATCAAGCCTCCTTGAAGGAGAAAGATGATTAATACACACTTATATGTGTAAGACTATCTTAACCACCCAAGTGGAGATAATGAATACTCCCTTGCTAATAGAAATATTCAAGACTAAATTTCTTTTCCTTCGAATATTACAAAAATGGATGGCAATGATATATGCCTAGCGGATAGTGCAACAACGCACACTATACTTAAGAACGTAAAATATTTTGCCAATTTGACAAAGATAAAAGCAAATATCAATACTATATCAGGCACCTCTAACTTAATAGAGGGCTCCGGAAGAGCCACTATTTTACTGCCTAGAGGAACAAAGTTTATAATAGAGGATGCTCTATTATCTACTAAATCAAAAAGAAATTTACTGAGTTTTAAAGATATCCGCCGAAATGGATATCATATTGAAACAATGAATGAAGGTAATATTGAATATCTTCACATAACAAATATTGTTTCGGGAAATAAACGCATCTTAGAAAGATTACGTGCTTTGTCAATAGGCTTATAATATACACATATCCGTACTATTGAGATACATCATGCTGTAATGAGAAATGAATTTAATAATTTACGAAGCCATTTTATGGCTTGACATGAACGTTTGGGTCATCATGGAGCAATAATGATGCGAAGAATTGTAGAAAATTCAAATGGGCATCAATTAAAGAACCAGAAGTTTCTTTCATCAAATGATACATTGATGATGGATCAAATTCAAATGGGCATCAATCATGTGCTGCATGTTATAAGGGAAAACTAATCACTAGACCGTCGCTAACTAAGGTTCGGAATGAATCACCCAATTTCCTTGAGCGTATCCAAGGTGATAATGTGGACCAATTACAAAATCATGTGGACCATTTAGATACTTTATGGTATTAATAGATGCATCTACTAGATGGTCAAATGTATGTCTATTATCTTCTCGGAATGTTACATTCGCGAGATTACTTGCTCAAATAATTAGATTAAGAGCACAATTCCCGGATTATACAATTAAGACCATTCGTCTTGATAATGCCGGTGAATTCACATCCCAAGCATTTAATGACTATTGTATGTCAATTGGGATTAAAATTGAGCATCTAGTGGCCCACGTACATACGCAAAATGGTCTAGCATAATCCCTTATTAAACGATTACAATTAATCGCAAGAACCCTAATTATGAAATCAAAATTATCGTCATCTGTATGGCGCCATGCAATATTGCATGCTGCAACACTAATTAGATTAAGGCCAACTGCTTATCATAAGTACTCCCCCATAAAACTGATAACTGGCCAGTAGCCAAATATATCCCATTTTAAAACTTTTGGATGTGTTGTATATGTTCCGTAGCTCCACCGCAACGCACAAAAATGGGACGTCAAAGAAGGTTGGGAATTTATGTTGGTTTCGATTCTCCATCGATTATTAAATATCTCGAACCATTAACTGGAGATCTATTTACAGCAAGATTTGCTGACTCTAAATTTGATGAAAACATGTTCCCAGCATTAGGGGGAGAGAAACGAGGAGAAATGAGGAATGCTGGAAAAACAAGAAGTTACAAGGAATGCATCATCAATGTATCACTTTGATCCTCGAACAAATCAATCTTGAACTAGAAGTTCAAAAGATTATTCATTTGCAACAAATTGCAAACCAATTACCCGATGCATTTGTTGACACAAAAAGAGTAACTAAAGCACATATTCCAGCAGCAAATATGCCGGCTCGTATTGAAATACCCTTGGATAATCCTAAGTGTGATATACGCCAGAAGCGTGGTCGACCAATCGGTTCCAAAGATAAAAATCCAAGGAAGAAAAGAATGCACGATAAAGTTGGCATAACTGAAATTATCAATACTCCTGAAGAGGTAGAATCCTATGAAAAGAATATTGATGATAAAAGAATAGATGACATAAATTAGCAAATAACCCCAGAAGAGGTTACAACCCCTATAGAGGTTTAGGTACCTGATAATATTGAAAATAATGAGATCTCAATAAATTATGTCTCTACTAGAAAGAAATGGAACTGAACTAAAACTATCATTGACAGAAAATTTGCATATGCAATCGCGATTGATATAATTAATGAATACGAGGATCAAGAGCCCAAATCAATCGAAGAATGTCGACATAAGAAAGAATGGCCAAAATGGAGAGATGCAATTCTAGCAGAGTTACATTCTCTTGAAAAACATGAAGTTTTCGGACCTGTAGTTCAAACACCTGATGGTGTACAACCCGTAGGATACAAATGGGTATTTGTAAGAAAGCGTAATGAGAAAAATGAAATTGTAAGATACAAAGCAAGACTTGTTGCACAAGGTTTTAAGCAAAAATCAGGAATAGATTACAAAGAAACGTATTCTCCTGTGTTAGATGCAATTACATTCAGGTTTTTAATTAGCCTGGCAATCTCTGAAGGTTGAATATGCATCTCATGGATGTTGTAACAGCTTATTTGTATGGATCACTTGATAGTGATATTTACATGAAAGTCCCTGAAGGATTAAATGTGCCTGGAGCTTCTAATGTCCCCGAAGGATTAAAAGTGCCTGAGGCATGTGACAAAAGTTCTCGTGGAATGTATTCCGTAAAATTAAAAAGATCTTTGTATGGGCTGAAACAATCAGGGGGAATGTGGTATAACCGCCTAACTGAATACCTTACAAAAGAAGGGTATTATAACAACCCTATCTGCCCATGTGTTTTTATTAAGAGATCAAACTCAAGATTTGTAATTATTGCAGTATATGTTGATGATCTAAATATCATTGGAACTTCTAAAGAGCTTGAAAGTACTGCCGCATATTTAAAAGGTGAATTTGAAATGAAAGATCTTGGGAAGACAAAATTTTGTCTCGGATTGCAAATCGAACATTTGAAAAATGGGATATTTGTTCATCAAACTACTTATGTAGAAAATGTCCTAAAACGAGTTAATATGGATAAAGCACATCCATTGAGTTCACCTATGGTAGTCCGATCTCTTGAGATAAAGAAGGATTGTTTTCGTCCAAAAGAAGATAACGAAGAAATTCTTGGTCCGGAAGTACAATATTTAAGTGCAATCGGTGTATTAATGTACCTAGCCAATAATACTAGGCTTGATATATCATTCTCTGTGAATTTGTTAGTGAGATATAGTTCTGTGCCAACACGAAGGCATTGGAATGGTATTAAACACGTACTTCGTTATCTTCGAGGAACCATAGATATAGGATTATTATATCTAAAGAACTCAGAATCAAAATTAGTTGGATATGCAGATGCTGGATATCTATCAGATCCACATAAAGCCCGATCTCAAACCGGATATTTATTCACATATGGTAATACTGCCATATCTTGGCGCTCAACCAAGCAAACCTTGGTCGCAACATCATCAAATCATTCAGAAATCATAGCACTTCATGAGGCGAGTAGGGAGTGTGTATGGCTGAGGTCAATGATTCAACATATTCAGGAGTCATGTGGTATTAAAGCAATCAAAGAAAGTTCAACTATAATTTATGAAGATAATGCTGCATGCATTGCCAAGATAAAAGGAGGCTACATTAAGGGAGATAGAACAAAGCATATTTCTCCAAAGTTCTTCTCAACACACGAGCTCCAGAAGAGCGGTGAAATTGATATCCATCAAATTCACTCATGTGATAATCTTGCAGATTTATTCACCAAGTCATTGCCAACTAAAACTTTCAGGCAATTAAGACAAAAGATTGGACTCTGTCATTTTAGAGATATTTGTATACATGAGGGGGAGAAATAATACGCGATGCACTCTTTTTCCCTTGCTACGGTTTTTGTCCCATCGGGTTTTTCCTGGCAAGGTTTTTAATGAGGCGACCTTTCTAATGCGTATGAAATATGGACATCCAAGGGGGAGTGTTATGAATATATTAATTATGGATGTCCAAATGATTATCCCCTTAGTATGTGAAGAGTTATTAATTATGGATGTCCAAATACATCCCTCTTGCCATGTGAAGAGTTATTGCAAATCCCCACCTGTAAAGATGTAAATATCTTGTATTGTATGAGGAGTTATTGTAGGGTATTTGTTTGTATATTATGTACTTAATTCTAGGATAAATTCTAGATTAGAATGATGAATTCTAGGATAGATTCTAGAGTAGATTGTAGAGTAGAATGCTCACCCTTCACTATATAAAGGGGTAGAGAATATTATATTTGAGACCTCTTCACCATTCTCTTTTGGTGACTTTTCATAAGTTGGAAGAATCAATTTCTCTCTTCCAACTTCTAAGCAATCAATTTCTCTCTTCAAACCTCTAAGAAATACTTACCTCCTCCCAATCCACCTCTCCTATGTTCTTTTCGTTTTTTTATATTCAATTTTTTGTGGTTATGTGAAAAACAATACAAATTTGGTTTTTTCCATGTAAAAGAGTTCAATTTTTTTGGTTTTGTTAAAAAACAAAATTTTTCGTTTTTCCATGAATTCCACTTCAATTCGATTTTTGTGTTTTTGTGAAAATCAATAACGACGGAGTTTTTTCCATTTATTATAATTCATTTTTTGTTGTTTTGTGAAAAAAATACAAACTTTGTTTTTTCCAAGTATATTTTTTTATTTTTTATTCTATAGAGAAAACAAAAAAAAATGTTTGCTTTTTTCGATGTATTTCACTTCAATTCGACTTTTTTTATTTTTTTTGTTTTTGTTTTTGTTTTTCTTTTTTTCAAAATATATAACAACGTTGTTATTTCCACGTACGAGATTTCATTTTTTCGGATTTTTATTAAAATTAATACAAGTTGTGTTTTTTCCATGTATTAGATTTAAATATTTGTGGTATTGAGAAAACAACAAAAGATTGCTTCTTTTCCATGCGTTACACTTCCATTCGATAATTTTGTTTTTGTAGAAATCTATAAGGACAGAGTTTTTTCGATGTATTTCACTTCAATTCGATTTTTTTTGTTTTTGGTTTTGTGCAAATATATAACAACGGAGATATTTTCACGTATGATGTTTCTTTTTTTGTGATGTTTCTAAAATCAAAACAAATTGTGTTTTTTCCATGTATTAGAGATTTAAATTTTTGTGATTTTGAGAAAACAACGAGAGATTGCTCTTTTCCATGTATTACACTTCCATTCATTTTTTTTGTTTTTGTGGACATATGTAACAACGGAGTTTTTTGCACGTATGAGGTTTTATTTTTCGTGCTTTTGTGATACACAATACAAATTGTGTTTTCTCCATTTATTAGATTTAAATTTTAGTGGTTTTGAGAAAACAACAAGAGATTGTAATTTCCGTGTATTACTCATCAATTCGATTTTTTTGTTTTCATGGAAATCTATAACAACGGAGTTATTACCACGTATTAGTCTTCATTTTTTGTTAGTTATGTGAAAAACTATAACATTTTGTTTTTTTCCAAGCGAAAGACTTCCAATTTTTGTGGTTTTGATAAAAAAAATAAAACTTTTCTTTTTTCCATGTATTACACATCAATTCGATTTTTATGTTTTTGTGAAAATCACTAACAATGGAGTTTTTTCAATTTATTAGACTTCATTTTTTGTGGTTTTATGAAAAACAATACATGTATTTGTTTTAATTTTTTTGTTGTATTGAGGAAACAAAAAAAATGTTTGCTTTTCCCGATGTATTGCAATTCAATTCGATTTTTTCTATTTTGGATTTTGATTTTGTTTTTGTTTTTGTTTTTATTTTTGTTTTTGTGGAAATATATAACAACAGAGTAATTCCTTGTATGAGGTGTTCTTTTTTGTGGTTTTGTGAATATCAATACTAATTATGTTTTTCGATGTATTTCACTTCAATTCGACTTTTTTTATTTTTTTTGTTTTTGTTTTTGTTTTTGTTTTTTTCAAAATATATAACAACGTTGTTATTTCCACGTGTGAGGTTTCATTTTTTCGGATTTTTATTAAAATTCATACAAGTTGTGTTTTTTCCATGTATTAGATTTAAAGATTTGTGGTATTGAGAAAACAACAAAAGATTGCTTCTTTTCCATGCGTTACACTTCCATTCGATAATTTTGTTTTTGTAGAAATCTATAAGGACGGAGTTATTTCCACGTACGTGTCTTCATTTTTTGTGATTTTGTGAAAAACAATCAAATTTGGTTTTTTCCATGTAAAAGACTTGCAATTTTTGTGGTTTTGTTAAAAAACCAAAACTTTTCTTTTTTTTTCCATGTATTACACGTCAATTCGATTTTTGTGTTTTTGTGAAAATCAATAGCGACGGAGTTATTACCATTTATTACACTTCATTTTTCATGGGTTTGTGAAAAATAATACAAAATATGTTGTTTCCATGTATTTGTTTTAATTTTTTGTTGTTTTGAAAAAAACAATTGTTTGCTTTTTTCGATGTATTTCACTTCAATTCGATTTTTTTTTGTTTTTGGTTCTATGCAAATATATAACAACGGAGATATTTTCACGTATGATGTTTCTTTTTTTGTGGTGTTTCTAAAATCAAAACAAATTGTGTTTTTTCCATGTATTACAGATTTCAATTTTTGTGATTTTGAGAAAACAACGAGAGATTGCTTTTTTCCATGTATTACACTTCCATTCATTTTTTTATTTTTGTGGACACATGTAACAACGGAGTTATTTGCACGTATGAGGTTTTATTTTTTGTGCTTTTGTGATAAACAATACAAATTGTGTTTTCTCCATGTATTAGATTTAAATTTTAGTGGTTTTGAGAAAACAACAAGAGATTGTACTTTCCATGTATTACTCATCAATTCGATTTTTTTGTTTTCATGGAAATCTATAACAACGGAGTTATTACCACGTATTAGTCTTCATTTTTTTGTAGTTATGTGAAAAACTATAACATTTTGTTTTTTTCCAAGCGAACGACTTCCAATTTTTGTGGTTTTGATAAAAAAAACAAAACTTTTCTTTTTTTCCATGTATTACACATCAATTCGATTTTTGTGTTTTTGTGAAAATCACTAACAATGGAGTTTTTTCAATTTATTAGACTTCATTTTTTGTGGTTTTATGAAAAACAATACATGTATTTGTTTTAATTTTTTTGTTGTATTGAGGAAACAAAAAAAATGTTTGCTTTTCCCGATGTATTGCTATTCAATTCGATTTTTTCTGTTTTGGATTTTGATTTTGTTTTTGTTTTTGTTTCTATTTTTGTTTTTGTGGAAATATATAACAACAGAGTAATTCCTTGTATGAGGTTTTCTTTTTTGTGGTTTTGTGAATATCAATACTAATTATGTTTTTTCAATGTATTAGATTTAAATTTTGGTAGTTTTGAGAAAACAACAAGCGATTGCATTATTCCTTTTATTACTCTTCAATTTGATTTTTTATTTTTGTAGAAATCTTATAACAACCGGGTTATTTCCACGTATTAGTCTTCATTTTTCGTGGTTTTGTGAAAAAAAAACACAAATTTATTTTTTCCGTGTAAAAGATTTTAATATTTGTGGTTTTGTTGAAAAAAAGAAAACTTTTCGTTTTTCCATTTATTGCACTTCAATTCGATTTTTGTGTTTTTGTGAAAATCAATAACGACGGAGTTTTTTCCATTTGTTACACTTCTTTTTTTGTGGTTTTTTGAAAAACAATACAAATTTTGTTTTTTCCATGTAAATATTTTAATTTTTTGTTGTATTGTGAAAACAAAAAAAAAAGTTTACTTTTTTCGATGTATTTCACTTCAATTCGATTTTTTTTGTTTTTGTTTTTGTTTTTTTTTTGTGGTAATATATAACAACAGATTATTTCAACAAATGAGGTTTCATTTTTTGTTGTTTTGTAAAAATCAATACAAATTGTGTTTTTTCTACTACGTATTAGATTTAAATTTTTGTGGTTTTGAGGAAAGAACAAGAGATTATTTTTTTCCACGTATTACTCTTCAAATCAATTTTTTTGTATTTGTGGAAATCAATAACAACGGAGTTATTTTCACATATTAGTCTTATTTTTTTGTGGTTATGTAAAAAACAATGCAAATTTGGTTTTTTCCATGTAAAAGACTTCAATTTTTTTGGTTTTGTTAAAAAACAAAATTTTTCGTTTTTCCATGTATTCCACTTTAATTCGATTTTTGTGTTTTTGTGAAAATCAATAACGACGGGGTTTTTTCCATTTATTATAATTCATTTTTTGTTGTTTTGTTAAAAAAATACATACTTTGTTTTTTCCAAGTATTTTTTTTATTTTTTATTCTGTTGAGAAAACAAAAAAAAAATATTTGCTTTTTTCGATGTATTTCATTTTTTGTGATTTTGTGAAAAACAATCAAATTTGGTTTTTTCCATGTAAAAGACTTACAATTTTTGTGGTTTTGTTAAAAAAATAAAACTTTTCTTTTTTTTCCATGTATTACACTTCAATTTGATTTTTGTGTTTTTGTGAAAATCAATAGCGACGGAGTTATTACCATTTATTACACTTTATTTTTTGTGGGTTTGTGAAAAATAATACAAAATATGTTGTTTCCATGTATTTGTTTTAATTTTTTGTTGTATTGAAAAAAACAATTGTTTGCTTTTTTCGATGTATTTCACTTCAATTCGATTTTTTTTGTTTTTGGTTTTGTGCAAATATATAACAACGGAAATATTTTCACGTATGATGTTTCTTTTTTTGTGGTGTTTCTAAAATCAAAACAAATTGTGTTTTTTTCCATGTATAAGAGATTTAAATTTTTGTGATTTTGAGAAAACAACGAGAGATTGCTTTTTTCCTTGTATTACACTTCCATTCATTTTTTTGTTTTTGTGGAAATATTTAACAACGGAGTTATTTGCATATATGAGGTTTTATTTTTCGTGCTTTTGTGATAAACAATACAAATTGTGTTTTCTGCATGTATTAGATTTAAATTTTAGTGATTTTGAGAAAACAACAAGAGATTGTACTTTCCTTGTACTACTCATCAATTCGATTTTTTTGTTTTCATGAAAATCTATAACAACGGAGTTATTACCACGTATTAGTCTTCATTTTTTTGTAGTTATGTGAAAAACTTTAACATTTAGTTTTTTTCCAAGCGAAAGACTTCCAATTTTTGTGGTTTTGATAAAAAAAAACAAAACTTTTCTTTTTTCCATGTATTACACATCAATTCGATTTTTGTGTTTTTGTAAAAATCACTAACAATGGAGTTTTTTCAATTTATTAGACTTCATTTTTTGTGGTTTCATGAAAAACAATACGTGTATTTGTTTTAATTTTTTTGTTGTATTGAGGAAACAAAAAAAATGTTTGTTTTTCCCGATGTATTACAATTCAATTCGATTTTTTTTGTTTTTGTTTTTGTTTTTGTGGAAATATATAACAACAGAGTATTTCCTTGTATGAGGTTTTCTTTTTTGTGGTTTTGTGAATATCTATACTAATTATGTTTTTTCAATGTATTAGATTTAAATTTTTGTAGTTTTGAGAAAACAACAAGCGATTGCTTTATTCCATGTATTACTCTTCAATTTGATTTTTTTGTCTTTCTAGAAATCTTATAACAACCGGGTTATTTCCACGTATTAGTCTTCATTTTTCTTGTTTCTGTGAAAAAAAAACACAAATTTGTTTTTTCCGTGTAAAAGATTTTAATTTTTCTAGTTTTGTTGAAAAAAAGAAAACTTTTCGTTTTTCCATTTATTGCACTTCAATTCGATTTTTGTGTTTTTGAGAAAATCAATAACGACGGAGTTTTTTCCATTTGTTACACTTCTTTTTTTGTGGTTTTTTGAAAAACAATACAAATTTTGTTTTTTCCATGTAAATATTTTAATTTTTTGTTGTATTGTGAAAACAAAAACAAAAAAACGTTTGCTTTTTACGATGTATTTCACTTCAATTCGATTTTTTTTTTTTGTTTTTGTTTTTTTTTTTTTTCAACAAAAGAGGTTTCATTTTTTGTTGTTTTGTAAAAATCAATACAAATTGTGTTTTTTCTACTACGTATTAGATTTAAATTTTTGTGGTTTTGAGGAAAGAACAAGAGATTATTTTTTTCCACGTATTACTCTTCAAATCAATTTTTTTGTATTTGTGGAAATCAATAACAACGGAGTTATTTTCACATATTAGTCTTATTTTTTTGTGGTTATGTGAAAAACAATGCAAATTTGGTTTTTTCCATGTAAAAGACTTCAATTTTTTTGGTTTTGTTAAAAAACAAAATTTTTCGTTTTTCCATGTATTCCACTTTAATTCGATTTTTGTGTTTTTGTGAAAATCAATAACGACGGGGTTTTTTCCATTTATTATAATTCATTTTTTGTTGTTTTGTTAAAAAAATACATACTTTGTTTTTTCCAAGTATTTTTTTTATTTTTTATTTCGTTGAGAAAAAAAAAAAAATATTTGCTTTTTTCGATGTATTTCATTTTTTGTGATTTTGTGAAAAACAATCAAATTTGGTTTTTTCCATGTAAAAGACTTACAATTTTTGTGGTTTTGTTAAAAAAATAAAACTTTTCTTTTTTTTTCCATGTATTACACTTCAATTTGATTTTTGTGTTTTTGTGAAAATCAATAGCGACGGAGTTATTACCATTTATTACACTTTATTTTTTGTGGGTTTGTGAAAAATAATACAAAATATGTTGTTTCCATGTATTTGTTTTAATTTTTTGTTGTATTGAAAAAAACAATTGTTTGCTTTTTTCGATGTATTTCACTTCAATTCGATTTTTTTTGTTTTTGGTTTTGTGCAAATATATAACAACGGAAATATTTTCACATATGATGTTTCTTTTTTTGTGGTGTTTCTAAAATCAAAACAAATTGTGTTTTTTTCCATGTATAAGAGATTTAAATTTTTGTGATTTTGAGAAAACAACGAGAGATTGCTTTTTTCCTTGTATTACACTTCCATTCATTTTTTTGTTTTTGTGGAAATATTTAACAACGGAGTTATTTGCATATATGAGGTTTTATTTTCGTGCTTTTGTGATAAACAATACAAATTGTGTTTTCTGCATGTATTAGATTTAAATTTTAGTGATTTTGAGAAAACAACAAGAGATTGTACTTTCCTTGTACTACTCATCAATTCGATTTTTTTGTTTTCATGAAATCTATAACAACGGAGTTATTACCACGTATTAGTCTTCATTTTTTTGTAGTTATGTGAAAAACTTTAACATTTAGTTTTTTTCCAAGCGAAAGACTTCCAATTTTTGTGGTTTTGATAAAAAAAAAACAAAACTTTTCTTTTTTCCATGTATTACACATCAATTCGATTTTTGTGTTTTTGTAAAAATCACTAACAATGGAGTTTTTTCAATTTATTTATTAGACTTCATTTTTTGTGGTTTCATGAAAAACAATACGTGTATTTGTTTTAATTTTTTTGTTGTATTGAGGAAACAAAAAAAATGTTTGTTTTTCCCGATGTATTACAATTCAATTCGATTTTTTTTGTTTTTGTTTTTGTTTTTGTGGAAATATATAACAACAGAGTATTTCCTTGTATGAGGTTTTCTTTTTGTGGTTTTGTGAATATCTATACTAATTATGTTTTTTCAATGTATTAGATTTAAATTTTTGTAGTTTTGAGAAAACAACAAGCGATTGCTTTATTCCATGTATTACTCTTCAATTTGATTTTTTTGTCTTTCTAGAAATCTTATAACAACCGGGTTATTTCCACGTATTAGTCTTCATTTTTCTTGTTTTTGTGAAAAAAAAACACAAATTTGTTTTTTCCGTGTAAAAGATTTTAATTTTTCTAGTTTTGTCGAAAAAAAGAAAACTTTTCGTTTTTCCATTTATTGCACTTCAATTCGATTTTTGTGTTTTTGAGAAAATCAATAACGACGGAGTTTTTTCCATTTGTTACACTTCTTTTTTTGTGGTTTTTTGAAAAACAATACAAATTTTGTTTTTTCCATGTAAATATTTTAATTTTTTGTTGTATTGTGAAAACAAAAATAAAAAAAACGTTTGCTTTTTTAGATGTATTTCACTTCAATTCGAATTTTTTTTGTTTTTGTTTTTTTTTTTTTTTTTTTTTTTTTGTGGAAATATATAACAACAGATTATTTCAACAAAAGAGGTTTCATTTTTTGTTGTTTTGTAAAAATCAATACAAATTGTGTTTTTTCTACTACGTATTAGATTTAAATTTTTGTGGTTTTGAGGAAAGAACAAGAGATTATTTTTTTCCATGTATTACTCTTCAATTCAATTTTTTTGTATTTGTGGAAATCAATAAGAACGGAGTTATTTTCACATATTAGTCTTATTTTTTTGTCGTTATGTGAAAAACGATACAAATTTGGTTTTTTCCATGTAAAAGAGTTCAATTTTTTTGGTTTTGTTAAAAAACAAAATTTTTCGTTTTTCCATGTATTCCACTTTAATTCGATTTTTGTGTTTTTGTGAAAATCAATAACGACGGGGTTTTTTCCATTTATTATAATTCATTTTTTGTTGTTTTGTTAAAAAAATACATACTTTGTTTTTTCCAAGTACTTTTTTTATTTTTTATTCTATAGAGAAAACAAAAAAAATATTTGCTTTTTTCGATGTATTTCACTTCAATTCGACTTTTTATATTTTTTTGTTTTTGTTTTTGTTTTTGTTTTTTTCAAAATATATAACAACGTTGTTATTTCCACGTATGAGGTTTCATTTTTTCGGATTTTTATTAAAATTCATACAAGTTGTGTTTTTTCCATGTATTAGATTTAAATATTTGTAGTATTGAGAAAACAACAAAAGATTGCTTCTTTTCCATGCGTTACACATCCATTCGATAATTTTGTTTTTGTAGAAATCTATAAGGACGGAGTTATTTCCACGTACTTGTCTTCATTTTTTGTGATTTTGTGAAAAACAATCAAATTTGGTTTTTTCCATGTAAAAGACTTGCAATTTTTGTGGTTTTGTTAAAAAAACAAAATTTTTCTCGTTTTTCCATGTATTATACTTCAATTCGATTTTTGTGTTTTTGTGAAAATCAATAGTCACGGAGTAATTACCATTTATTACACTTCATTTTTTGTGGTTTTGTGAAAAATAATACAAAATATGTTGTTTCCATGTATTTGTTTTAATTTTTTGTTGTATTGAAAAAAACAATTGTTTGCTTTTTTCGATGTATTTCACTTCAATTCGACTTTTTTTTTTTTGGTTTTGTGAAAATATATAACAACGGAGATATTTTCACGTATGATGTTTCTTTTTTTGTGGTGTTTCTAAAATCAAAACAAATTATGTTTTTTCCATGTATTAGAGATTTAAATTTTGGTGATTTTGAGAAAACAACGAGAGATTGCTTTTTTCCATGTATTACACTTCCATTCATTTTTTTGTTTCTGTGGAAATATGTAACAACGGAGTTATTTGCACGTATGAGGTTTTATTTTTCGTGCTTTTGTGATAAACAATACAAATTGTGTTTTCTCCATGTATTAGATTTAAATTTTAGTGGTTTTGAGAAAACAACAAGAGATTGTACTTTCCATGTATTACTCATCAATTCGATTCTTTTGTTTTCATGGAAATCTATAACAACGGAGTTACTACCACGTATTAGTCTTCATTTTTTTGTAGTTATGTGAAAAACTATAACATTTGGTTTTTTTCCAAGCGAAAGACTTCCAATTTTTGTGGTTTTGATAAAAAAACAAAACTTTTCTTTTTTCCATGTATTACACATCAATTCGATTTTTGTGTTTTTGTGAAAATCACTATGAATGGAGTTTTTTCAATTTATTAGACTTCATTTTTTGTGGTTTTACGAAAAACAATACATGTATTTGTTTTAATTTTTTTCTTGTATTGAGGAAACAAAAAAAATGTTTGCTTTTCCCGATGTATTGCAATTCAATTCGATTTTTTCTATTTTGGATTTTGTTTTTGTTTTCGTTTTTGTTTTTGTTTTTTGTTTTTGTTAAGATATATAACAACAGAGTATTTCCTTGTATGAGGTTTTCTTTTTTGTGGTTTTGTGAATATCAATTCTATTTATGTTTTTTCAATGTATTAGATTTAAATTTTTGTAGTTTTCAGAAAATAACAAGCGATTGTTTTATTCCATGTATTACTCTTCAATTTGATTTTTTTGTTTTTGTAGAAATCTTATAACAACCGGGTTAGTTCCACGTATTAGTCTTCATTTTTCGTGGTTTTGTGATAAAAAAAAATTTGTTTTTTCCGTGTAAAAGATTTTAATTTTTGTGGTTTTGTTGAAAAAAAGAAAACTTTTCGTTTTTCCATTTATTGCACTTCAATTCGATTTTTGTGTTTTTGTGAAAATCAATAACGACGGAGTTTTTTCCATTCGTTACACTTCTTTTTTTGTGGTTTTTTGAAAAATAATACAAATTTTGTTTTTTCCATGTAAATATTTTAATTTTTTGTTGTATTGTGAAAAAAAAACGTTTGCTTTTTTCGATGTATTTCACTTCAATTCGATTTTTTTTGTTTTTGTTTTTGTGGAAATATATAACAACAGATTATTTCAACAAATGAGGTTTTATTTTTTGATGTTTTGTAAAAATCAATACAAATTATGTTTTTTCTACTACGTATTAGATTTAAATTTTTGTGGTTTTGAGGAAAGAACAAGAGATTAGTTTTTTCCATATATTACTCTTCAATTCAATTTTTTTGTATTTGTGGAAATCAATAACAACGGAGTTATTTTCACATATTAGTCTTAATTTTTTGTGGTTATGTGAAAAACATTACAAATTTGGTTTTTTCCATGTAAAAGACTTCAATTTTTTTGGTTTTGTTAAAAAACAAAATTTTTTGTTTTTTCATGTATTTCACTTCAATTCGATTTTTGTGTTTTTGTGAAAATCAATAACGACGGAGTTTTTTCCATTTATTATAATTCATTTTTTGTTATTTTGTGAAAAAAATACATACTTTGTTTTTTCCAAGTATTTTTTTTATTTTTTATTCTATAGAGAAAACAAAAAAAAATGTTTGCTTTTTTCGATGTATTTCACTTCAATTCGACTTTTTTTATTTTTTTTGTTTTTGTTTTTGTTTTTGTTTTCTTCAAAATATATAACAACGTTGTTATTTCCACGTATGAGGTTTCATTTTTTCGGATTTTTATTAAAATTCATACAAGTTGTGTTTTTTCCATGTATTAGATTTAAATATTTGTGGTATTGAGAAAACAACAAAAGATTGCTTCTTTTCCATGCGTTACACTTCCATTCGATAATTTTGTTTTTGTAGAAATCTATAAGGACGGAGTTATTTCCACGTACTTGTCTTCATTTTTTGTGATTTTGTGAAAAACAATCAAATTTGGTTTTTTCCATGTAAAAGACTTGCAATTTTTGTGGTTTTGTTAAAAAAACAAAATTTTTCTCTTTTTTCCATGTATTATACTTCAATTCGATTTTTGTGTTTTTGTGAAAATCAATAGTCACGGAGTAATTACCATTTATTACACTTCATTTTTTGTGGGTTTGTGAAAAATAATACAAAATATGTTGTTTCCATGTATTTGTTTTAATTTTTTGTTGTATTGAAAAAAACAATTGTTTGCTTTTTTCGATGTATTTCACTTCAATTCGATTTTTTTTTTTTTTGGTTTTGTGAAAATATATAACAACGGAGATATTTTCACGTATGATGTTTCTTTTTTTGTGGTGTTTCTAAAATCAAAACAAATTATGTTTTTTCCACGTATTAGAGATTTAAATTTTGGTGATTTTGAGAAAACAACGAGAGATTGCTTTTTTCCATGTATTACACTTCCATTCATTTTTTTGTTTCTGTGGAAATATGTAACAACGGAGTTATTTGCACGTATGAGGTTTTATTTTTCGTGCTTTTGTGATAAACAATACAAATTGTGTTTTCTCCATGTATTAGATTTAAATTTTAGTGGTTTTGAGAAAACAACAAGAGATTGTACTTTCCATGTATTACTCATCAATTCGATTCTTTTGTTTTCATGGAAATCTATAACAACGGAGTTATTACCACGTATTAGTCTTCATTTTTTTGTAGTTATGTGAAAAACTATAACATTTGGTTTTTTTCCAAGCGAAAGACTTCCAATTTTTGTGGTTTTGATAAAAAAAACAAAACTTTTCTTTTTTCCATGTATTACACATCAATTTGATTTTTGTGTTTTTGTGAAAATCACTAACAATGGAGTTTTTTCAATTTATTAGACTTCATTTTTTGTGGTTTTATGAAAAACAATACTTGTATTTGTTTTAATTTTTTTGTTGTATTGAGGAAACAAAAAAAATGTTTGCTTTTCCCGATGTATTGCAATTCAATTCGATTTTTTCTGTTTTGGATTTTGTTTTTGTTTTTGTTTTTGTTTTTGTTTTTGTGGAAATATATAACAACAGAGTATTTCCTTGTATGAGGTTTTCTTTTTTGTGGTTTTGTGAATATCAATACTAATTATGTTTTTTCAACGTATTAGATTTAAAATTTTGTAGTTTTGAGAAACAACAAGCGATTGATTTATTCCATGTATTACTCCTTAATTTGATTTTTTTGTTTTTGTTGAAATATATAACAACCGAGTTATTAGTCTTCATTTTTCGTGCTTTTGTGAAAAAAACACAAATTTTTTTTTTCCATGTAACAGATTTTAATTTATGTGGTTTTGTTAAGAAAAACAAAAGTTTTAGTTTTTCCATGTATTGCACTTCAATTTGATTTTTATGTTTTTGTGAAAATCAATAACGACGGAGTTTTTCCCATTTATTCCAATTTATTTTTTGTTCTTTTGTGAAAAATACAAACTTTGTTTTTTCCAGGTATTTTTTTTATTTTTTATTATATAGAGAAAGCAAAAAAAAAATATTTGCTTTTTTCGATGTATTTCACTACAATTCAATTTTTTTTGTTTTTGTTTTTGTGAAAATATATAACGACATAGTTATTTCCACGTATGAGGTTTCATTTTTTGTCCTTTTGTGAAAAACAGTACAAATTGTGTTTTCTCCATGTATTAGATTTAAATTTTTGTGGTTTTGAGAAAACAACAAGAGATTATTTTTTCCATGTATTACTCATCAATTCGATTTTTTTCGTTTTCGTGGAAATCAATAAGACGGAGTTATTACCACGTGTTAGTCTTCATTTTTTGTGGTTATGTGAAAAACAATCAAATTTGATTTTTTCCATGTAAAAGACTTGCAATTTTTATGCTTTTCTTAAAAAAACAAAACTTTTCTTTTTTCCATTTATTGCTCTTCAATTCGATTTTTGTGTTTTTGTGAAAACCAATAACGACGGAGTATTTTCCATTTATAACACTTCCTTTTTTGTGATTTTTTTAAAAACAATACAAATTTTGTTTTTTCCATGTATATGTGTTAATTTTTTTGTTGAATTGTGAAAACAAAAAAAATGTTTGCTTTTTTCGATGTATTTCACTTCAATTCTATTTTTTATTTTTTTTGTTTTTATGTTTGTTTTTGTTTTTATTTTTGTGAAAAAATATAACAACGTAGTTATTTGCACGTATGAAGTTTCATTTTTTGGGATTTTTATTAAAATTAATACAAGTTGTGTTTTTTCCATGTATTATATTTAAATTTTTATGGTATTCGAAAACAACAAAAGATTGCTTTTGTCCATGCATTACACTTCAATTCGATTATTTTGTTTTTGTAGAAATCTATAAGGACAGAGTTATTTCCACGTACTAGTCTTCATTTTTTGTGGTATTGTGAAAAACAATCAAATTTGATATTTTTCATGTAAAAATACTTGCAATTTTTGTGGTTTTGTTTAAAAACCAAACCTTTTCCTTTTATCTATGTATGAGTATTTCTATGTATGAGTTTTTATTTTTTGTGAATTTGTGAACATCAATACTAATTGTGTTTTTTCAGTGTATTAGATTTCAATTTTTGTAGTTTTGAGAAATACACAAGCGATTACTTTCTTCCATGTATTACTCTTCAATTTGATTTTTTTGTTTTTGTAGAAATCTTATAACAACCGAGTTATTTCCACGTATTAGTCTTCATTTTTCGTGGTTTTGTGAAAAAAACACAAATTTGATTTTTTCCGTGTAAAAGATTTTTATTTTTGTGGTTTGGTTGAAAAAAATAAAACTTTTCATTTTTTCCATTTATTGCTCTTCCATTCGATTTTTGTGTTTTTGTGAAAACCAATAACGACGGAGTTTTTTCCATTTATAACACTTCCTTTTTTGTGATTTTTTTAAAAACAATACAAATTTTGTTTTTTCCATGTATATGTGTTAATTTTTTTGTTGAATTGTGAAAACAAAAAAAATGTTTGCTTTTTTCGATGTATTTCACTTCAATTCTATTTTTTATTTTTTTTGTTTTTATGTTTGTTTTTGTTTTTATTTTTGTGAAAATATATAACAACGTAGTTATTTGCACGTATGAAGTTTCATTTTTTGGGATTTTTATTAAAATTAATACAAGTTGTGTTTTTTCCATGTATTATATTTAAATTTTTATGGTATTCGAAAATAACAAAAGATTGCTTTTGTCCATGCATTACACTTCCATTCGATTATTTTGTTTTTGTAGAAATCTATAAGGACAGAGTTATTTCCACGTACTAGTCTTCATTTTTTGTCGTATTGTGAAAAACAATCAAATTTGATATTTTTCATGTAAAAAGACTTGTAATTTTTGTGGTTTTGTTTAAAAACCAAACCTTTTCCTTTGATCTATGTATGAGTATTTCTATGTATGAGTTTTTATTTTTTGTGAATTTGTGAACATCAATACTAATTGTGTTTTTTCAAGTGTATTAGATTTAAATTTTTGTAGTTTTGAGAAATACACAAGCGATTACTTTCTTCCATGTATTACTCTTCAATTTGATTTTTTTGTTTTTGTAGAAATCTTATAACAACCGAGTTATTTCCACGTATTAGTCTTCATTTTTCGTGGTTTTCTGAAAAAAACACAAATTTGATTTTTTCCGTGTAAAAGATTTTTATTTTTGTGGTTTGGTGGAAAAAAATAAAACTTTTCATGTTTTCCATTTATTGCTCTTCCATTCGATTTTTGTGTTTTTGTGAAAACCAATAACGACGGAGTTTTTTCCATTTATAACACTTCCTTTTTTGTGGTTTTTTTAAAAACAATATAAATTTTGTTTTTTCCATGTATATGTTTTAATTTTTTTGTTGAATTGTGAAAACAAAAAAAATGTTTGCTTTTTTCGATGTATTTCACTTCAATTCGATTTTTTATTTTTTTTAATTGTATGTTTGTTTTTGTTTTTATTTTTGTGAAAATATATAACAACGTAGTTATTTCCACGTATGAAGTTTCATTTTTTGGAATTTTTATTAAAATTAATACAAGTTGTGTTTTTTCCATGTATTATATTTAAATTTTTATGGTATTCGAAAACAACAAAAGATTGCTTTTGTCCATGCATTACACTTCCATTCGATTATTTTGTTTTTATAGAAATCTATAAGGACGGAGTTATTTCCACGTACTATTCTTCATTTTTTGTGGTATTGTGAAAAACAATCAAATTTGATTTTTTTCATGTAAAAGACTTGCAATTTTTGTGGTTTTGAGAAAACAACAAGAGATTATTTTTTCCATGTATTACTCATCAATTCGATTTTTTTCGTTTTCGTGGAAATCAATAAGACGGAGTTATTACCACGTGTTAGTCTTCATTTTTTGTGGTTATGTGAAAAACAATCAAATTTGATTTTTTCCATGTAAAAGACTTGCAATTTTTATGCTTTTCTTAAAAAAACAAAACTTTTCTTTTTTCCATTTATTGCTCTTCAATTCGATTTTTGTGTTTTTGTGAAAACCAATAACGACGGAGTATTTTCCATTTATAACACTTCCTTTTTTGTGATTTTTTTAAAAACAATACAAATTTTGTTTTTTCCATGTATATGTGTTAATTTTTTTGTTGAATTGTGAAAAAAAAAAAATGTTTGCTTTTTTCGATGTATTTCACTTCAATTCTATTTTTTATTTTTTTTGTTTTTATGTTTGTTTTTGTTTTTATTTTTGTGAAAAAATATAACAACGTAGTTATTTGCACGTATGAAGTTTCATTTTTTGGGATTTTTATTAAAATTAATACAAGTTGTGTTTTTTCCATGTATTATATTTAAATTTTTATGGTATTCGAAAACAACAAAAGATTGCTTTTGTCCATGCATTACACTTCAATTCGATTATTTTGTTTTTGTAGAAATCTATAAGGACAGAGTTATTTCCACGTACTAGTCTTCATTTTTTGTGGTATTGTGAAAAACAATCAAATTTGATATTTTTCATGTAAAAATACTTGCAATTTTTGTGGTTTTGTTTAAAAACCAAACCTTTTCCTTTTATCTATGTATGAGTATTTCTATGTATGAGTTTTTATTTTTTGTGAATTTGTGAACATCAATACTAATTGTGTTTTTTCAGTGTATTAGATTTCAATTTTTGTAGTTTTGAGAAATACACAAGCGATTACTTTCTTCCATGTATTACTCTTCAATTTGATTTTTTTGTTTTTGTAGAAATCTTATAACAACCGAGTTATTTCCACGTATTAGTCTTCATTTTTCGTGGTTTTGTGAAAAAAACACAAATTTGATTTTTTCCGTGTAAAAGATTTTTATTTTTGTGGTTTGGTTGAAAAAAATAAAACTTTTCATTTTTTCCATTTATTGCTCTTCCATTCGATTTTTGTGTTTTTGTGAAAACCAATAACGACGGAGTTTTTTCCATTTATAACACTTCCTTTTTTGTGATTTTTTTAAAAACAATACAAATTTTGTTTTTTCCATGTATATGTGTTAATTTTTTTGTTGAATTGTGAAAACAAAAAAAATGTTTGCTTTTTTCGATGTATTTCACTTCAATTCTATTTTTTATTTTTTTTGTTTTTATGTTTGTTTTTGTTTTTATTTTTGTGAAAAAATATAACAACGTAGTTATTTGCACGTATGAAGTTTCATTTTTTGGGATTTTTATTAAAATTAATACAAGTTGTGTTTTTTCCATGTATTATATTTAAATTTTTATGGTATTCGAAAACAACAAAAGATTGCTTTTGTCCATGCATTACACTTCAATTCGATTATTTTGTTTTTGTAGAAATCTATAAGGACAGAGTTATTTCCACGTACTAGTCTTCATTTTTTGTGGTATTGTGAAAAACAATCAAATTTGATATTTTTCATGTAAAAATACTTGCAATTTTTGTGGTTTTGTTTAAAAACCAAACCTTTTCCTTTTATCTATGTATGAGTATTTCTATGTATGAGTTTTTATTTTTTGTGAATTTGTGAACATCAATACTAATTGTGTTTTTTCAAGTGTATTAGATTTCAATTTTTGTAGTTTTGAGAAATACACAAGCGATTACTTTCTTCCATGTATTACTCTTCAATTTGATTTTTTTGTTTTTGTAGAAATCTTATAACAACCGAGTTATTTCCACGTATTAGTCTTCATTTTTCGTGGTTTTGTGAAAAAAACACAAATTTGATTTTTTCCGTGTAAAAGATTTTTATTTTTGTGGTTTGGTTGAAAAAAATAAAACTTTTCATTTTTTCCATTTATTGCTCTTCCATTCGATTTTTGTGTTTTTGTGAAAACCAATAACGACGGAGTTTTTTCCATTTATAACACTTCCTTTTTTGTGATTTTTTTAAAAACAATACAAATTTTGTTTTTTCCATGTATATGTGTTAATTTTTTTGTTGAATTGTGAAAACAAAAAAAATGTTTGCTTTTTTCGATGTATTTCACTTCAATTCTATTTTTTATTTTTTTTGTTTTTATGTTTGTTTTTGTTTTTATTTTTGTGAAAATATATAACAATAGTTATTTGCACGTATGAAGTTTCATTTTTTGGGATTTTTATTAAAATTAATACAAGTTGTGTTTTTTCCATGTATTATATTTAAATTTTTATGGTATTCAGAAAATAACAAAAGATTGCTTTTGTCCATGCATTACACTTCCATTCGATTATTTTGTTTTTGTAGAAATCTATAAGGACAGAGTTATTTCCACGTACTAGTCTTCATTTTTTGTCGTATTGTGAAAAACAATCAAATTTGATATTTTTCATGTAAAAAGACTTGCAATTTTTGTGGTTTTGTTTAAAAACCAAACCTTTTCCTTTGATCTATGTATGAGTATTTCTATGTATGAGTTTTTATTTTTTGTGAATTTGTGAACATCAATACTAATTGTGTTTTTTCAGTGTATTAGATTTAAATTTTTGTAGTTTTGAGAAATACACAAGCGATTACTTTCTTCCATGTATTACTCTTCAATTTGATTTTTTTGTTTTTGTAGAAATCTTATAACAACCGAGTTATTTCCACGTATTAGTCTTCATTTTTCGTGGTTTTCCGAAAAAAAACACAAATTTGATTTTTTCCGTGTAAAAGATTTTTATTTTTGTGGTTTGGTGGAAAAAAATAAAACTTTTCATGTTTTCCATTTATTGCTCTTCCATTCGATTTTTGTGTTTTTGTGAAAACCAATAACGACGGAGTTTTTTCCATTTATAACACTTCCTTTTTTGTGGTTTTTTTAAAAACAATATAAATTTTGTTTTTTCCATGTATATGTTTTAATTTTTTTGTTGAATTGTGAAAACAAAAAAAATGTTTGCTTTTTTCGATGTATTTCACTTCAATTCGATTTTTTATTTTTTTTAATTGTATGTTTGTTTTTGTTTTTATTTTTGTGAAAATATATAACAACGTAGTTATTTCCACGTATGAAGTTTCATTTTTTGGAATTTTTATTAAAATTAATACAAGTTGTGTTTTTTCCATGTATTATATTTAAATTTTTATGGTATTCAGAAAACAACAAAAGATTGCTTTTGTCCATGCATTACACTTCCATTCGATTATTTTGTTTTTATAGAAATCTATAAGGACGGAGTTATTTCCACGTACTATTCTTCATTTTTTGTGGTATTGTGAAAAACAATCAAATTTGATTTTTTTCATGTAAAAGACTTGCAATTTTTGTGGTTTTGAGAAAACAACAAGAGATTATTTTTTCCATGTATTACTCATCAATTCGATTTTTTTCGTTTTCGTGGAAATCAATAAGACGGAGTTATTACCACGTGTTAGTCTTCATTTTTTGTGGTTATGTGAAAAACAATCAAATTTGATTTTTTCCATGTAAAAGACTTGCAATTTTTATGCTTTTCTTAAAAAAACAAAACTTTTCTTTTTTCCATTTATTGCTCTTCAATTCGATTTTTGTGTTTTTGTGAAAACCAATAACGACGGAGTATTTTCCATTTATAACACTTCCTTTTTTGTGATTTTTTTAAAAACAATACAAATTTTGTTTTTTCCATGTATATGTGTTAATTTTTTTGTTGAATTGTGAAAACAAAAAAAATGTTTGCTTTTTTCGATGTATTTCACTTCAATTCTATTTTTTATTTTTTTTGTTTTTATGTTTGTTTTTGTTTTTATTTTTGTGAAAAAATATAACAACGTAGTTATTTGCACGTATGAAGTTTCATTTTTTGGGATTTTTATTAAAATTAATACAAGTTGTGTTTTTTCCATGTATTATATTTAAATTTTTATGGTATTCAGAAAACAACAAAAGATTGCTTTTGTCCATGCATTACACTTCAATTCGATTATTTTGTTTTTGTAGAAATCTATAAGGACAGAGTTATTTCCACGTACTAGTCTTCATTTTTTGTGGTATTGTGAAAAACAATCAAATTTGATATTTTTCATGTAAAAATACTTGCAATTTTTGTGGTTTTGTTTAAAAACCAAACCTTTTCCTTTTATCTATGTATGAGTATTTCTATGTATGAGTTTTTATTTTTTGTGAATTTGTGAACATCAATACTAATTGTGTTTTTTCAGTGTATTAGATTTCAATTTTTGTAGTTTTGAGAAATACACAAGCGATTACTTTCTTCCATGTATTACTCTTCAATTTGATTTTTTTGTTTTTGTAGAAATCTTATAACAACCGAGTTATTTCCACGTATTAGTCTTCATTTTTCGTGGTTTTGTGAAAAAAACACAAATTTGATTTTTTCCGTGTAAAAGATTTTTATTTTTGTGGTTTGGTTGAAAAAAATAAAACTTTTCATTTTTTCCATTTATTGCTCTTCCATTCGATTTTTGTGTTTTTGTGAAAACCAATAACGACGGAGTTTTTTCCATTTATAACACTTCCTTTTTTGTGATTTTTTTAAAAACAATACAAATTTTGTTTTTTCCATGTATATGTGTTAATTTTTTTGTTGAATTGTGAAAACAAAAAAAATGTTTGCTTTTTTCGATGTATTTCACTTCAATTCTATTTTTTATTTTTTTTGTTTTTATGTTTGTTTTTGTTTTTATTTTTGTGAAAAAATATAACAACGTAGTTATTTGCACGTATGAAGTTTCATTTTTTGGGATTTTTATTAAAATTAATACAAGTTGTGTTTTTTCCATGTATTATATTTAAATTTTTATGGTATTCGAAAACAACAAAAGATTGCTTTTGTCCATGCATTACACTTCAATTCGATTATTTTGTTTTTGTAGAAATCTATAAGGACAGAGTTATTTCCACGTACTAGTCTTCATTTTTTGTGGTATTGTGAAAAACAATCAAATTTGATATTTTTCATGTAAAAATACTTGCAATTTTTGTGGTTTTGTTTAAAAACCAAACCTTTTCCTTTTATCTATGTATGAGTATTTCTATGTATGAGTTTTTATTTTTTGTGAATTTGTGAACATCAATACTAATTGTGTTTTTTCAGTGTATTAGATTTCAATTTTTGTAGTTTTGAGAAATACACAAGCGATTACTTTCTTCCATGTATTACTCTTCAATTTGATTTTTTTGTTTTTGTAGAAATCTTATAACAACCGAGTTATTTCCACGTATTAGTCTTCATTTTTCGTGGTTTTGTGAAAAAAACACAAATTTGATTTTTTCCGTGTAAAAGATTTTTATTTTTGTGGTTTGGTTGAAAAAAATAAAACTTTTCATTTTTTCCATTTATTGCTCTTCCATTCGATTTTTGTGTTTTTGTGAAAACCAATAACGACGGAGTTTTTTCCATTTATAACACTTCCTTTTTTGTGATTTTTTTAAAAACAATACAAATTTTGTTTTTTCCATGTATATGTGTTAATTTTTTTGTTGAATTGTGAAAACAAAAAAAATGTTTGCTTTTTTCGATGTATTTCACTTCAATTCTATTTTTTATTTTTTTTGTTTTTATGTTTGTTTTTGTTTTTATTTTTGTGAAAATATATAACAACGTAGTTATTTGCACGTATGAAGTTTCATTTTTTGGGATTTTTATTAAAATTAATACAAGTTGTGTTTTTTCCATGTATTATATTTAAATTTTTATGGTATTCAGAAAATAACAAAAGATTGCTTTTGTCCATGCATTACACTTCCATTCGATTATTTTGTTTTTGTAGAAATCTATAAGGACAGAGTTATTTCCACGTACTAGTCTTCATTTTTTGTCGTATTGTGAAAAACAATCAAATTTGATATTTTTCATGTAAAAAGACTTGCAATTTTTGTGGTTTTGTTTAAAAACCAAACCTTTTCCTTTGATCTATGTATGAGTATTTCTATGTATGAGTTTTTATTTTTTGTGAATTTGTGAACATCAATACTAATTGTGTTTTTTCAAGTGTATTAGATTTAAATTTTTGTAGTTTTGAGAAATACACAAGCGATTACTTTCTTCCATGTATTACTCTTCAATTTGATTTTTTTGTTTTTGTAGAAATCTTATAACAACCGAGTTATTTCCACGTATTAGTCTTCATTTTTCGTGGTTTTCCAAAAAAACACAAATTTGATTTTTTCCGTGTAAAAGATTTTTATTTTTGTGGTTTGGTGGAAAAAAATAAAACTTTTCATGTTTTCCATTTATTGCTCTTCCATTCGATTTTTGTGTTTTTGTGAAAACCAATAACGACGGAGTTTTTTCCATTTATAACACTTCCTTTTTTGTGGTTTTTTTAAAAACAATATAAATTTTGTTTTTTCCATGTATATGTTTTAATTTTTTTGTTGAATTGTGAAAACAAAAAAAATGTTTGCTTTTTTCGATGTATTTCACTTCAATTCGATTTTTTAATTTTTTTAATTGTATGTTTGTTTTTGTTTTTATTTTTGTGAAAATATATAACAACGTAGTTATTTCCACGTATGAAGTTTCATTTTTTGGAATTTTTATTAAAATTAATACAAGTTGTGTTTTTTCCATGTATTATATTTAAATTTTTATGGTATTCGAAAACAACAAAAGATTGCTTTTGTCCATGCATTACACTTCCATTCGATTATTTTGTTTTTATAGAAATCTATAAGGACGGAGTTATTTCCACGTACTATTCTTCATTTTTTGTGGTATTGTGAAAAACAATCAAATTTGATTTTTTTCATGTAAAAGACTTGCAATTTTTGTGGTTTTGAGAAAACAACAAGAGATTATTTTTTCCATGTATTACTCATCAATTCGATTTTTTTCGTTTTCGTGGAAATCAATAAGACGGAGTTATTACCACGTGTTAGTCTTCATTTTTTGTGGTTATGTGAAAAACAATCAAATTTGATTTTTTCCATGTAAAAGACTTGCAATTTTTATGCTTTTCTTAAAAAAACAAAACTTTTCTTTTTTCCATTTATTGCTCTTCAATTCGATTTTTGTGTTTTTGTGAAAACCAATAACGACGGAGTATTTTCCATTTATAACACTTCCTTTTTTGTGATTTTTTTAAAAACAATACAAATTTTGTTTTTTCCATGTATATGTGTTAATTTTTTTGTTGAATTGTGAAAACAAAAAAAATGTTTGCTTTTTTCGATGTATTTCACTTCAATTCTATTTTTTATTTTTTTTGTTTTTATGTTTGTTTTTGTTTTTATTTTTGTGAAAAAATATAACAACGTAGTTATTTGCACGTATGAAGTTTCATTTTTTGGGATTTTTATTAAAATTAATACAAGTTGTGTTTTTTCCATGTATTATATTTAAATTTTTATGGTATTCAGAAAACAACAAAAGATTGCTTTTGTCCATGCATTACACTTCAATTCGATTATTTTGTTTTTGTAGAAATCTATAAGGACAGAGTTATTTCCACGTACTAGTCTTCATTTTTTGTGGTATTGTGAAAAACAATCAAATTTGATATTTTTCATGTAAAAATACTTGCAATTTTTGTGGTTTTGTTTAAAAACCAAACCTTTTCCTTTTATCTATGTATGAGTATTTCTATGTATGAGTTTTTATTTTTTGTGAATTTGTGAACATCAATACTAATTGTGTTTTTTCAAGTGTATTAGATTTCAATTTTTGTAGTTTTGAGAAATACACAAGCGATTACTTTCTTCCATGTATTACTCTTCAATTTGATTTTTTTGTTTTTGTAGAAATCTTATAACAACCGAGTTATTTCCACGTATTAGTCTTCATTTTTCGTGGTTTTGTGAAAAAAACACAAATTTGATTTTTTCCGTGTAAAAGATTTTTATTTTTGTGGTTTGGTTGAAAAAAATAAAACTTTTCATTTTTTCCATTTATTGCTCTTCCATTCGATTTTTGTGTTTTTGTGAAAACCAATAACGACGGAGTTTTTTCCATTTATAACACTTCCTTTTTTGTGATTTTTTTAAAAACAATACAAATTTTGTTTTTTCCATGTATATGTGTTAATTTTTTTGTTGAATTGTGAAAACAAAAAAAATGTTTGCTTTTTTCGATGTATTTCACTTCAATTCTATTTTTTAATTTTTTTGTTTTTATGTTTGTTTTTGTTTTTATTTTTGTGAAAAAATATAACAACGTAGTTATTTGCACGTATGAAGTTTCATTTTTTGGGATTTTTATTAAAATTAATACAAGTTGTGTTTTTTCCATGTATTATATTTAAATTTTTATGGTATTCGTAAAACAACAAAAGATTGCTTTTGTCCATGCATTACACGTCAATTCGATTATTTTGTTTTTGTAGAAATCTATAAGGACAGAGTTATTTCCACGTACTAGTCTTCATTTTTTGTGGTATTGTGAAAAACAATCAAATTTGATATTTTTCATGTAAAAATACTTGCAATTTTTGTGGTTTTGTTTAAAAACCAAACCTTTTCCTTTTATCTATGTATGAGTATTTCTATGTATGAGTTTTTATTTTTTGTGAATTTGTGAACATCAATACTAATTGTGTTTTTTCAAGTGTATTAGATTTCAATTTTTGTAGTTTTGAGAAATACACAAGCGATTACTTTCTTCCATGTATTACTCTTCAATTTGATTTTTTTGTTTTTGTAGAAATCTTATAACAACCGAGTTATTTCCACGTATTAGTCTTCATTTTTCGTGGTTTTGTGAAAAAAACACAAATTTGATTTTTTCCGTGTAAAAGATTTTTATTTTTGTGGTTTGGTTGAAAAAAATAAAACTTTTCATTTTTTCCATTTATTGCTCTTCCATTCGATTTTTGTGTTTTTGTGAAAACCAATAACGACGGAGTTTTTTCCATTTATAACACTTCCTTTTTTGTGATTTTTTTAAAAACAATACAAATTTTGTTTTTTCCATGTATATGTGTTAATTTTTTTGTTGAATTGTGAAAACAAAAAAAATGTTTGCTTTTTTCGATGTATTTCACTTCAATTCTATTTTTTATTTTTTTTGTTTTTATGTTTGTTTTTGTTTTTATTTTTGTGAAAATATATAACAACGTAGTTATTTGCACGTATGAAGTTTCATTTTTTGGGATTTTTATTAAAATTAATACAAGTTGTGTTTTTTCCATGTATTATATTTAAATTTTTATGGTATTCGAAAATAACAAAAGATTGCTTTTGTCCATGCATTACACTTCCATTCGATTATTTTGTTTTTGTAGAAATCTATAAGGACAGAGTTATTTCCACGTACTAGTCTTCATTTTTTGTCGTATTGTGAAAAACAATCAAATTTGATATTTTTCATGTAAAAAGACTTGCAATTTTTGTGGTTTTGTTTAAAAACCAAACCTTTTCCTTTGATCTATGTATGAGTATTTCTATGTATGAGTTTTTATTTTTTGTGAATTTGTGAACATCAATACTAATTGTGTTTTTTCAGTGTATTAGATTTAAATTTTTGTAGTTTTGAGAAATACACAAGCGATTACTTTCTTCCATGTATTACTCTTCAATTTGATTTTTTTGTTTTTGTAGAAATCTTATAACAACCGAGTTATTTCCACGTATTAGTCTTCATTTTTCGTGGTTTTCTGAAAAAAACACAAATTTGATTTTTTCCGTGTAAAAGATTTTTATTTTTGTGGTTTGGTGGAAAAAAATAAAACTTTTCATGTTTTCCATTTATTGCTCTTCCATTCGATTTTTGTGTTTTTGTGAAAACCAATAACGACGGAGTTTTTTCCATTTATAACACTTCCTTTTTTGTGGTTTTTTTAAAAACAATATAAATTTTGTTTTTTCCATGTATATGTTTTAATTTTTTTGTTGAATTGTGAAAACAAAAAAAATGTTTGCTTTTTCGATGTATTTCACTTCAATTCGATTTTTTATTTTTTTTAATTGTATGTTTGTTTTTGTTTTTATTTTTGTGAAAATATATAACAACGTAGTTATTTCCACGTATGAAGTTTCATTTTTTGGAATTTTTATTAAAATTAATACAAGTTGTGTTTTTTCCATGTATTATATTTAAATTTTTATGGTATTCAGAAAACAACAAAAGATTGCTTTTGTCCATGCATTACACTTCCATTCGATTATTTTGTTTTTATAGAAATCTATAAGGACGGAGTTATTTCCACGTACTATTCTTCATTTTTTGTGGTATTGTGAAAAACAATCAAATTTGATTTTTTTCATGTAAAAGACTTGCAATTTTTGTGGTTTCGAGAAAACAACAAGAGATTATTTTTTCCATGTATTACTCATCAATTCGATTTTTTTCGTTTTCGTGGAAATCAATAAGACGGAGTTATTACCACGTGTTAGTCTTCATTTTTTGTGGTTATGTGAAAAACAATCAAATTTGATTTTTTCCATGTAAAAGACTTGCAATTTTTATGCTTTTCTTAAAAAAACAAAACTTTTCTTTTTTCCATTTATTGCTCTTCAATTCGATTTTTGTGTTTTTGTGAAAACCAATAACGACGGAGTATTTTCCATTTATAACACTTCCTTTTTTGTGATTTTTTTACAAACAATACAAATTTTGTTTTTTCCATGTATATGTGTTAATTTTTTTGTTGAATTGTGAAAACAAAAAAAATGTTTGCTTTTTTCGATGTATTTCACTTCAATTCTATTTTTTATTTTTTTTGTTTTTATGTTTGTTTTTGTTTTTATTTTTGTGAAAAAATATAACAACGTAGTTATTTGCACGTATGAAGTTTCATTTTCTCGGGATTTTTATTAAAATTAATACAAGTTGTGTTTTTTCCATGTATTATATTTAAATTTTTATGGTATTCGTAAAACAACAAAAGATTGCTTTTGTCCATGCATTACACTTCAATTCGATTATTTTGTTTTTGTAGAAATCTATAAGGACAGAGTTATTTCCACGTACTAGTCTTCATTTTTTGTGGTATTGTGAAAAACAATCAAATTTGATATTTTTCATGTAAAAATACTTGCAATTTTTGTGGTTTTGTTTAAAAACCAAACCTTTTCCTTTTATCTATGTATGAGTATTTCTATGTATGAGTTTTTATTTTTTGTGAATTTGTGAACATCAATACTAATTGTGTTTTTTCAAGTGTATTAGATTTCAATTTTTGTAGTTTTGAGAAATACACAAGCGATTACTTTCTTCCATGTATTACTCTTCAATTTGATTTTTTTGTTTTTGTAGAAATCTTATAACAACCGAGTTATTTCCACGTATTAGTCTTCATTTTTCGTGGTTTTGTGAAAAAAACACAAATTTGATTTTTTCCGTGTAAAAGATTTTTATTTTTGTGGTTTGGTTGAAAAAAATAAAACTTTTCATTTTTTCCATTTATTGCTCTTCCATTCGATTTTTGTGTTTTTGTGAAAACCAATAACGACGGAGTTTTTTCCATTTATAACACTTCCTTTTTTGTGATTTTTTTAAAAACAATACAAATTTTGTTTTTTCCATGTATATGTGTTAATTTTTTTGTTGAATTGTGAAAACAAAAAAAATGTTTGCTTTTTTCGATGTATTTCACTTCAATTCTATTTTTTATTTTTTTTGTTTTTATGTTTGTTTTTGTTTTTATTTTTGTGAAAAAATATAACAACGTAGTTATTTGCACGTATGAAGTTTCATTTTTTGGGATTTTTATTAAAATTAATACAAGTTGTGTTTTTTCCATGTATTATATTTAAATTTTTATGGTATTCAGAAAACAACAAAAGATTGCTTTTGTCCATGCATTACACTTCAATTCGATTATTTTGTTTTTGTAGAAATCTATAAGGACAGAGTTATTTCCACGTACTAGTCTTCATTTTTTGTGGTATTGTGAAAAACAATCAAATTTGATATTTTTCATGTAAAAATACTTGCAATTTTTGTGGTTTTGTTTAAAAACCAAACCTTTTCCTTTTATCTATGTATGAGTATTTCTATGTATGAGTTTTTATTTTTTGTGAATTTGTGAACATCAATACTAATTGTGTTTTTTCAAGTGTATTAGATTTCAATTTTTGTAGTTTTGAGAAATACACAAGCGATTACTTTCTTCCATGTATTACTCTTCAATTTGATTTTTTTGTTTTTGTAGAAATCTTATAACAACCGAGTTATTTCCACGTATTAGTCTTCATTTTTCGTGGTTTTGTGAAAAAAACACAAATTTGATTTTTTCCGTGTAAAAGATTTTTATTTTTGTGGTTTGGTTGAAAAAAATAAAACTTTTCATTTTTTCCATTTATTGCTCTTCCATTCGATTTTTGTGTTTTTGTGAAAACCAATAACGACGGAGTTTTTTCCATTTATAACACTTCCTTTTTTGTGATTTTTTTAAAAACAATACAAATTTTGTTTTTTCCATGTATATGTGTTAATTTTTTTGTTGAATTGTGAAAACAAAAAAAATGTTTGCGTTTTTTCGATGTATTTCACTTCAATTCTATTTTTTATTTTTTTTGTTTTTATGTTTGTTTTTGTTTTTATTTTTGTGAAAATATATAACAACGTAGTTATTTGCACGTATGAAGTTTCATTTTTTGGGATTTTTATTAAAATTAATACAAGTTGTGTTTTTTCCATGTATTATATTTAAATTTTTATGGTATTCGAGAAAATAACAAAAGATTGCTTTTGTCCATGCATTACACTTCCATTCGATTATTTTGTTTTTGTAGAAATCTATAAGGAGAAGAGTTATTTCCACGTACTAGTCTTCATTTTTTGTCGTATTGTGAAAAACAATCAAATTTGATATTTTTCATGTAAAAAGACTTGCAATTTTTGTGGTTTTGTTTAAAAACCAAACCTTTTCCTTTGATCTATGTATGAGTATTTCTATGTATGAGTTTTTATTTTTTGTGAATTTGTGAACATCAATACTAATTGTGTTTTTTCAAGTGTATTAGATTTAAATTTTTGTAGTTTTGAGAAATACACAAGCGATTACTTTCTTCCATGTATTACTCTTCAATTTGATTTTTTTGTTTTTGTAGAAATCTTATAACAACCGAGTTATTTCCACGTATTAGTCTTCATTTTTCGTGGTTTTTCGAAAAAAACACAAATTTGATTTTTTCCGTGTAAAAGATTTTTATTTTTGTGGTTTGGTGGAAAAAAATAAAACTTTTCATGTTTTCCATTTATTGCTCTTCCATTCGATTTTTGTGTTTTTGTGAAAACCAATAACGACGGAGTTTTTTCCATTTATAACACTTCCTTTTTTGTGGTTTTTTTAAAAACAATATAAATTTTGTTTTTTCCATGTATATGTTTTAATTTTTTTGTTGAATTGTGAAAACAAAAAAAATGTTTGCTTTTTTCGATGTATTTCACTTCAATTCGATTTTTTATTTTTTTTAATTGTATGTTTGTTTTTGTTTTTATTTTTGTGAAAATATATAACAACGTAGTTATTTCCACGTATGAAGTTTCATTTTTTGGAATTTTTATTAAAATTAATACAATTTGTGTTTTTTCCATGTATTATATTTAAATTTTTATGGTATTCAGAAAACAACAAAAGATTGCTTTTGTCCATGCATTACACTTCCATTCGATTATTTTGTTTTTATAGAAATCTATAAGGACGGAGTTATTTCCACGTACTATTCTTCATTTTTTGTGGTATTGTGAAAAACAATCAAATTTGATTTTTTTCATGTAAAAGACTTGCAATTTTTGTGGTTTTGTTTAAAAAACAAACCTTTTCCTCATTTCTATGTATGAGTATTTCCACGTATGATTTTTTATTTTTTGTAGATTTGTGAACATCAATATTGATTGTGTTTTTTCAATGTATTAGATTTAAATTTTTGTAGTTTTGAGAAAACAAGAAGCGATTACTTTCTTCAATGTATTACTCTTCAATTTCATTTTTTATTTTTGTAGAAATCTTATAACAACCGAGTTATTTCGACATATTAGTCTTCATTTTTCGTGGTTTTGTGAAAAAAAAAACAAATTTGATTTTTTCCGTGTAAAAGTTTTTTATTTTTGTGGTTTGGTGGAAAAAAATATAACTTTTCATTTTTTCCATTTATTGCTCTTCAATTCGATTTTTGTGTTTTTGTGAAAATCAATAACGACGGAGTTTTTTCCATTTATAACACTTCCTTTTTTGTGGTTTTTTTAGAAACAATACAATTTTGTTTTTTCCATGTATACGTTTTAATTTTTTTGTTGTATTGTGAAAACAAAAAAAATGTTTGCTTTTTTCGATGTATTTCACTTCAATTCGATTTCTTTTGTTTTTGTGAAAATATATGACAACAGATTATTTCAACGTATAAGGTTTCATTTTTTGTTGTTTTGTAAAAATCAATACAAATTGTGTCTTTTCTACGTATTAGATTTAAATATTATTGGTTTTGAGGAAAGAACAAGAGATTGCTTTTTTCCATGTATTACTCTTCAATTCAATTTTTTTGTATTTGTGGAAATCAATAACAACGGAGTTATTTTCACATATTAGTCTTAATTTTTTGTGATTATGTGAAAAACAGTACAAATTTGGTTTCCATGGATTTGTTTTAATTTTTTGTTGTATTGAAAAAAAAATTGTTTGCTTTTTTCGATGTATTTCACTTTGACTCGATTTTTTCTGTTTTTGTTTATGTGGAAATATATAACAACGGAGATATTTCCATGTATGATGTTTCATTTTTTGTGGTTTTTTGAAAATCAAAACAAAATGTATTTTTTCCGTGTATTAGATTTAAATATTTGTGGTTTTGAGAAAACAACAAGAGATTGCTTATTTCCATGTATTACACTTCCATTCATTTTTTTGTTTTTGTGGAAATATACAACAACGGAGTTATGTCCACGTATGAGGTTTCATTTTTTGTGTGCTTTTGTGAAAAACAATACAAATTGTGTTTTCTCCGTGTATTAGATTTAAATTTTTGTGATTTTGAGAAAACAACAAGAGATTATTTTTTCCATGTATTACTCATCAATTCGATTTTTTTGTTTTCGTGGAAATCTTTAACAATGGAGTTATTTTCACGTATTAGTCGTCATTTTTTGTGGTTATGTGAAAAACAATAATATTTGGTTTTTCCCAATTGAAAGACTTCCAATTTTTGTGGTTTTGATAAAAAAACAAAACTTTTCTTTTTTCCATGTATTACACATCAATTCGATTTTTGTGTTTTTATGAAAATCAATAACGACGGAGTTTTTCCCATTTATTAGAATTCATATTTTGTTGTTTTGTAAAAAAAATACAAACTTTATTTTTTTCATGTATTTTTTTTAATTTTTTATTATATAGAGAAAAACAAATCTTGGCTTGTTTCGATGTATTTCACATCAATTCGATTATTTTTTTTCATTTTTCTGAAAATATATAACAACGTAGTTATTTCCATGTATGAGGTTTCATTTTTTGGGATTTTTATTAAAATTAATACAAGTTGTGTTTTTTTTGCATGTATTAAATTAAAATTTTTGTGGTATTGAGAAAACAACAAAAGATTGCTTTTTTCCATGCGTTAGACTTCCATTCGATTATTTTGTTTTTGTAGAAATCTATATGGAGGGAGTTATTTCCACGTACTAGACTTCATTTTTTGTGATTTTGTGAAAAACAATCAAATTGGGTTTTTCCATGTAAAAGACTTGCAATTTTTAAGGTTTTGTTAAAAAAATAAAACTTTTCTTTTTTTTCATGTATTACACTTCAATTCGATTTTTTTTTTTTTTGTGAAAAATAATACCGACGGAGATTTTACCATTTATTACAGTTCATTTTTTGTGGGTTTGTGAAAAACAATACAAACTATGTTGCTTCCATGTATTTGTTTTAATTTTTTGTTGTATTGAAAAAAAATTTGTTTGCTTTTTTCGACGTATTTCACTTCAATTCGATTTTTTTTTATTTTGTTTTTGTGGAAATAAATAACTACGGTGTTATTTCCATGTATGATGTTTCATTTTTTGTGATATTTTGAAAATGAAAACGAATTGTGTTTTTTCCAAGTATTAGATTTAAATATTTGTGGTTTTGAGAAAACAACAAGAGATTGCTTATTCCATGTATTACTCATCAATTCGATTTTTTCGTTTTCGTGGAAATCTATAACAACGGAGTTATTACCAGGTATTAGTCTTAATTTTTTGTGGTTATGTGAAAAACAATAACATTTGGTTTTTTTTAAGTGAAAGACTTCCAATTTTTGTGGTTTCGATAAAAAAACAAAACTTTTCTTTTTTCCATGTATTACACATCAATTCGATTTTTGTATTTTTGTGAAAATCACAAACGACGGAGTTTTTTCAATTTATTACACTTCATTTTTTGTGTTTTTGTGAAAAACAATATATGTTTTTTATATGTATTTGTTTTAATTTTTTTGTTTTATTAAGAAAACAAAAAAATGTTTGCTTTAACCGATGGATTGCAATTCAATTTGATTTTTTCTGTTTTGGATTTTGTTTTTGTTTTTGTTTTTGTGGAAATATATAACAACAGAGTATTTCCACGTATGAGTTTTTATTTTTTGTGGATTTGTGAACATCAATACTGATTGTGTTTTTTCAATGTATTAGATTTAAATTTTTGTAGTTTTGAGAAAACAACAAGCGATTACTTTCTTCCATGTATTACTCTTCAATTTCATTTTATTGTTCTTGTAGAAATCTTATAACAACCGAGTTATTTCGACATATTAGTCTTCATTTTTCGTGGATTTGTGAAAAAAACTGTAATGTGTATTTTTCATACACATTTTTAGGGTTTTTATCATTTCAAATGCATCCTTAATTCACCTAAATGTATGAAAAATACTTATAATTCATAAAACATGATTTGGAACCTCTTAATACATTTTTTATATTGTTTTACAGGTGAAAAGGCCGTAAGATGATGATTTCGACCCAAATTGCAAATCATGGGCCAAAGATGGCAAACCAAGTCTACCAAAACCCTACACAAATTCACCCAAATAACCGATTTTCAAACAAGCTCAAAATCGATCAAACTGTATATCCTTGGATTCAGCACGACAAGACGAATCGGTTGGTGTTACTCTCCACCTCTGAGAACGCCGGCAATCGCCGGAATCCGCCAGTCAAAAGCAACCAGCCATGTTTCTGACCTGAGAAAGCTTCTTCGAGCAATCTTGCCCTCTACAGTCCACCATTCGAGCCAAAACCAACTCTATTCTCTTCCTCTCTTCTTGCCCTTTCTATCTGTATGAAGAAATCATAAAATGGTGCAAAATCGAGTGAGAAATCTGAAGTTAAATCAACTGTTCGACGAAATCCTAAATGAACTTTTGAAGAACTGATGAACCAACGGTCGAGTTTTGAACAGTGGATGAATTCGATCAACCATTTCAATTTTTCTCAAGCAAAGATGATTCTTTTTGTGTCCTAAAGCTTTAGTAAAGGCTCACCATGAATTCCGAAGCCTCGATTCGAAGGAAAAACAACTCAAAATCATAGTTTGATTCACGAGTTCAGCAATTTTTGGTTATTTTCGCAAAACTGAAACCGAGTTGGTTAATGGAGAAATTCTCTGGATTCGAGGCGGATTGGGGAGCTATAATGGTTGTGAACCATCGTGAGGAAGTTGAGAACGAAGCCTGAGTCACCGTTTTGGATTTCGTTGTGTGAAATGCGAGAAAAAGATCGATTTGCACACTCTGGTCAGCAATGGCGGAATGGCATTTTACTCAACGGTTTTCAACCATTCAAATCCCGGTGGATTCGTGAGAAGATGAAGGAGAGATCTGGGTTGATGAATCACAGCGAAATGTACAGAATCACAAGTTCTAATCGATGGTTGTGAGAAACGGGTAAACGGGTCTGAAATCCAGGAGAAAAATCGATCCAAAATCCAAATTCGCAACTTACACGGTGTCAGAGGATTGTTTCAGGACGAGCACACGATTGCAAGCCACAGAAGACCGAGAAAAAAAATTCAGCGCTAATTCTGAAGAAGAAGATGACTCGTTTCATCAGTTATGACTCGTCTCACGCGATTCAAATCGGTTCGCCACACCAGATCAGCGGAACGAGTTAAAACGAGTCAATACCAGCTCACACAAAAGTGACTCGTTTCAAGCAAGCTGCAGCTCGTCTCGTCGCATGAAATCCGGAAAATTAATTCAAAACTCAGCGCCAAAGGGTAAATAAGAAGACGACTCGTTTCGCACGTTTCGACCCATCTCGCCATAGAAAATCAAAAGGACAGTTTAAAAACTCAGAGAGTAATAACAGAAATAGCGACTCGTTTCACGCGATAACGACCCGTTTCACCACAACTTATTCTGAAGGGACCCACTATCAGTCTCAGTAATGCGATTCAAATCGCAGCTGAACTGAACTCAGTTCGCACGATAAACAGATGAAAATTCGATGATTCAAAACCGTTTAATTCTCAACCAAATTCAATGAAATTTCGCCCAGATCTTCAGTACACTCCACTTGATCTGCCTGAGCCAATGGAATCGCTCAGTTTGTCCCCCACTCTCCAGACCCGCCTCTCTATAAATTCGACCGATCAACCCACTCATGAAATTCATCCTTCCATTCTCCAAATTCTTTCAACACATTACTCTCCAATCATCTTCTTAAAGCTTCAGTAACTCCATTACTGAATCTCAAGAGCTTTTCGAGCCTCAATTTTCGAGTTTGAGTGAAATTCACCAATTCGGGCTGATTTTGGTGAAAAAGGCAATTGATCGGTTCCGGCTGGGATCAAGTATCAGTTGGAGGTTCAAATCCGCTCAAGGAAGTTTCTGGTGGATCTTCTACGTCTCGGTTCGATCCAATTTTCATTTAATCTCTTGTATTCAATTTTAGATCACAAGATCCAATTTGTAAAAGAACATGATGAACACATGCCTAATTTCGGTTGATCTTATCATGTGTGAGTAGAATCTTGTAGGGATAGGCCTTTTGTGATAGAATTGTTTGAAATCTTGCTTTAATTTGAATTAAATTGACTGATTTGGTTACGGTTCATAATGTGTTGTTAAATCTGGATTTTCTTGATTTAATCGATTTGGTTGAATTAATTAGGTCATTTAGAACTGAATTTTCATGCATGTTATTCCATTTTATCATCATGAATCTTGGTTAAGGTTTTTGCTTGATTTAGTGAAGTTTTTAGTTCAAAAGTTGAGATCAAACACTGGTTGGTTGACTAGTGTTTGATCTGAAATTTTGATATATTTGTTGAGTTTTTTCTAGTTGGAGATAATTCAAACTTGTGCCAAATCTGATAAACTGAATATTTAGTGATTAATGATACAATTCTTGATCAAATTGCCTTAAAAATCCCTACTTTTACCCTATTAATTCAAAAATACACTTTTCTGCATTTTATTTCTGTCAGTTTCAGTAAAAAAATTGTTTGACCTCAGATCTGATCAAAGAAAATTATAAAAAAAATATGTTGTGTTTCTTTAGATATTTTAGAACAACTTTCATATAATATGTGCCCAATGCTTTTATGTTAAATTTGTAAGATAAAATCTGTGCAATATTTTGATTTTTTTCTTTTTTTTAAATTTTCTGTTCTTAATTTTTGAATTTGTCTATTTTTCTACGATTTTTAGAAATTAGTAAAAAAATCCTATAAATAAAAAATCTAGGTCTCAGTAAATCATTTTGAAGTGTAGTTTCTTGATCTGAATTTTAATTGAGGTGTTGTTTGGATAAACTTTGAATTCCACCCTCTTTTGGAAACACATACCATTCTCTGCCTAACTCTGGCATATGTTCTGAGTTTTGACCATAATTGTTGGAGGATAAATCTTTTTGATCTGAGATTGTTACCATATAATCTGAACTTGCTTTCCTAATTTCTGTTAAATTTTGGTGATTTTTGAAGTAATTTTTGATTTTCTGTGATTTTATGAATAACTCTGTTGATTGATTATGAAAAGTGTGGACTAAAACGAAAATTACATAAAAATACGAACAAAAGTGATAATTGATTTGCCTTGCATTGTGAAGATCTCATTCTCTAGTTTTCATTAGCATATCATTTGCAACTTTTGGACATTTGGAACTATTAATAAAGATTTTTCAAAAGAATTGTGTACGAACTCGTTTAAATTCCATCTAATACATCATTAACCTTCTAAAATAATCTGTAACATTTGAACAAAACAAGACCTACTTTTGAAAAGAATTGTAATATCTCAAGGTCATTCTCCTTGTGTTCGATCCCTACAACTCAAAAGACCACATATATGCTTAAGAGTGAAACAAGGGAAATTATAAATATCTTTGCTAAATTGTGTAAAAATTCAACGACGGTTTTACGCGATTTACAAATGGCGCCGTTGCCAGGGAGACGGCTTTAATTGAGTTTATTACTAACCTCTAATCAATTGTCCAGTGTTTTTGTTTCATTTGAACTTCTGAAGGTGCATGAGAAAGACAAGATCGCAAGGCGAAGTGCACACACCTGTAAAGAAGGACATTAACAAACATCTAAGAAAGGTCAGGAAAGATAAGGCACGAATCAAGCAAGACGAAAATTACTCAAGGCAAAAAGGACGCAACGAGGCTTCTCCTTCCATCCAAGGGCCTCAAGAAGAAGAAGAAGAAAATTGGGAGCAACAACAAGTGGAAGAGCCACAAGAAAGAGCTCCAATCTCTCCAATCGTTCACTCATTATTATCCAAGCTAAACTCTCAAACTCTTTTTAGTTCTAATTCTCATTCAATACCATCATCATCTCAAATTCATAAAATGGCTCAAGAAAGAACATTAGGGAAACTTTTAGACCATCAAATTCCTCGAAATCCTGGAAATATTGTTATACCAACTGTGCCCAATTTTAAACTAAGTCCATCTATATTAAATGTATTACCCATATTTGAAGGACATAAAAATGAGAACCCATATGCACATTTAGATAATCTAGACCGTAAATGCACAGCATTGTTTGGTAAATCCGATAACTTAGATAATATCAAATTGATCCTCTTCTCCCACACACTTGGGGAAGCACCAAGGGATTGGCTAACCCACTTGCAAGGAGGCCCTTTTACAACATTTCAGGAGGTAGGTACGCGTTTTCTCAAACGATACTACTCGAGCACATTGACGGCCAAAATCCGCAAGGAAATCACAGGGATCCAACAAGGAGGAGGGGAGACACTTCAAGAATATTACGAGCGATTTGTGCGATTATGCGCATCATGCCCCAACCATAACCTCGACGAAACCTCACTTATCGACCAATTTCTACAAGGGATGAACGATCTCGATGCGCGATTACTCCAATCCTCGGCTGGGGGATCGTTCAATAACATGACCCCATCAGAAGTGCGAGCTCTTATCGAAACCATGGCCGAAGGAAACCAAGGACGCGGGGGAAGAATGGGTCAAGTGAACATGACAAGTACGGTTGACCTCAAGGCAATGGAATCAAGAATCACACAAAACTTCGAGACAAGATTTAGTCAAATGCTCAAAGCTGTGGGCGCAAAGATCGAATCAAGAAAGTGCGAGTTTTGTGGGGATACAAATCATGCGACCGATGAGTGCGATAGGCAACAAGAAGATGTCAATGCCATCGGAAGCTATTCAAACTAACGCCAACCTTTCTCGCAAACCTACAATGAATCAAGGAAAAAACACCCAAATTTCCTTTGGAAGAATGATGATGCGCCACCTCAATTCTCACAATCCAATTACCACAAACCGAATGTGTATGTTCATCCAAATGCACAAGCGCCACAACAACCTCAAGCTCATCAACAACCTCCTCCTCCCTCCACATCGAATTCCCAAACCTCTTCTCTCGATGAAAAGCTTGATAAAATGATGGCATTAATGGCGGGGAATTTCACAAACATCACAACTGAGTTGGGAACCGTCAAGAATGATGTAAGCTCACTTACCCAAAACCAAGCTACGCAAGGGCGTCAAATGCAAAACTTGGAAATGCAAATCAAGCAAATCGCGGGGGAAGTCAATTTATTGAAAGGACAAGAGGGCAATCGGTTGTCTTCTCAAGGTTCGGGACCGCTGGAGTACAAACCCATCAACGCGATACGCCTAAGAAGTGGGAGAGAGGTTGGCTCACATGACGAAGAAGAAGAGTTAATGGTTCCAAGAAAGCAAGATGAGGAAACGAGTTAAAGAGCGTGTAAACAAGATGAGGCACAAGAAGAAATCAGGAAAGAGGAAGAGCCAATTCAAGAGAAAGAACAAGGAAAGAACAAAGAAAAGGAAATCGCGCAAGAAAATGAAAAGAGTCGTGCACCATTCCCAACTCGACTAGCGGTTAACTCTCGGAAGGATGAGCTCGATAAAGATATTTTGGAGGTGTTCAAGAAGGTGGAGGTCAACATTCTGATTATCGATGCTATCCGAATGCATCCCCCATATGCCAAGTTCTTCAAGAATCTATGCACAAATAAGAGAAAATTAAAGGGGAACGAGATGATAAACCTACCCTCTGTGATGAGCATCAACACGTGAGTAGCACAAAAAGAGAAAGACCCTGGAGTTTTCGCCATTCCGTGCATGTGAATCGTGTTAAAACCGTCGTTGAATTTCACACAATTTAACAAAACAATTTATATTTCCCTATTAATCAATTACGAGTATGAGTGGTAATGAGTTTAGGGGTCGAACACAAGGAGAATGGCCTTGAGGTATTACAATTCTTTTCAAAGGTAGGTCTTGTTTTTGTTCAGATGTTGCAGACTATTTTTAGAAGGTTATTGATGAATTGAAATAAATTCGTACACAAATCCTTTGAAAATTCTTGAATAATATTTCCAAATATCCAAAAGTTGCAAATGATATGTCAATGGAAAATAGAGAATGAGATCTTCACAATGCAAGGTGAATCAATTATCACTTTTGTTCATATTTTTTATGTAATTTTCGTTTTAGTCCTCAATTTTCACAATTAGTCAACAGAGTTGTTCAAAAAATCACAGAAAATCGAAAATTACTTCAAAAATCACCAAAAATTAAGAGAAATTAGGAAAGCAAGTTCATATTATGTGGTAAAAATCTCAGATCCAAATGATTGATATTCCAAAAGTTATGGTCAAAACTCAGAACATATGACAGGATTGGACAGAGAATGGTATTAGTTGTCAAAAGAGGGTGGAATTCAAATTTTATCCAAATAACAACTCAATTAAAATTCAGATTAAGAAACTACACTTCAAAATGAATTACTGAGATCTAGATTTTTTATTTATAGGATTTTTCTACTAATTTCTAAAAATCGTAGAAAAACAGTCAGAATCACAAATCAAGAACATGAAATTAAAAAGTCAAGACTTTGCACAGATTTTTTTCTTACAAATTTAACATAAAAGCATTGGGCACATATTATATGAAAGTTGTTCTAAAATATCTAAAGAAACACAAAATATTTTTTTTATGATTTTCTTTGATCAGATCTGAGATCAAACAATTTTTTTACTGAAACTGATAAAAATAAAATGCAGAAAATTGTGTTTTTGAATTAATAGGATAAAAGTAGGGATTTTTAAGGCAATTTGATCAAGAATTGTATCATTAATCACTAAATATTCAGTTTATCAGATTTGGCACAAGTTTGAATTATTTCCAACCAGAAAAATTCAGCAAATAGATCAAAAATTCAGATCAAACACCAATCAACCAACTAGTGTTTGATCTCAATTTTGAACTAAAAACTTCACTAAATCAAGCAAAAACCTCAACCAAGATTCAAGATGATAAAATGGACTAACATGCATGAAAAATTCAGTTCTAAATGACCTAATTAATTCAACCAAATCGATTAAATCAAGAAAAATCCAGATTTAACAAAGCATATTAAGAACAAGTACCAAATCAGTCAATTTAATTCAAATTAAAGCAAGATTTCAAACAATTCTATCACAAAAAAGCCTATCCCTACAAGATTCTACTCACACATGATAAGATCAACCGAAATTAGGCATGTGTTCATCATGTTCTTTTACAAATTTGATCTTGTGATCTAAAATTGAATATAAGAGATTAAATGAAAATTGGATCGAACCGAGACGTGGAAGATCAACCAGAAACTTCCTTGAGCCGATTTGAACCTCCAACTGATGCTTGATTCCAGCCGAACCAATCAATTGCCTTTTTCACCCAAATCAACCCGAATTGGTGAATTTCACTCAAACTCGAAAATTGAAGCTCGAAAAGCTCCCGAGATTCGGTAATGGAGTTACCGAAGCTTTAAGAAGATGATTGGAGAGTAATGTGTTGAAAGAATTTGGAGAATGGAAGAATGATTTTCATGAAGGGGTTGATCGGTCGAATTTATAGAGAGGCTGGTCCGGAGAGTGGGGGACAAACCGAGCGATTCCATTGGCTCGGGCAGATCAAGTGGGGTGTATCGAAGATCCGGACGAAATTTCGTTGAATTCGGTTGAGATTTGATCCGGTTTTGGTTGGAAAATATTTTCCTCTCGTTTTGGCGGAAGAACGCTCGGATTGAATCCGAGTTTGAATTTCGCGATGTTACGCCGACAAGTGGGCCCATTCGTTGATCTCGCCGAGTTAAAACGGGTTGAAACGCGCGTGAAATGAGTCACTCACGGAGTAAGAATTCGCGCCGAAGATTTTTTTTTTCCGATTCTTTCGTGTCGCCGCGAGTTGAAACTTCGATGAAACGAGTCGCGTAACGCATGAAACGGGTTGCTCGCATTCCTTCGGATAGGTGTTGAGTTTGAATCACTCGTTGATCTTTTATGGCGGAATGGGTCGAACGCGCGTGAAACGGGTTGCTCTCGAGCGAGAATGGCGCCGAATCCATTTTGAACGAAGATTGCTTGATTTTACGTGGATCGCGATCTACGATCCGTCCTAAAACGAAACTCGACGCACCGGTGTGAAGTAAATATGGAGTTTGGATCCAATTTTGCATAAATTTCCCGGACCCGTTATCGCTTCTTCTTCAACCCGTAACTCGAGTTTTCTCTACTCTTCATTGTAGCTCGTGATTTCACTCTCAACGACTTCCTCTCGTCATCACGAATCTTCAAGAGCTTTGAAATGCGAGAAAATGGTTGAGAGTTCATCGAGTTTTCCTCATTTTTACTCCCGTTTCGAGTTCATTTCCGCCATTGATGGCTGTTCGAGCTTAAAGCTCGCTCTTTGAGCAGCGGCGGCTCAATCCGACGCTTAGGCTTCCTTCCTCACTTCCTTACGATGCTCTGCGTTGCGTTTTATGCGTCAATTCTTCCCTTCATTCATGAATTTCCGCCATTAACCAAACTTAGCGAAAATAACCATCGAAAACAAAAAAACGTGAATCAAAACGAGATTTCAAGTTGTTTTTCTATCGAATTGAGGCTTCGGAATCCATTAAGATGCCCCACTCGAAGCTATTCGACTCGTCAAACATCATCACTATGTGGGAAAAATGCGAGAAAACCGATCGAATTCATCATACTGCCGAAATTCCGACCGTTGGATCATCCAGTTTGAAAAGTTCATTGAGGATTTCGTCGAACAGATTACTCAAACACAGATTTCTCAATCGATTCCGCACTATTCAATGAGTTCTTCATACGGTTAGAAAGGGTAGACGATGGAGAAGAGAATGAGATCGGCTTTGGCTCGAATGGATGATGGTGGATGGCACGGCAGATCAACCATGGTTTCGGTCCGTTTTTGGCACCTGTTTTGGCCGAATTCCGGCGATCGCCGGAATTTCCAAGATCGGAGAATGGCACCGGCATGTTCCTCTCGTCATGCTGAATCCATGGCTGGCCGGTTTGTTCAGTTTTGAGCGAAATTTCGGAATTTGGATGTTGAAGAAGACGGGTTTGACCTAGTCAACCGTTGACTTTGACCATTTTGATTTGATTTTCAATTAGTGATTCTGAGAGTTGTAGAAGGTTTCTGATCACAAGGGTTGTACCATTGGATTCGTCTCGTCGAGCTCTTCGTTTTGATATACCGTTTGACCCATTTCGGAAAAGTTGACTTTTGGTCAATTCAGCGTTTTTGGCATTTGGCTTGGTTTGATTTGGTTGTAAAAAGGTTTTTGACTTTTTGTAGAAGTTAGAGGAATTTCTTTGTGGGGTGTTTGAGGTTTTTAGTTTGCCATCTTTGGCCCATTCTTCGCGTTTTGGTCCAATTCTTCATCTTATGGCCTTTTCGCCTGTAAAATCACACAAAAAATGTATTAAGAGGTTTCAACTTATGTTTTATGAATTGTGAGCATTTTTCATACCTTTAATGTGAATTATGAATGAATTTGAGATGATAAAAAAAAAAAAAAATGTGTATAAAAATACACATTACAAATTCCACCACACTTAAACCAAGCTTGCCCTCAAGCGTAAATTAAAATCAAGTCTTAGGGTTTTTAGAATCAGTTTAAAGTATTTTGAAAAGAAATTTAGTTATTGCCATGAATGTTATATACTAATATTTGATTATTATAATAATACACGAGGGTCGATGAATATCCATTAATAATTTTAAATTCAAATTTATTTAAAATTCCCCCATCCTTCAAATACGAACCTTTTCCCAAAAAGCAATGCCCTAATTTTGTTTTTGATACTTTCTCCTCCTAATTTTAAAATGGTGAATTTATACAAATTACCCCAAAAGTTCCAACTAACTCAACTTTCTCTTTTATAAACACGTAAAAGTTGGTATGCGATCCACTCATGTTATCAAAAGACAAGCTGTGCTTTGCACGTACAAAAAAAATCCTTCATTTTCTATTGCGGATATGTAAAAATTTTTTTTTTTTTTTCAAGGGTTTAAAAATAATTTTTCACATTTTTTGAATTCTTTTTGTGAAGGGATAACAGGTTACGATTTCGGTCACTTGCTTTTAGTGCGAAAATTAGAGATGGACATACGAGTCATTAGCTATGCCATGAAAGATAGGTTGAGTTAGAAAAATTTTTGCGAAACTAGTGGTATTAAAAATAAGGTTTGATTTCTCAAAAGTTTTAATCACAGCATTACTTTTAAAGAAAACGATTTATAATTTCGTTAAAGGGGCAAGTGAAATATTTATGAATTTTCGAAACGCTTAATGGATTTTACATGAATATTATAAATGGAAATGAGGTGGAAAATGTGGCATTCATGATAAAGGTTAAATCCCTTTTGAAATTTTTTCAAATCTTTTCATCATTTTCCAAAACCCTAAGTATTTTTCAAAAATTGCTTGAGAGGGCTTAGTTTTTAAAAATCGTTTCCATTTTTCAAAACCTTTTCTGCTTTTCATTTTAAAATCCTCACACACACAAACTTATTACAAACACAAATGAAAGAAAATGAGTTTTTTATAATATTTTTGAATATTTTTTTTTAAATTTTCCAATTTTTAAGAGTTTTCACATTTTTACAAGAAAACAAAACTTGGTTTTGCACAAAACCACCCCACCACACTTAAACCTTTGTTTGTCCTCAAACAAAAAGTTAAAAAATGAGAAAATTTGTGGAAATTGGAAAAATTATTGGGGTTTTATGCAAAACCTCCCCCACCACACTTAAACTTTTGTGTAGCAAATGTTTAAGTGTGAAAGAGAGTTTTGTGAAAATAAGAAAAAAAAATAAAGAAAGGAAAAATACGACCCGACACGACGAGTTGCCTCTCGCCAAGCGCCCTTGTTTTACGTCTTGAGCTCGACGCATTTATGCTTTCATTCTTTCCTTTCCTCGCTTTGTGGCACCGCTTCCAAATTATGCTCATCGAACCATCTTGTATCATGATTCTCGTAAAAGGCCTTCAAGCGATGACCATTAACCTTGAATTTGATGTCTTCGCCCCTAGAAATTTCAAATACTCCAAATGGCAAGATATGGGTAATTATGTAAGGACTCGTCCATCGGCTCTTCAATTTCCCGGGATGTAATCTCAACCGAGAATTGAATAACAAAACCTTATCGCCAATTTTAAATTCCTTTTTGCGAATAAGTTTGTCGTGAGCGATGGTTAATTTTTCTTTGTAAATACGAGAATTATCATAAGCCTCAATGCGAAGCTCTTCTAATTCTTGAATTTGTAATTTCCGCAATCCCGCATCTTTTGGATAATCTTGATTTACCTTTTTGATTGCCCAAAATGCTTTGTGCTCAATTTCCACCGGTAAGTGACAACTCTTTCCATAAACGAGTTTAAAAGGAGTCATCCCTATCGGTGTTTTGTATGCGGTGCGGTAGGCCCATAGAGCATCCCCAAGCCTCTGACTCCAATCCTTGCGAGAGGGGTTAACCACTTTCTCAAGGATTGATTTTATTTCCCGATTGGATATTTCGGCTTGCCCATTAGTTTGGGGATGATAAGCGGTTGACATGCGGTGTTGTACGTGATAATTTTTCAAAAGAGATTCGAGATACTTATTATTGAAATGCGAACCCCTATCGCTAATGATAGCTTTAGGTACCCCAAAACGCTGAAAGATATTCTTTTTAAGGAATTCAATCACCGTTTTGGAGTTGGCATCCCTTGTTGGTATGGCCTCAACCCATTTTGAAACATAATCAACACACACAAGAATATATAAATACCCATTTGATTGAGGGAAAGGCCCCATGAAGTCTATCCCCCAAACATCGAAAAGCTCAAAAAACAATAAAGCTTTAAGAGGCATTTCGTTTTTTGCGGGTTAGATTGCCCGTTTTTTGGCAATTTTCACAACTCTTTACAAAGGAATGAGCATCTTTATAAAGAGTTGGCCAATATAATCCACTTTGGAGTACCTTATGACTTGTGCGTTGCCCTCCAAAGTGTCCCCCACATTCTAAAGTGTGACAAAAAGAGAGTACCGAATTTATCTCGTGGTCGGGCACGCATTTGCGCACCATTTGATCGGAACAAACCTTGTAGAGGTAGGGGTCTTCCCGGAGGTAATATCGTGAGTCATTTTTTATCTTGTCCTTTTGAGCTCGAGAGAGAGTGTTTGGCAATTCGCGAGTTTCGAGGTAGTTGACGATGTCTCGCGTACCAAGGTGCCATGCCATGGATAGTATAGAGTTGCTCGTCGGGAAAGAGTTCGTTGATCGGAATGATATCGCCTTCGTTTGTTGGGAGTCGGCTAAGATGATCGGCCACTAAGTTTTCGGCTCCTTTTTTATCCCGAATCTCCACGTTGAACTCTTGAAGGAGAAGGATCCATCGGAGGAGGCGCGGCTTGCATTCCTTCTTTTTCATTAAGTGCTTGAGCGCAGCATGATCTGAAAATACAACAACTTTTGTCCCGACCAAGTATGATCGGAACTTTTCCAATGCAAAAACAATTGCTAATAATTCTTTTTCCGTTGTTGTGTAATTCCGTTGGGCGTCATCTAAAGTTTTAGAAGCATAGTAAATTACGTGGGGTACCTTCCCGATGCGCTGCCCCAAAACCGCCCCGACACTTAGATCACTTGCGTCGCACATGATCTCAAAGGGGAGATTCCAATCTGGTGGTTGGATAATGGGCGCTTCGCACAGTTTCCCCTTTAGTTTGTCGAATGCCGCCTTGCACGCATCGTTGAACTCGAATTTGATCTCTTTTGGAGAAGCCCGCACATTGGTTGTGCGATTTTTGAGAAGTCTTGAATGAAACGCCGATAGAAGCCGGCGTGTCCAAGGAATGAGCGGACATCTTTCACATTACGAGGGTATGGAAGTGTCTTGATAACGTCAATTTTCGCCTTGTCGACTTCCAACCCTTTTTCGAAATTAAATGACCTAAAACAATTCCTTGGCTCACCATAAAGTGGCACTTTTCAAAATTCAAGACAAGATTAGCTTCCACACACTTTTCCATTATTAGGCCCAAATTATGGAGACACTCGTCAAAAGAGTTGCCATAAATGGAAAAGTCATCCATAAACACCTCAATGAATTTAGAAATATATTCGAAAAAATAGAGATCATACACCTTTGAAATGTACCGGGTGCATTGCACAACCCGAACGGCATCCTTCGATAGGCGAATGTACCAAAGGGACACGTGAATGTTGTCTTCTTTTGGTCGTCGGGGTCGATGGCGATTTGGAAATATCCCGAAAAGCCATCCAAGAAGCAATAGTAAGGTCGTCCTGCTAATCTTTCGAGCATTTGATCGATGAAGGGAAGAGGGAAGTGGTCCTTCTTTGTTGCCGCGTTAAGTTTCCGATAGTCGATACAAACTCGCCATCCGTTCGCACTCGCGTTGGCACCTTCTCTCCTTCGGCATTTTCCACAATCGTGATTCCCGTCTTCTTGGGAACTACATGAATTGGAGATACCCATTCCGAGTCGGCTACCGCGTAAATGATCCCCGCATCGAGAAGCTTGAGAAGCTCCTTTTTCACCACCTCCATCATGACTGGATTTAACCTTCTTTGTGCTTCTCTTGACGGTTTTGATCCCTCCTCCAAAACAATTTTGTGCATACATGTCGAGGGGCTTATACCGGCATATCGGCCAATGTCCATCCGATTGCCTTCTTGTGTTTTCCAAGAATTTCCACCAATCGGGTTTCCCGAGCAAGAGTTAGGTTCGATGCGATGATAACGGGTAATGTGTTGTTTGGTCCGAGGTATGCGTATTTAAGGTGATCGGGAAGAGGTTTGAGTTCGAGAATAGGAGCTTCCTCGATTGATGGCTTAACGCGTTCTTGCGATATTTGGAGTTCGTTGTGAGGGGAACCCGAAATGAATTTTATTTCTTCATTATGTTCTTGCTCTATTTCTTGCTTCTCTTTTGCTTGGTCGATCTCTCCCCAAACATCCTCAAAAATCGCATTGTATTCCTTCGAGTACTCTTCTTCCAATTGTTCTTCAACCATCCCATCGATCTCATCAATAATGGTTATGCTTGATACATTGTAGTCGTTAGGGTATTTTATGGTGTCAAATATGTTGAAGGTGATTTTCTCGTTGTCGAATTCCATGGACAACGTTCCTGAGTGGCAATCTATGCATGTTCGCGCGGTCCTCAAAAAGGGTCTTCCTAAGAGGATGGCGGATGAGTCGGCATTGTCGCCCATTTCAAGAATGTAGAAGTCGGCTGGGAAAACCAAACCATTCACCTTGACGAGTACATCTTCCGCGACACCGAGGACGGCGGCCGTTGAACGGTCGGCGAGTTGCACCATCACCCTTGTCTCCTTTAGGTCGCCCAAACCCAAGGTCTCGTAAACGGACCTAGGCATTACATTTATGGAGGCTCCCAAGTCGAGCATACACCTCGCGAGTTGTTGAAGACCAATGGTGCACGGAATGGCGAAAACTCCAGTGGTCTTCCTCTTTTTGTGCTACTCGCGTGTTGATGCTCATCACGAGAGGGTAGGTTTATCGTCTCGTTCCCCTTTAATTTTCTCTTGTTTGTGCATAGATTCTTGAAGAACTTGGCATATGGAGGATGCATTCGTATAGCATCGATAATTGGAATATTTACCTCCACCTTCTTGAACACCTCCAAAATATCTTTATCGAGTTCATCCTTCCGAGAGTTAACCGCTAGTCTAGTTGGGAATGGTGCGCGCCTCTTTTCCTTTTCTTGCGCGATTTCCCTTTCTTCGTTCTTTCCTTGTTCTTTCTCGTGAATTGGTTTTTCCTCTTTCCCGATTTCTTCTTGTGCCTCGTCTTGTTCTCGCGCGCTTGAACTTGTTTCCCCATCTTGCTTCCTTGTAACCATTAGCTCTTCTTCTTCGTCGTGTGAGCCAACCTCTTTCCCACTTCTTAGGCGTATCGCGTTGATGGGCTTGTATTCCGGCGGTCCCGAACCTTGAGAAGGTAACCGATTGCCCCCTTGTCCTTTCAATACGTTGACTTCACCCGCGATTTGCTTGATTTGCATTTCCAAGTTTTGCATTTGACGCCCTTGCGTAGCTTGGTTTTGGGTAAGCGAGCTTACATCATTCTTGACGGTTCCCAACTCCGTTGTGATGTTTGTGAAATTCCCCGCCATTAATGCCATCATTTTATCAAGCTTTTCATCAAGAGAAGAGGTTTGGGAATTCGATGTGGAGGGTTGAGGAGGTTGTTGATGAGCTTGAGGTTGTTGTGGCGCTTGTGCATTTGGATGAACATACACATTCGGTTTTTGATAACCTGGATTGTGAGAATTGAGGTGGCGCATCGTCATTCCTCCAACGGAAATTTGGATGTTTCTTCCATGACTCATTGTAGGTTTGCGAGAAAGGTTGGCGTTGGTTTGAATAGTTTCCGATGGCATTGACATCTTCTTGTAGCCTATCGCACTCATCGGTCGCATGACTTGTGTCCCCACAAAACTCGCACTTCTTTGGTTCGATTTTCGCGCCCACGACCTTGAGCATTTGACTAAATCTTGTCTCGAAATTTTGTGTGATTCTTGATTCCATTGCCTTGAGGTCAACCGTACTTGTCATGTTTACTTGACCCATTCTTCCCCGCGTCCTTGGTTTCCTTCGGCCATGGTTTCGATAAGAGCTCGCACTTCCGATGGAGTCATGTTATTGAACGATCCTCCGGCCCGAGCATTGGAGTAATCGTGCATCGAGATCATTCATCCCTTGTAGAAATTGATCGATAAGTGAGGTCTCGTCGAGGTTATGGTTGGGGCATGATGCGCATAATCGCACAAATCGCTCGTAATATTCTTGAAGTGTCTCTCCTCCCCCTTGTTGGATCCCTGTGATTTCCTTGCGGATTTTGGCCGTCAAAGTGCTCGGGTAGTATCGTTTGAGAAAACGCGTTCCTACCTCCTGAAATGTCGTAAAAGGACCTCCTTGCAAGTGGGTTAGCCAATCCCTTGGTGCTTCCCCAAGTGTGTGGGAGAAGAGGATCAATTTGATATTATCCAAGTTATCAGATTTACCAAACAATGCGGTACATTTACGATCTAGATTATCTAAATGTGCATATGGGTTCTCATTTTTATGTCCTTCAAATATGGGTAATACATTTAATATAGATGGACTTAGTTTAAAATTTGGCACAGTTGGTATAACAATATTTCCCGGATTTCGAGGGATTTGATGGTCTAAAAGTTCCCCTAATGTTCTTTCTTGAGCCATTTTATGAGTTTGAGATGATGATGGTTTTGAATGAGAATTAGAATTAAAAAGAGTTTGAGAGTTTAGCCTTGATGATAATGAGTGAATGATTGGAGAGGTTGGAATTCTTTCTTGTGGCTCTTCCACTCGTTGTTGCTCCCAATTTTGTTCTTCTTCCTCTTGAGGCCCTTGGATGAAAGGAGAAGCCTCGTTACGTCCTTTTTGCCTTGAGTAAATTTCTTCTTGCTTGTTTTGTGCCTTATCTTTCTTGACCTTCCTTAGATGTTTGTTGATGTCCTTCTTTACAGGTGTGTGCACTTCGCCTTGCGATCTTGTCTTTCTCATGCACCTTCAAAATTCAAATGAAACAAAAACACTAGACAATTGATGAGAGGTTAGTAATAAACTCAATTAAAGCCGTCTCCCCAGCAACGGCGCCATTTGTAAATCGTGTTAAAACCGTCGTTGAATTTCACACAATTTAACAAAACAATTTATATTTCCCTATTAATCAATTACGAGTATGAGTGGTAATGAGTTTAGGGGTCGAACACAAGGAGAATGGCCTTGAGGTATTACAATTCTTTTCAAAAGTAGGTCTTGTTTTTGTTCAGATGTTGCAGACTATTTTTAGAAGGTTATTGATGTATTGAAATAAATTCGTACACAAATCCTTTGAAAATTCTTGAATAATATTTCCAAATATCCAAAAGTTGCAAATGATATGTCAATGGAAAATAGAGAATGAGATCTTCACAATGCAAGGTGAATCAATTATCACTTTTGTTCATATTTTTTATGTAATTTTCGTTTTAGTCCTCAATTTTCACAATTAGTCAACAGAGTTATTCAAAAAATCACAGAAAATCGAAAATTACTTCAAAAATCACCAAAAATTAACAGAAATTAGGAAAGCAAGTTCATATTATGTGGTAAAAATCTCAGATCAAAATGATTGATATTCCAAAAGTTATGGTCAAAACTCAGAACATATGACAGGATTGGACAGAGAATGGTATTAGTTGTCAAAAGAGGGTGGAATTCAAATTTTATCCAAATAACAACTCAATTAAAATTCAGATTAAGAAACTACACTTCAAAATGAATTACTGAGATCTAGATTTTTTATTTATAGGATTTTTCTACTAATTTCTAAAAATCGTAGAAAAACAGTCAGAATCACAAATCAAGAACATGAAATTAAAAAGTCAAGACTTTGCACAGATTTTTTTCTTACAAATTTAACATAAAAGCATTGGGCACATATTATATGAAAGTTGTTCTAAAATATCTAAAGAAACACAAAATATTTTTTTTATGATTTTCTTTGATCAGATCTGAGATCAAACAATTTTTTTACTGAAACTGATAAAAATAAAATGCAGAAAATTGTGTTTTTGAATTAATAGGATAAAAGTAGGGATTTTTAAGGCAATTTGATCAAGAATTGTATCATTAATCACTAAATATTCAGTTTATCAGATTTGGCACAAGTTTGAATTATTTCCAACCAGAAAAATTCAGCAAATAGATCAAAAATTCAGATCAAACACCAATCAACCAACTAGTGTTTGATCTCAATTTTTGAACTAAAAACTTCACTAAATCAAGCAAAAACCTCAACCAAGATTCAAGATGATAAAATGGACTAACATGCATGAAAAATTCAGTTCTAAATGACCTAATTAATTCAACCAAATCGATTAAATCAAGAAAAATCCAGATTTAACAGCATATTAAGAACAGTACCAAATCAGTCAATTTAATTCAAATTAAAGCAAGATTTCAAACAATTCTATCACAAAAAAGCCTATCCCTACAAGATTCTACTCACACATGATAAGATCAACCGAAATTAGGCATGTGTTCATCATGTTCTTTTACAAATTTGATCTTGTGATCTAAAATTGAATATAAGAGATTAAATGAAAATTGGATCGAACCGAGACGTGGAAGATCAACCAGAAACTTCCTTGAGCCGATTTGAACCTCCAACTGATGCTTGATTCCAGCCGAACCAATCAATTGCCTTTTTCACCCAAATCAACCCGAATTGGTGAATTTCACTCAAACTCGAAAATTGAAGCTCGAAAAGCTCTGAGATTCAGTAATGGAGTTACTGAAGCTTTAAGAAGATGATTGGAGAGTAATGTGTTGAAAGAATTTGGAGAATGGAAGAATGATTTTTTTGAATGGGTTGATCGGTCGAATTTATAGAGAGGCTGGTCTCGGAGAGTGGGGGACAAACCGAGCGATTCCATTGGCTCGGGCAGATCAAGTGGGGTGTATCGAAGATCTGAACGAAATTTCGTTGAATTCGGTTGAGATTTGATCCGGTTTTGGTTGGAAAATATTTTCCTCTCGTTTTTGGCGGAAGAACGCTCGGATTGAATCTCGAGTTTGAATTTCGCGATGTTACGCCGACAAGTGGGCCCATTCGTTGATCTCGCCGAGTTAAAACGGGTTGAAACGCGCGTGAAATGAGTCACTCACGGAGTAAGAATTCGCGCCGAAGATTTTTTTTTTCCGATTTCTTACGTGTCGCCTGCGAGTTGAAACTTCGATGAAACGAGTCGCGTAACGCATGAAACGGGTTGCTCGCATTCCTTCGGATAGGTGTTGAGTTTGAATCACTCGTTGATCTTTTATGGCGGAATGGGTCGAACGCGCATGAAACGGGTTGCTCTCGAGCGAGAATGGCGCCGAATCCATTTTGAACGAAGATTGCTTGATTTTACGTGGATCGCGATCTACGCCCGTCCTAAAACGAAACTCCGACGCACCAAGGTGTGAAGTAAATATGGAGTTTGGATCCAATTTTGCATAAATTTCCGGACCCGTTATCGCTTCTTCTTCAACCCGTAACTCGAGTTTTCTCTACTCTTCATTGTAGCTCGTGATTTCACTCTCAACGACTTCCTCTCGTCATCACGAACCCTCAAGAGCTTTGAAATGCGGAAAATGGTTGAGAGTTCATCGAGTTTTCCTCATTTTTACTCCCGTTTCGGTTCATTTTCGCCATTGATGGCTGTTCGAGCTTAAACCTCGTTCTTTGAGCAGCGGCGGCTCAAGTTCAACAGCTCAGGCTTCCTTCCTCACTTCCTTACGATGCTCTGCGTTGCGTTTTATGCGTCAATTCTTCCCTTCATTCATGAATTTCCGCCATTAACCAAACTTAGCGAAAATAACCATCGAACAAAAAAAACGTGAATCAAAACGAGATTTCAAGTTGTTTTTCTATCGAATTGAGGCTTCGGAATCCATTAAGATGCCCCACTTGAAGCTATTCGACTCGTCAAACATCATCACTATGTGGGAAAAATGCGAGAAAACCGATCGAATTCATCATACCGCCGAAATTCCGACCGTTGGATCATCCAGGTTTGAAAAGTTCATTGAGGATTTCGTCGAACAGATTACTCAAACACAGATTTCTCAATCGATTTCGCACTATTCAATGAGTTCTTCATACGGTTAGAAAGGGTAGACGATGGAGAAGAGAATGAGATCGGCTTTGGCTCGAATGGATGATGGTGGATGGCACGGCAGATCAACCATGGTTTCGGTCCATTTTTGGCACTGTTTTGGCCGAATTCCGGCGATCGCCGGAATTTCCAAGATCGGAGAATGGCACCGGCATGTTCCTCTCGTCATCTTGAATCCATGGCTGGCCGGTTTGTTCGGTTTCGAGCAAAATTTCGGAATTTGGATGTTGAAGAAGACGGGTTTGACCTAGTCAACCGTTGACTTTGACCATTTTGATTTGATTTTCAATTAGTGATTCTGAGAGTTGTAGAAGGTTTCTGATCACAAGGGTTGTACCATTGGATTCGTCTCGTCGAGCTCTTCGTTTTGATATACCGTTTGACCCATTTCGAAAAAGTTGACTTTTGGTCAATTCAGCGTTTTTGGCATTTGGCTTGGTTTGATTTGGTTGTAAAAAGGTTTTTGACTTTTTGTAGAAGTTAGAGGAATTTCTTTGTGGGGTGTTTGAGGTTTTTAGTTTGCCATCTTTGGCCCATTCTTCGCGTTTTGGTCCAATTCTTCATCTTATGGCCTTTTCGCCTGTAAAATCACACAAAAAATGTATTAAGAGGTTTCAACTTATGTTTTATGAATTGTGAGCATTTTTCATACCTTTAATGTGAATTATGAATGAATTTGAGATGATAAAAAAAAAAAAATGTGTATAAAAATACACATTACAGTGCACCCTTGTTCTTCAACAACTCGCGAGGTGCATGCTCGACTTAGGAGCCTCCATAAACGTAATGCCTAGGTCCGTTTACGAGACCTTGGGTTTGGGCGGCCTAAAGGACACAAGGGTGATGGTGCATCTCGCCGACCGTTCGACCTTCTTCTCGTGTCGCGGAGGATGTACTCGTCAAGGTGAATGGTTTGATTTTCCTAGCCGACTTCTACATTCTTGAAATGGGCGACAACGCCGATTCATCCGCCATTCTCTTAGGAAGACCCTTTTTAAGGACCGCGCGAACATGCATAGACTGCCACTCAGGAACGATGTCCATGGAATTCGACAACGAGAAAATCACCTTCAAAATATTTGACACCATCAAGTACCTGAACGATTACAATGTATCGAGCATAACCATTATTGACGAGATCGATGAGATGGCTGAAGAACACTTGGAAGAAGAGTACTCGAAGGAATACGATGCGATTTTTGAGGATGTTTGGGGAGAGATCGACCAAGCAAATGAGAAGCAAGAAATAGAGCGAGAACATAATGATGAAATAAAATTCATTTCGAATTCCCCTCACGAAGAACTCCAAATATCACAAGAACGCATTAAGCCATCAATCGAGGAGGCTCCTACTCTCGAACTCAAACCTCTTCCCGATCACCTCAAATACGCATACCTCGGGCCAAACAACACATTACCCGTCATCATCGCATCAAACCTAACTCTTGATCAGGAAACCCCCCCCATTGGTGGAAACTCTTGGAAAACACAAGAAGGCAATCGGTTGGACATTGGCCGATATGCCATGTATAAGCCCCTCGACGTGTATGCACAAAATTGTTTTGGAGGAAGGATCAAAACCGTCAAGAGAAGCAAAAAGAAGGTTAAATCCAGTAATGATGGAGGTGGTAAAAAAGGAGCTCCTCAAGCTTCTAGACGCGGGAATTATATACGCGGTGGCCGATTCGGAATGGGTTTCTCCAATCCATGTTGTTCCTAAAAAGACGGGGATCACCATCATCGAAAACTCTGAAGGTGAACGCGTTCCCACTCGAGTGCAAAATGGATGGAGGGTTTGAATCGATTATCGCAAACTCAATGCGGCGACAAAAAAGGATCACTTTCCTCTTCCCTTCATCGATCAAATGCTCGAGAGATTAGCAGGGCGGCCTTACTATTGCTTTTTGGATGGGTACTCGGGCTATTTTCAAATCGCCATCGATTCAGAAGATCAGAGGAAGACGACATTCACTTGCCCCTTTGGGACTTTCGCCTATCGACGAATGCCGTTTGGACTATGCAACGCGCCTGGAACTTTTCAAAGGTGTATGCTTTCTATTTTTTCTGATTATATTTCTAAATTTATTGAAGTATTCATGGGCGACTTTTCCATTTATTGCAACTCGTTTGATGAGTGTCTCCATAACTTGAGCCTAATAATGGAAAAGTGCGTTGAAGCTAACCTTGTCTTAAATTTTGAGAAGTGTCATTTTATGGTGAGCCAAGGAATTGTATTAGGTCATTTAATTTCAGAAAAGGGGTTGGAAGTCGACAAGGCGAAGATCGACGTTATCAAGACACTTCCATACCCTCGCAATGTGAAAGATGTCCGCTCATTCCTTGGACACGCCGGATTCTATCGGCGTTTCATTCAAGACTTCTCAAAAGATCGCTCAACCTGTGTGAGGCTTCTCCAAAAAGAGATCAAATTCGAGTTCAACGATGCATGTAAGGCGGCATTCGACAAACTAAAGGGGAAACTGTGCGAAGCGCCCATTATCCAACCACCATATTGGAATCTCCCCTTTGAGATCATGTGCGACGCAAGTGATATAAGTGTCAGGGCGGTTTTGGGGAAACGCATCGGGAAGGTACCCCACGTAATTTACTACGCTTCTAAAACTTTAGATGACGCCCAACGGAATTACACAACAACAGAAAAAGAACTATTGGCCATTGTCTTTGCATTGGAAAAGTTCCGATCATACTTGGTCGGGACAAAAGTTGTTGTATTTTCAGATCATGCCGCGCTCAAACACTTAATGAAAAAGAAGGAATGCAAGCCGCGCCTCCTTCGATGGATCCTTCTCCTTCAAGAGTTTAACGTGGAGATTCGGGATAAAAAAGGAGCCGAAAACTTGGTGGCCGATCATCATAGCCGAGTCCCAACAAACGAAGGCGATATCATTCCGATCAACGAACTCTTTCCCGACGAGCAACTCTATACTATCCATGGCATGACGCCTTGGTACGCCGACATCGTCAACTACCTCAAAACTCGCGAATTGCCAAACACTCTCTCTCGAGATCAAAAGGACAAAATAAAAAATGATTCACGCTATTACCTCTGGGAAGACCCCTACCTCTACAAGATTTATTCCGATCAAATGGTGCGAAAATGCGTGCCCGACCACGAGATAAATTCGGTACTCTCTTTTTGTCACACTTTAGAATGTGGGGGACACTTTGGAGGGCAACGCACAAGTCATAAGGTACTCCAAAGTGGATTATATTGGCCAACTCTTTATAAAGATGCTCATTCCTTTGTAAAGAGTTGTGAAAATTGCCAAAAAACGGGTAATCTTACCCGCAAAAACGAAATGCTTCTTAAAGCTTTATTGTTTTTTGAGCTTTTCGATGTTTGGGGGATAAGGTCTTGTTATTCAATTCTCGGTTGAGATTACATCCCGGGAAGTTGAATAGCCGATGGACAGGTCCTTACATAATTACACATATTTTGCCATTTGGAGTATTTGAAATTTCTAGGGGAGAAGACATCAAATTCAAGGTTAATGGTCATCGCTTGAAGGCTATTTATGAGAATCATGATACAAGGTGGTTCGATGAGCATGATTTAGAAGCGGTGCCACAAAGCGCGGGAGGGAAAGAATGAAAAGCATAAATGCGTCGAGCTCAAGACGTAAAACAAGAGCGCTTGGCGAGAGGCAACTCGTCGTGTCAGGTAGTATTTTTCCTTTCTTTATTTTATTTTTCTTCTTTTTACAAAACTCTCTTTCACACTTAAACATTTGCTACGCAAAAGTGTAAGTGTGGTGGGAGAGGTTTTGCATAAAACCGCAATAATTTTTCCAATTTCCACAATTTTCTCATTTTTTGAACTTTTTGTTTGAGGACAAACAAAGGTTTAAGTGTGGTGGGGTGGTTTTGTGCAAAACCAAGTTTTGTTTTCTTGCAAAAATGTGAAAATTCATAAAAATTGATAAAATCGAAAAATTTCAAAAACAATATCAAACTCATAAATACCATAAAAATTTAAAAATTTTTACTTTCCTTCTTTCATTTTGTTTGGTTTTGGAAGTAAAGCTTTGTATGCAAGAATTTTAAAATAAAAAGCAAAGGTTTTTGGAATATTTTTAAAACTAAGTCCTCTCAGGCAACTTTTGAAAAATACTTAGGGTTTTGGGAAATGATGAAAAGATTTGAAAATTCAAAAAAGAGAATAATTATCGTCATGAATGCCATATTTTCCACCTCATTCCATTTATAATATCCATTTAAAATCCATTAAGCGTCTCGTAAATTCATAAATATTTCACTTACCCCTTTAATGAAATTATAAATCATTTTCTTTAAAGTAATGCTGTGATTAAAACTAATGAGAAATCAAACCTTACTTTTAATACCACTAGTTTCGCAAAAATTTTCTAACTCAACCTATCTTTCATGGCATAGTTAATAACTCGTATGTACATCTCTAATTTTCGCACTGAAAGCAAGTGACCGAAATCTTAACCTGTTATCCCTTCACAAAAAGAATTCAAAAAAATGTGAAAAATTATTTTTAAACCCTTGAAAAAGAAAAAATTTTACATATCCGCAATAGAAAATGAAGGATTTTTTTTTTTGTACGTGCAAAGCACAACTTGTCTTTTTGATAACATGAGTGGATAGCATACTGTAAATCGTGGTAAAATCGTCGTTGAATTTCACACAATTTAACAAAACAATTTATATTTCCCTATTAATCAATTACGAATATGAGTGGTAATGAGTTTAGGGGTCGAACACAAGGAGGTGTGGCATCAAGAATTAACTAGTTTCAATGATTATTCTTTAGTGTAAAATCTTTTATTTTAAGGTTTATTAGGTAAATTTCCAAGTTTAAATTTTCTTTTCAGCCTTATCGTGAAAATTCAGCACGTCACAATTTGGTGTTTTAATTCGTAACTAGACCAAATAAACTCCGAATCAAACTCACGAGATACCGTTGGAAACTAGAAAGAGAGATCTATATTGTGGTTCTTTACTGTTATTATTATTTTATTAGAGATTTTTGAGTTATTTGCAATTCTGTCCAGAACTTATCTCAGATTCAAAATCGGTTCAGCAGTAACTTCAGAAAATTATAGAAAAATTACCAAAACTTGAAAAATCCCAAATTTCATACAGAAATTCAACTATAACGTTTTGGATTATCTGTTAAAATTTCATAAAATTATGTTTTGTTGTTTGAAATTTATAATGAAAATTCAGATCTGGATCAGAAACTGGTTCTGACAGACCAGTACTCACAAAAATTACAATATCTCCTAATCTGTCTTAACAACTACTATTTTAAAATTCATATTTGAATTCTACACTTCAAATTACTTGAAATAGGACTATTTTTGGATTTTTATTATTTGTTTTTATATTTTTCAAAATTCAGAAGAAAAGAAACAGTAAATTGGACAAAAGTTTAAATAAAACAGAAAAACTATAATTTTGGAAAATTAATATCTCACAGATTACAGATCGGAATTGGGCAAAATTTGGGTTGAAAATTATCTAATAAATGCGAACTAAATTATAAAAATATTTATTTAATTTTTCAGATCTGTATTAGACACGAAATGAAGGGAAAAATACTGAAAAAAACAGAGATGAAACAGCAGCAAACAGAAACTGATTAGGGTTTGATTTTTGGTTTAAAAGTAGGGATTTTTAAGAGTATTTGATCAAGAATACCATCCTTAATCACTGAATATTCAATCTTCAAGATTTGTATAACAAGTTTAAGTAAATTCAAGCTAAAAAAACTCAATTAATGGACCGAAAATTGGATCTAAACAAAAATCAGCCAACTCATGTTCAAATCATAAAATTCAATCCAAAACTTCAATTAATCAATCAAAATTCTCAGCCAAGACCTTGAATGACTAATTGGTCATAATACACACGCATTATAGATCTAATTGATCTAATAAATTCAGTCAAATCAATCAAATCAACGATTTTCATTTTTAATAGTGATATATGAACAATTACACAAATCGGTCAAATTGATTCAAAATAAAGCAAGATTTCAAGTGATTCCTTCACAAATATCTATCCCTACACAGATCTACTCAATCATGATTTAACAAACACGATTCGATCTCAAATTCATCATTTACACAAAAAATTCAGATTTGAAAAATTAGGAGAAAAATAAAGAATTTAAGGAGGATTTAATCGAACCACAATGAGAAATCCAAGCTAGGACCTTCCTTGAGTTGATTTGAAGCTCCAATTGCACCTCATTCAAGCTAGAATCGACCGATTTGAATTTTCCCCAAATCAGCCCCAAATTGCACGATTTCACTCAAAAATGAAAATTAGAGCTCAAGAAAGCATGAAACTCATTAATGAAGATTTTAGAGGTTAGGGAAGATGAATGGAGAGTGGTGTATAAGTTAAGGAGAGTGGAAGAATGAGTGATTTTAGAGAATGGATGAAAGAGCGTGTTTTGATGGATTGAAATACGGTTCTTTATATAGAGAGTTGAGGTATATTTTGGGGCTTGTGATTGGCTTAGGAGGATCAGGGAACTGTACTGAAGATTTGGACCGAATTTCGTTGTATTCCGTTGAAAAATGAGGGAGAATTTCGAATTTTAGTATTTGGCGGTTATTTTGAAATCTGGAATTTCGTCGAACTGTTTAGTGACATCATTTCAAACTCAAATATCTCTCTCATTTCTTCATCATTTTTTGAGTTCTTTATATGGTTGGAAAGAGGAGAATGAGTAGAAGAGAATGGAGTTGGAATTATGACAAACCAAGATCTTTCCAGGAAATGGTGAGCTCGAGAAAACCGCAGCTCGAAATTGGTTATTTTTGGGCTGACAGGAGGTTTTCGCATTTTGCGGCCAACTCTCGCCGTTCCAGTGATGGCTAATCATAAGGTTGTGCTTGTCTTGTCAAGACGAGTCGAATGGTATCAAGTTTGTTCAATTCGGAGCATTTCGAAAAAAAATCGCATTTTTGAGAGAGAAAGGGTTGACTTGACTGCGATGGTTGACTTTTCAGTTTTGACCAGAATTTTTGCGCGTCGCATTTTTCTTTATTCTTGCACTGCTAGGTTTATTTGAGGTGTAAAACGATGGTTAGGATTCATTTAATCGGGACTTCACGTTCCGATACGAAACGTCATAGGAAACTGTAAATCGCGGTAAAACCGTCGTTGAGTTTCACACAATTTAACAAAACAATTTATATTTCCCTACTAATCAATTACGAGTATGAGTGGTAATGAGTTTAGGGGTCGAACACAAGGAGAATGGCCTTGAGATATTAAAATTCTTTTCAAAAGTATATCTTGTTTTTGTTCAGATGTTGCAGACTATTTTTTTTTTTTTTTTTTTTTTAAAAAGATTATTGACGTATTAGATGGAATTGGAGTAAATTCGTACACGCTTCCCTTAAAAATTCTTTAATAATAGTTCCAAATATCCAAAAATTACAAATGATATGTCAATGGAAAACAGAGAATGAGATCTTTACAATGCTAGGTGAAGCAATTATTACTTGAGTTCATATGATTATGTAATTTTTGTTTTAGTTCACACTTTTCAAAATCAATCAGCAAGGTTGTTCATAAAATCACAGAAAATCGAAAGTTATTTCAAAAATCACCAAAATTTAACAGAAATTAGGGAAGGAAGTTCAGATTATGTGGTAAAAATCTCAGATCAAAATGATTGATATTCCAAAAATTATGGTCAAAACTCAGAACATATGACAGAATTGGACAGAGAATGGTATGTGTTGTCAAAAGAGGGTGAAATTCAAATTTTATCCAAATAATAACTCAATTAAATTTCAGATTAAGAAACTACACTTCCAAATGAATTACTGAGATTTAGAATTTTATTTATAGGATTTTTTTACTAATTTCTAAAAATCGTAGAAAAACAGTTAGGATCAAAAATCAAGAACAGAAAATTAAAAAGATCAAAACTTTCCACAGATTTTATCTTACAATTTTAACATAAAAGAATTGGGCACATATTATATGAAAGTTCTAAAATATCTAAAGAAACACAAAATATTTTTTTTATAATTTTCTTTGATCAGATCTGAAATCTAACAATTTTTTACTGAGACTGACAGAAATAAAATGCAGAAAAATGTATTTTAGAATTATTAGGATAAAAGTAGGGATTTTTAAGGCAATTTGATCAAGAATTGTATCATTAATCACTAAATATTTAGTTTATCAGATTTGGCACAAGTTTGAATTATTTCCAACCAGAAAAATTCAGCAAATAGATCAAAATTTCAGATCAAACACCAATCAACCAACTAGTGTTTGATCTCAATTTTTGAACTAAAAACTTCACTAAATCAAGCAAAAACCTTAACCAAGATTCAAGATGATAAAATGGACTAACATGCATGAAAAATTCAGTTCTAAATGACCTAATTAATTCAACCAAATCGATTAAATCAAGAAAAATCCAGATTTAACAGCATATTATGAACAGTAACCAAATCAGTCAATTTAATTCAAATTAAAGCAAGATTTCAAACAATTCTATCACAAAAAGCCTATCCCTACAAGATTCTACTCACACACGATAAGATCAACGAAAATTAGGCATGTGTTCATCATGTTCTTTTACAAATTGGATCTTGTGATCTAAAATTGAATACAAGAGATTAAATGAAAATTGGATCGAACCGAGACGTGGAAGATCAACCAGAAACTTCCTTGAGCCGATTTGAACCTCCAACTGATGCTTGATTCCAGCCGAACCGATCAATTGCCTTTTTCACCCAAATCAGCCCGAATTGGTGAATTTCACTCAAACTCGAAAATTGAAGCTCGAAAAGCTCTGAGATTCAGTAATGGAGTTACTGAAGCTTAAAGAAGATGATTGGAGAGTAATGTGTTGAAAGAATTTGGAGAATGGAAGAATGATTCTCATGAATGGGTTGATCTGTCGAATTTATAGAGAGGCTGGTCTGGAGAGTGGGGGACAAACCGAGCGATTCCATTGGCTCAGGCAGATCAAGTGGGGTGTACTGAAGATCTGGACGAAATTTCGTTGAATTCGGTTGAGATTTGATCCGGTTTTGAATCATCGAATTTCCGCTCTGTTCTGTAATTTCGCGCGAGTCAGTTCAGATGCGATTTGAATCATATTACTGAGACTGACAGTGGGCCCCTTCGTAATAAGTTGCGGTGAAACGGGTCGTTATCGCGTGAAATTAGTAGCGATTTCTGTTACCAACCTCTGCGGTTTTAACTTTCTTTTTGATTTTCTGTGGCGAGACGGGTCGAAACACGCGAAACGAGTCATCTTCTTGTTCACCATTGGCGCTGAGTTTTGAATTAAATTTCCAGATTTCGTGCGACGAAACGAGCTACAGCTCGCTTGAAACGAGTCACTTTTGTGTGAGCTGATACTGACTCGTTATAACTCATTCTGTTGATCTGGTGTGGCGAACCGGTTTGAATCGCGTGAGACGAATCATGACTGATGAAACGAGTCATCTTCTTCTTCAGAATTGGCACTGAATCTCTTCTCTCGATCTCCTGTGGCTTGCGATCGTGTAAGTCGTCCTAAAACAATCCTCTGACAGCCGTGTAAGTTGCAAATTTGGACTTTGGATTGATTTTTCTCTTGGATTTCAGACCCGTTTACCCGTTTCTCATAACCATTGATTAGAGCTTGTGATTCCGTACATTTCTCTGTAATTCATCAATCCAGATCTCTTCTCCATCTTCTCACGAATCCACAGAGCTTTGAATGGTCGAAAACCGTTGAGTATATCTCGAGTTTTGCCGTTTTGAATATCATCAGTTCGATGTTCCGCCATTGCTGACCAGAGTGTGCAAATCGATCTTTTTCTCGCATTTCACACAAGAAAATCCAAAACTGTGACTCAGGCTTCGTTCTCAACTTCCTCACGATAATCCTCAACCATTATAGTTCCCCAATCCGCCTCGAATCCAGAGAATTTCTCCATTAACCAACTCGGTGTCAGTTTCGCGAAAAATAACCAAAAACTGCTGAACTCGTGAATCAAACTATGATTTCGAGTTGTTTTTCCATCGAATTGAGGCTTCGGAATTCATTGTGAACCTTTACTAAAGCTTAAAGACACAAAAAGAATCATCTTTGCTTGAGAAAAACTGAAATGGTTGATCGAATTCGATTCAGTTCAAAAACTTGACCGTTGGATCATCAGGTTTGAAAAGTTCATTGAGGATTTCGTCGAACAGTTGATTTAACTTCAGATTTCTCACTCGATTTTGCACCATTTGATGAGTTCTTCATACGGATAGAAAGGGCAGGAAGAGAGGAAGAGAATAGAGTTGGTTTTGGCTCGAATGGTGGACTGTAGAAAGCAAGGTTGCTCGAAGAAGCTTTCTCAGGTCAGAAACACGGCTGGTTGCTTTTTGGCTGGCGGATTCCGGCGATCGCCGGCGTTTTCAGAGGTGGATAATAATACCAACCGATTCGTCTCATCGTGCTGAATCCAAGGATATGCAGTTTGATCGATTTTGAGCTCGTTTGAAAATCGGTTATTTGGGTGAATTTGTGTGGGGTTTTGGTAGACTTGGTTGGCCATCTTTGGCCCATGATTTGCAATTTGGGTCTAAATCTTCATCTTACGGCCTTTTCGCCTGTAAAATAGTAAAAAAAAATGTATTAAGAGGTTCCAAATCATGTTTTATGAATTATAAGTATTTTTCATACATTTAGTGAATTAAGGATGAATTTGAGATGATAAAAACCCTAAAAATGTGTATAAAAATACACATTACAAATTCCACCACACTTAAACCAAGCTTGCCCTCAAGCGTAAATTAAAATTAAGTCTTAGGGTTTTTAGAATCAGGTTAAAGTATTTTGAAAAAAATTTAGTTATTGCCATGAATGTTATATACTAATATTTGATTATTATAATAATACACGAGGGTCGATGACTATCCATTAATAATTTCAAATTCAAATTTATTTAAAATTCCCCCATCCTTCAAATACGAACCTTTTCCCAAAAAGCAATGCCCTAATTTTATTTTTGATACTTTCTCCCCCTAATTTTAAAATGGTGAATTTATACAAATTACCCCAAAAGTTCCAACTAACTCAACTTTGTCTTTTATAAACACGTAAAAGTTGGCATGCGATCCACTCATGTTATCAAAAGACAAGCTGTGCTTTGCACGTACAAAAATCCTTCATTTTCTATTGCGGATATGTAAATTTTTTTTTTTCAAGGGTTTAAAAATAATTTTTCACATTTTTGAATTCTTTTTGTGAAGGGATAACAGGTTACGATTTCGGTCACTTGCTTTTAGTGCGAAAATTAGAGATGGACATACGAGTCATTAGCTATGCCATGAAAGATAGGTTGAGTTAGAAAATTTTTGCGAAACTAGTGGTATTAAAAATAAGGTTTGATTTCTCAAAAGTTTTAATCACAGCATTACTTTAAAGAAAATGATTTATAATTTCGTTAAAGGGGTAAGTGAAATATTTATGAATTTTCAAAACGCTTAATGGATGTTAAATGGATATTATAGATGAAGTGAGTTGGAAAATATGGCATTCATGACAAAGGTCAAATCCTTTTGAAATTTTTTTCAAATCTTTTCATCATTTCCCAAAACCCTAAGTATTTTTTCAAAAATTGCTTGAGAGGGCTTAGTTTTAAAAATCATTTCCATTTTTCAAAACCTGCTTTTCATTTGAAAATCCTCACACACACAAACTTATTACAAACACAAATAAAGAAAATGAGTTTTTAATTATTTTTGAAATTTTTAAATTTTCCAATTTTTAAGAGTTTTCACATTTTTACAAGAAAACAAAACTTGGTTTTGCACAAAACCACCCCACCACACTTAAACCTTTGTTTGTCCTCAACAAAGAGTTCAAAAATGAGAAAATTGTGGAAATTGGAAAAATTATTGGGGTTTTATGCAAAACCTCCCCCACCACACTTAAACTTTTGCGTAGCAAATGTTTAAGTGTGAAAGAGAGTTTTGTAAAAAGAAGAAAAATAAAATAAAGAAAGGAAAAATACGACCTGACACGACGAGTTGCCTCTCGTCAAGCGCCCTTGTTTTACGTCTTGAGCTCGACGCGTTTATGCTTTCATTCTTTCCTTTCCTCGCTTTGTGGCACCGCTTCCAAATTATGCTCATCGAACCATCTTGTATCATGATTCTCGTAAAAGGCCTTCAAGCGATGACAATTAACCTTGAATTTGATGTCTTCGCCCCTAGAAATTTCAAATACTCCAAATGGCAAGATATGGGTAATTATATAAGGACCTGTCCATCGGCTCTTCAATTTCCCGGGATGTAATCTCAACCGAGAATTGAATAACAAGACCTTATCGCCAATTTTAAATTCCTTTTTGCGAATAAGTTTGTCGTGAGCGATGGTTAATTTTTCTTTGTAAATACGAGAATTATCATAAGCCTCAATGCGAAGCTCTTCTAATTCTTGAATTTGCAATTTCCGCAATCCCGCATCTTTTGGATAATCTTGATTTACCTTTTTGATTGCCCAAAATGCTTTGTGCTCAATTTCCACCGGTAGGTGACAACTCTTTCCATAAACGAGTTTAAAAGGAGTCATCCCTATCGGTGTTTTGTATGCGGTGCGGTAGGCCCATAGAGCATCCCCAAGCCTCTGACTCAAATCCTTGCGAGAGGGATTAACCACTTTCTCAAGGATTGATTTTATTTCCCAATTGGATATTTCGGATTGCCCATTAGTTTGGGGATGATAAGCGGTTGACATGCGGTGTTGTACGTGTTAATTTTTCAAAAGGGATTCGAGATACTTATTATTGAAATGCGAACCCCTATCGCTAATGATAGCTTTAGGCACCCCTAAACGCTGAAAGATATTCTTTTTTAAGGAATTCAATCACCGTTTTGGAGTTGGCATCCCTTGTTGGTATGGCCTCAACCCATTTTGAAACATAATCAACACACACAAGAATATATAAATACCCATTTGATTGAGGGAAAGGCCCCATGAAGTCTATCCCCCAAACATCGAAAAGCTCAAAAAACAATAAAGCTTTAAGAGGCATTTCGTTTTTGCGGGTTAGATTGCCCGTTTTTTGGCAACTTTCACAACTCTTTACAAAGGAATGAGCATCTTTATAAAGAGTTGGCCAATATAATCCACTTTGGAGTACATTATGACTTGTGCGTTGCCTTCCAAAGTGTCCCCCACATTCTAAAGTGTGACAAAAAGAGAGTACCGAATTTGATCGGAACAAACCTTGTAGAGGTAGGGGTCTTCCCAGAGGTAATATCGTGAGTCATTTTTTATCTTGTCCTTTTGAGCTCGAGAGAGAGTGTTTGACAATTCGCGAGTTTCGAGGTAGTTGACGATGTCTGCGTACCAAGGTGCCATGCCATGGATAGTATAGAGTTGCTCGTCGGGAAAGAGTTCGTTGATCGGAATGATATCGCCTTCGTTTGTTGGGAGTCGGCTAAGATGATCGGCCACCAAGTTTTCGGCTCCTTTTTTATTCCACGTTGAACTCTTGAAGGAGAAGGATCCATCGGAGGAGGCGCGGCTTGCATTCCTTCTTTTTCATTAAGTGCTTGAGCGCAGCATCTGAAAATACAACAACCTTTGTCCCGACCAAGTATGATCGGAACTTTTCCAATGCAAAAACTATTGCTAATAATTCTTTTTCAGTTGTGGTGTAATTTCTTTGGGCTTCGTCTAGGGTCCTAGAGGCATAGTAAATTACATGAGGTACCTTCCCGATGCGCTGCCCCAAAACCGCCCCGACACTTAGATCACTTGCGTCGCACATGATCTCAAAGGGAAGATTCCAATCTGGTGGTTGGATAATGGGCGCTTCGCACAGTTTCCCCTTTAGTTTGTCGAATGCCGCCTTGCACGCATCGTTGAACTCGAATTTGATCCCTTTTTGGAGAAGCCTGCACATTGGTTGTGCGATTTTTGAGAAGTCTTGAATGAAACGCCGATAGAAGCCGGCGTGTCCAAGGAATGAGCGGACATCTTTCACATTACGAGGGTATGGAAGTGTCTTGATAACGTCAATTTTCTCCTTGTCGACTTCCAACCCTTTTTCTTGAAATTAAATGACCTAAAACAATTCCTTGGCTCACCATAAAGTGGTACTTTTCAAAATTCAAGACAAGATTAGCTTCCACACACTTTTCCATTATTAGGCCCAAATTATGGAGACACTCGTCAAAAGAGTTGCCATAAATGGAAAAGTCATCCATAAACACCTCAATGAATTTAGAAATATATTCGAAAAAATAGAGATCATACACCTTTGAAATGTACCGGGTGCATTGCACAACCCGAACGGCATCCTTCGATAGGCGAATGTACCAAAGGGACACGTGAATGTTGTCTTCTTTTGGTCGTCGGGGTCGATGGCGATTTGGAAATATCCCGAATAGCCATCCAAGAAGCAATAGTAAGGTCGTCCTGCTAATCTTTCGAGCATTTGATCGATGAAGGGAAGAGGGAAGTGGTCCTTCTTTGTTGCCGCGTTAAGTTTCCGATAGTCGATACAAACTCGCCATCCGTTCTGCACTTGCGTTGGCACCTTCTCTCCTTCGACATTTTCCACAATCGTGATTCCCGTCTTCTTGGGAACTACATGAATTGGAGATACCCATTCCGAGTCGGCCACCGCGTAAATGATCCCCGCATCGAGAAGCTTGAGAAGCTCCTTTTTCACCACCTCCATCATGACTGGATTTAACCTTCTTTGTGCTTCTCTTGACGGTTTTGATCCCTCCTCCAAAACAATTTTGTGCATACATGTCGAGGGGCTTATACCTGGCATATCGGCCAATGTCCATCCGATTGCCTTCTTGTGTTTTCCAAGAGTTTCCACCAATCGGGTTTCCTGATCAAGAGTTAGGTTCGATGCGATGATAACGGGTAATGTGTTGTTTGGTCCGAGGTATGCGTATTTAAGGTGATCGGGAAGAGGTTTGAGTTCGAGAATAGGAGCTTCCTCTATTGAAGGCTTAACGCGTTCTTGCGATATTTGGAGTTCGTTGTGAGGGGAACCCGAAATGAATTTTATTTCTTCATTATGTTCTTGCTCTATTTTTTGCTTCTCATTTGCTTGGTCGATCTCTCCCCAAACATCCTCAAAAATCGCATCGTATTCCTTCGAGTACTCTTCTTCCAATTGTTCTTCAACCATCCCATCGATCTCATCAATAATGGTTATGCTTGATACATTGTAGTCGTTAGGGTATTTTATGGTGTCAAATATGTTGAAGGTGATTTTCTCGTTGTCGAATTCCATGGACAACGTTCCTGAGTGGCAAGTCTATGCATGTTCGCGCGGTCCTCAAAAAGGGTCTTCCTAAGAGGATGGCGGACGAATCGGCGTTGTCGCCCATTTCAAGAATGTAGAAGTCAGCTGGGAAAACCAAGCCATTCACCTTGACGCGTACATCTTCCGCGACACCGAGGACGACGGCCGTTGAACGGTGGGCGAGTTGCACCATCACCCTTGTCTCCTTTAGGTCGCCCAAACCCAAGGTCTCGTAAACAGACCTAGGCATTACGTTTATGGAGGCTCCCAAGTCGAGCATACACCTCGCGAGTTGTTGAAGACCAATGGTGCACGGAATGGCGAAAACTCCAGGGTCTTTCTCTTTTTGTGCTACTCGCGTGTTGATGCTCATCACAGAGGGTAGGTTTATCGTCTCGTTCCCCTTTAATTTTCTCTTGTTTGTGCATAGATTCTTGAAGAACTTGGCATATGGAGGATGCATTCGTATAGCATCGATAATTGGAATGTTTACCTCCACCTTCTTGAACACCTCCAAAATATCTTTATCAAGCTCATCCTTCCGAGAGTTAACCGCAAGTCGAGTTGGGAATGGTGCGCGCCTCTTTTCCATTTCTCGCGCGATTTCCCTTTCTTCGTTCTTTCCTCGTTCTTTCTCGTGAATTGGCTCTTCCTCTTTCCTGATTTCTTCTTGTGCCTCGTCTTGTTCTCGCGCGCTTGAACTTGTTTCCCCATCTTGCTTTCTTGTAGCCATTAACTCTTCTTCTTCGTCGTGTGAGCCAACCTCTTTCCCACTTCTTAGGCGTATCGCGTTGATGGGTTTGTACTCCAGCGGTCCTGAACCTTGAGAAGGCAACCGATTGCCCCCTTGTCCTTTCAATAAGTTGACTTCACCCGCGATTTGCTTGATTTGCATTTCCAAGTTTTGCATTTGACGCCCTTGCGTAGCTTGGTTTTGGGTAAGCGAGCTTACATCATTCTTGACGGTTCCCAACTCCGTTGTGATGTTTGTGAAATTCCCCGCCATTAATGTCATCATTTTATCAAGCTTTTCATCAAGAGAAGAGGTTTGGGAATTCGATGTGGAGGGTTGAGGAGGTTGTTGATGAGCTTGAGGTTGTTGTGGCGCTTGTGCATTTGGATGAACATACACATTCGATTTTTGATAACTGGATTGTGAGAATTGAGGTGGCGCATCATCATTCCTCCAACGGAAATTTGGATGTTTCTTCCATGACTCATTGTAGGTTTGCGAGAAAGGTTGGTGTTGGTTTGAATAGTTTCCGATGGCATTTACATCTTCTTGTGGCCTATCGCACTCATCGGTCGCATGACTTGTGTCCCCACAAAACTCGCACTTCTTTGGTTCGATTTTCGCGCCGCCTGACCTTGAGCATTTGACTAAATCTTGTCTCGAAATTTTGTGTGATTCTTGATTCCATTGCCTTGAGGTCAACCGTACTTGTCATGTTTACTTGACCCATTCTTCCCCGCGTCCTTGGTTTCCTTCGGCCATGGTTTCGATAAGAGCTCGCACTTCCGATGGAGTCATGTTATTGAACGATCCTCCGGCCCGAGCATTGGAGTAATCGCGCATCGAGATCATTCATCCCTTGTAGAAATTGGTCGATAAGTGAGGTCTCGTCGAGGTTATGGTTGGGGCATGATGCGCATAATCGCACAAATCGCTCGTAATATTCTTGAAGTGTCTCCCCTCCTCCTTGTTGGATCCCTGTGATTTCCTTGCGGATTTTGGCCGTCAAAGTGCTCGGGTAGTATCGTTTGAGAAAACGCGTACCTACCTCCTGAAATATTGTAAAAGGACCTCCTTGCAAGTGGGTTAGCCAATCCCTTGGTGCTTCCCCAAGTGTGTGGGAGAAGAGGATCAATTTGATATTATCCAAGTTATCAGATTTACCAAACAATGCGGTGCATTTACGATCTAGATTATCTAAATGTGCATATGGGTTCTCATTTTTATGTCCTTCAAATATGGGTAATACATTTAATATAGATGGACTTAGTTTAAAATTTGGCACAGTTGGTATAACAATATTTCCAGGATTTCGAGGGATTTAATGTTCTTTCTTAAGCCATTTTATGAGTTTGAGATGATGATGGTTTTGAATGAGAATTAGAATTAAAAAGAGTTTGAGAATTTAGCCTTGATGATAATGAGTGAACGATTGGAGAGGTAGGAGTTCTTCCTTGTGGCCCATCCACTCGTTGTTGCTTCCAATTTTGTTCTTCTTCTTCTTGAGGCCCTTGGATGAAAGGAGAAGCCTCGTTACTTCCTTTTTGCCTTGCGTAAGTTTCTTCTTGCTTGCTTTGTGCCTTGTCTTTCTTGACCTTTCTTAAATGTTTGTTAATATCCTTCTTTACAGGTGTGTGCACTTCGCCTTGCGATCTTGTCTTTCTCATGCACCTTCAAATTTAAATGAAAAAAAAACACTAGACAATTGATTAGAGGTTAGTAATAAACTCAATTAAAGCCGTCTCCCCGGCAACGGCGCCATTTGTAAATCGCGGTAAAACCGTCGTTGAGTTTCACACAATTTAACAAAATAATTTATATTTCCCTATTAATCAATTACGAGTATGAGTGGTAATGAGTTTAGAGGTCGAACACAAGGAGAATGGCCTTGAGATATTAAAATTCTTTTCAAAGGTATATCTTGTTTTTGTTCAGGTGTTGCAGTCGTTTTTTTTTTTTTTTTTTTAAAAGATTATTGACGTATTAGATGGAATTGGAGTAAATTCGTACACACTTCCCTTAAAAATTCTTTAATAATAGTTCCAAATATCCAAAAATTGCAAATGATATGTCAATGGAAAACAGAGAATGAGATCTTCACAATGCAAGGTGAAGCAATTATCACTTAAGTTCATATGATTATGTAATTTTTGTTTTAGTTCACACTTTTCAAAATCAATCAGCAAGGTTGTTCATAAAATCACAGAAAATCGAAAGTTATTTCAAAAATCACCAAAATTTAACAAAAATTAGGGAAGCAAGTTCAGATTATGTGGTAAAAATCTCAGATCAAAATGATTGATATTCCAAAAATTATGGTCAAAACTCAAAACATATGACAGAATTGGACAGAGAACGGTATGTGTTGTCAAAAGAGGGTGAAATTCAAATTTTATCCAAATAATAACTCAATTAAATTTCAGATTAAGAAACTACACTTCCAAATGAATTACTGAGATTTAGAATTTTATTTATAGGATTTTTTTACTAATTTCTAAAAATCGTAGAAAAACAGTTAGGATCAAAAATCAAGAACAGAAAATTAAAAAGATCAAAACTTTCCACAGATTTTATCTTACAATTTTAACATAAAAGAATTGGGCACATATTATATGAAAGTTGTTCTAAAATATCTAAAGAAACACAGAATATTTTTTTTATAATTTTCTTTGATCAGATCTGAAATCTAACAATTTTTTACTGAGAGTGACAGAAATAAAATGCAGAAAAATGTATTTTAGAATTATTAGGATAAAAGTAGGGATTTTTAAGGCAATTTGATCAAGAATTGTATCATTAATCACTAAATATTCAGTTTATCAGATTTGGCACAAGTTTGAATTATTTCCAACCAGAAAAATTCAGCAAATAGATCAAAATTTCAGATCAAACACCAATCAACCAACTAGTGTTTGATCTCAATTTTTGAACTAAAAACTTCACTAAATCAAGCAAAAACCTTAACCAAGATTCAAGATGATAAAATGGACTAACATGCATGAAAAATTCAGTTCTAAATGACCTAATTAATTCAACCAAATCGATTAAATCAAGAAAAATTCAGATTTAACAGCATATTATGAACAGTAACCAAATCAGTCAATTTAATTCAAATTAAAGCAAGATTTCAAACAATTCTTTCACAAAAAGCCTATCCCTACAAGATTCTACTCACACATGATAAGATCAACCGAAATTAGGCATGTGTTCATCATGTTCTTTTACAAATTGGATCTTGTGATCTAAAATTGAATACAAGATATTAAATGAAAATTGGATCGAACCGAGACGTGGAAGATCAACCAGAAACTTCCTTGAGCCGATTTGAACCTCCAACTGATGCTTGATTCCAGCCGAACCGATCAATTGCCTTTTTCACCCAAATCAGCCCGAATTGGTGAATTTCACTCAAACTCGAAAATTGAAGCTCGAAAAGCTCTGAGATTCAGTAATGGAGTTACTGAAGCTTAAAGAAGATGATTGGAGAGTAATGTGTTGAAAGAATTTGGAGAATGGAAGAATGATTCTCATGAATGGGTTTATCGGTCGAATTTATAGAGAGGCTGGTCTGGAGACTGGGGGACAAACCGAGCGATTCCATTGGCTCAGGCAGATCAAGTGGGGTGTACTGAAGATCTGGACGAAATTTCGTTGAATTCGGTTAAGATTTGATCCGGTTTTGAATCATCGAATTTCCGCTCTGTTCTGTAATTTCGCGCGAGTCAGTTCAGATGCGATTTGAATCATATTACTGAGACTGAAAGTGGGCCCCTTCATAAAAAGTTGCGGTGAAACGGGTCGTTATCGCGTGAAATGAGTCGCGATTTCCATTACCAACCTCTGCGGTTTTAACTTTCTTTTTGATTTTCTGTGGCGAGACGGGTCGAAACACGCGAAACGAGTCGTCTTCTTGTTCACCATTAGCGCTGAGTTTTGAATTAAATTTCCAGATTTCGTGCGACGAAACGAGCTACAGCTCGCTTGAAACGAGTCACTTTTGTGTGAGCTGATACTGACTCGTTATAACTCATTCTGTTGATTTGGTGTGGCGAACCGGTTTGAATCGCGTGAGACGAGTCATGACTGATGAAACGAGTCATCTTCTTCTTCGGAATTGGCGCTGAATCTCTTCTCTCGATCTCCTGTGGCTTGCGATCGTGTAAGTCGTCCTAAAACAATCCTCTGACAGCCGTGTAAGTTGCGAATTTGGACTTTGGATCGATTTTTCTCTTGGATTTCAGACCCGTTTACCCGTTTCTCATAACCATTGATTAGAGCTCGTGATTCCGTACATTTCACTGCAATTCATCAATCCAGATCTCTTGTCCATCTTCTCATGAATCAACAGAGCTTTGAATGGTCGAAAACCGTTGAGTATATCTCGAGTTTTGCCGTTTTGAATATCATCAGTTCGCTGTTCCGCCATTGCTGACCAGAGTGTGCAAATCGATCTTTTTCTCGCACTTCACACAACGAAATCCAAAACTGTGACTCAGGCTTCGTTCTCAACTTCCTCACGATAATCCTCAACCATTATAGTTCCCCAATCCGCCTCGAATCCAGAGAATTTCTCCATTAACCAACTCGGTGTCGGTTTCGCGAAAAATAACCAAAAGCTTCGAACTCGTGAATCAAACTATGATTTTGAGTTGTTTTTCCATCGAATTGAGGCTTCGGAATTCATTGTGAACCTTTACTAAAGCTTAAAGACACAAAAAGAATCATCTTTGCTTGAGAAAAACTGAAATGGTTGATCGAATTCGATTCAGTTCAAAAACTTGACCGTTGGATCATCAGGTTTGAAAAGTTCATTGAGGATTTCGTCGAACAGTTGATTTAACTTCGGAGTTCTCACTCGATTTTGCACCATTTGATGAGTTCTTCATACGGATAGAAAGGGCGGGGAAGAGAGGAAGAGAATAGAGTTGGTTTTGGCTCGAATGGTGGATTGTAGAAAGCAAGGTTGCTCGAAGAAGCTTTCTCGGAGTCGAAACATGGCCGGTTGCTTTTTTGGTGGCGGATTCCGGCGATCGCCGGCGTTTTCGAGAGGTGGATAATAATACCAACCGATTCGTCTCGTCGTCTTGAATCCAAGGATATGCAGTTTGATCGATTTTGAGCTTGTTTGAAAATCGGTTATTTGGGTGAATTTGTGTAGGGTTTTGGTAGACTTGGTTGGCCATCTTTGGCCCATGATTTGCAATTTGGGTCTAAATCTTCATCTTACGGCCTTTTCGCCTGTAAAATAATAAAAAAAAATGTATTAAGAGGTTCCAAATCATGTTTTATGAATTATAAGTATTTTTCATACATTTAGTGAATTAAGGATGAATTTGAGATGATAAAAACCCTAAAAATGTGTATAAAAATATACAACATTCACATTACAAACGTGGACGTTTCTTTTCTTTTTTTGGGACCGAACGTGGTCGGTTTATTTGACGTTTATGGGTTTGCCGAAGAACGTCATGTTGAGCGTTTAGTTTTCATAACGTTTGTGGTTGTTTCTACTCGTTCCAATGTTTGGTCTTTTCCACCCACGTTGTTTATCGTTTAAGGTTAGAGAAGTTTGTATATGGGAAATGTGAGAGTTTTAGGGATAATTTGGCCATCGTTGGCCCATTATTTGCGTTATGGTGCTTCTTTTGGAGTTGACTTTCGAATAAGTCCTCCAATCCTTCTTTTTATGGCCTTTTCGCCTGTAAAATAACACAAAAATGTATTAAGAGGTTTCAAATTATGTTTTATGAGTTATGAGTCTTTTTCATACATTTATGTGAAATTCGATTGAATTTGAGATGATAAATACCCTAAAAATGTGTATACAAATACACATTACACATACCAACCTTTACGTGTTTATAAAAGAGAAAGTTGAGTTAGTTGGAACTTTTGGGGTAATTTGTATAAATTCACCATTTTAAATTTAGGGGGAGAAAGTATCAAAAACAAAATTAGGGCATTACTTTTTGGGAAAAGATTCATATTTGAAGGATTGGGGAATTTTAAATAAATTTGAATTTGAAATTATTAATGGATAGTTGTCGACCCTCGTGTATTATTATAATAATCAAATATTAGTATATAACATTCATGGCAATAACTAAATCTCTTTTTAAAACGATTTAAACCGATTCTAAAAACCCTAAGACTTGATTTTAATTTACGCTTGAGGGCAAGCTTGGTTTAAATGTGGTAGAATTTGTAATGTGTATTTTTTATACACATTTTTAGGTTTTTTATCATCTCAAATTCATCCTTAATTCACCTAAATGTATGAAAAATACTTATAATTCATAAAACATGATTTGGAACCTCTTAATACATTTTTTATATTATTTTACAGGCGAAAAGGCCATAAGATAAAGATTTCGACCCAAATTGCAAATCATGGGCCAAAGATGGCCAACCAAGTCTACCAAAACCCTACACAAATTCACCCAAATAACCGATTTTCAAACAAGCTCAAAATCGATCAAACTGCATATCCTTGGATTCGCACGACAAGACGAATCGGTTGGTATTATTCTCCACCTCTGAGAACGCCGGCGATCGCCGGAATCCGCCAGCCAAAAGCAACCAGCCATGTTTCTGACCTTGAGAAAGCTTCCTCGAGCGACCTTACCTTCTACAGTCCATCATTCGAGCGAAAACCAACTCTATTCTCTTCCTCTCTTCCTGCCCTTTCTATCCGTATGAAGAACTCATCAAATGGTGCAAAATCGAGTGAGAAATCTGAAGTTAAATCAACTGTTCGACGAAATCCAAAATGAACTTTTGAAGAACTGATGAACCAACGGTCGAGTTTCAAACAGCGGATGAATTCGATCCACCATTTCAATTTTTCTCAAGCAAAGATGATTCTTTTTGTATCTTAAAGCTTTAGTAAAGGCTCGCAATGAATTCCGAAGCCTCAATTCGAAGGAAAAACAACTCAAAATCATAGTTTGATTCACGAGTTCAGCAATTTTTGGTTATTTTCACAAAAACTGAAACCGAGTTGGTTAATGGAGAAATTCTCTGGATTCGAGGCAGATTGGGGAGCTATAATGGTTGTGAACCATCGTGAGGAAGTTGAGAACGAAGCCTGAGTCACCGTTTTGGATTTCGTTGTGTGAAATGCGAGAAAAAGATCGATTTGCACACTCTGGTCAGCAATGGCGGAACAGCGAACCGATGATACTCAAAACAGCAAAACTCGAGATTTACTCAACGGTTTTCAACCATTCAAAGCCCGGTGAATTCGTGAGAAGATGGACAAGAGATCTGGATTGATGAATCACAGCGAAATGTACAGAATCACAAGTTCTAATCAATGGTTGTGAGAAACGGATAAACGGGTCCGAAATCCAAGAGAAAAATCGATCCAAAGTCCAAATTCGCAACTTACACGTTTGTCAGAGGATTGTTTTAGGATGAACACACGATCGCAAGCCACAGAAGATCGAGAATAGAAATTCAGCGCTAATTCTGAAGAAGAAGATGACTCGTTTCATCAGTTATGACTCGTCTCACGCGATTCAAACCGGTTCGCCACACCAGATCAGCGGAACGAGTTAAAACGAGTCAGTATCAGCTCACACAAAAGTGACTCGTTTCAAGCGAGCTGCAGCTCGTTTCGTCGCACGAAATCCGGAAAATTAATTCAAAACTCAGCGCCAAAGGTGAATAAGAAGATGACTCGTTTCGCGTGTTTCGACCCGTCTCGCCACAGAAAATCCAAAAGACAGTTTAAAAACTCAGAGATTAATAATAGAAACAGCGACTCGTTTCACACGATAATGACCCGTTTCACCACAACTTATTCTGAAGGGGGCCCACTGTCAGTCTCAGTAATGCGATTCAAATCGCATCTGAACTGAACTCAGTTCGCGCGAATAAACAGATGAAAAATTCGATGATTCAAAACCATTCAATTCTCAACCAAATTAAATGAAATTTCGTCCAGATCTTCAGTACACTCCACTTGATCTGCCTGAGCCAATGGAATCGCTCGGTTTGTCCCCCACTCTCCAGACCAACCTCTCTATAAATTCGACCGATCAACCCATTTATCGAGAATCATCCTTCTATTCTCCAAATTCTTTCAACACAACACTCTCCAGTCATCCTCTTTAAGCTTCAGTAACTCCATTACTGAATCTCAGAGCTTTTCGAGCTTCAATTTTCGAGTTTAAGTGAAATTCACCAATTCGAGCCGATTTTGGTGAAAAAGGCAATCGAACGGTTCCGGCTGGGATCAAGCATCATTTGGAGGTTTAAATCGACTCAAGGAAGTTTCTGGTTGATCTTCTACATCTCGGTTCGATCTAATTTTCATTTAATCTCTTCTATTCAATTTTAGATCACAAGATCCAATTTGTAAAAAATCATGATGAACACATGCTTAATTTCGGTTGATCTTATCATGTGTGAGTAGACTCTTGTAGGGATAGGCTTTTTGTGATAGGATTGTTTGAAATCTTGCTTTAATTTGAAGAAAATTTACTGATTTGGTTACTGTTCATAATGTGCTGTTGAATCTGGATTTTCTTGATTTAATCGATTCGGTTGGATTAATTAGGTCATTTAGAACTAAATTTTCATGCATGTTAGTCCATTTAATCATCTTGAATCTTGGTTAAGGTTTTTGGTTGATTTAGTGAAGTTTTTACTTCAAAAGTTGAGATCAAACACAAGTTGGTTGACTGGTGTTTGATCTGAAATTTTGATCTATTTGCTGAGTTTTTCTGGTTGGAAATAACTCAAACTTGTACCAAATCTGATAAACTGAATATTTAGTGATTAATGATACAATTCTTGATCAAATTGCCTTAAAAATCCCTATTTTTACCCTATAAAATCAAAAATTCATTTTTTTTACATTTTTTGTTTCTGTCATTCCAGTAAAAAATTGTTTGACTTCAGATCTGATCAAAGAAAATTATAAAAATAATATTTTGTATTTCTTTGGATATTTTAGGACAACTTTCATATAATATGTGCCCAATGGTTTTATGTTAAATTTGTAAGAAAAAAATCTATGCAAAGTTTTGACTTTTTAATTTCCTGTTCTTGATTTTTGATTCTGTTTGTTTTTCTACGATTTTCAGAAATTAGTAAAAAAATCCTATAAATATAAAATTTAGGTCTCAGTAAATCATGTTGAAGTGTAGTTTCTTGATCTGAATTTTAATTGAATTGTTGTTTGGATAAAATTTGAATTCCACCCTCTTTTGGCAACATATACCATTCTCTGCCTAATTCCATTGTATGTTTTGAGTTTTGACCATAATTGTTGAAAGATCAATCTTTTTGATATGGGATTTTTACCACATAATCTGAACTTGTTTTCCTAATTTCTGTTAAATTTTGGTGATTTTTGAAGTAATTTTCGATTTTCTGTGATTTTTTTGAATAAATCTGTTGACTGGTTATGAAAAGTGTGGACTAAAATGAAAATTACATAAAAATATGAACAAAAGTGATAATTGATTTATCTTGCATTGAGAAGATCTCATTCTCTATTTTCCATTGACATATCATTTGCAACTTTTGGATATTTGGAACTATTATTAAAGAATTTTCAAAGGAATTGTGTACGAACTTACTTCAATTCCATCTAATACGTCAATAACCTTCTAAAAACAGTCTGCAACATCTGAACAAAAACAAGACCTACTTTTGAAAGGAATTGTAATATCTCAAGGCCATTCTCCTTGTGTTCGACCCCTAAACTCATTACCACTCATACTCATAATTGATTAATAGGGAAATATAAATTGTTTTGTTAAATTGTGTGAAATTCTACGACGATTTTACCACGATTTACAATTACACATCAATTCGATTTTTGTGTTTTTGTGAAAATCACTAACAATGGAGTTTTTTCAATTTATTAGACTTCATTTTTTGTGGTTTTATGAAAAACAATACATGTATTTGTTTTAATTTTTTTGTTGTATTGAGGAAACAAAAAAAATATTTGCTTTTCCCGATGTATTGCAATTCAATTCGATTTTTTCTGTTTTGGATTTTGTTTTTTTATTTTTGTTTTTGTTTTTGTTTTTGTGGAAATATATAACAACAGAGTATTTCCTTGTATGAGGTTTTCTTTTTTGTGGTTTTGTGAATATCAATACTAATTATGTTTTTTCAATGTATAAGATTTAAATTTTTGTAGTTTTGAGAAACAACAAGCGATTGCATTATTCCATGTATTACTCCTTAATTTGATTTTTTTGTTTTTGTAGAAATATATAACAACTGAGTTATTAGTCTTCATTTTTCGTGGTTTTGTGAAAAAAACACAAATTTATTTTTCCCGTGTAACAGATTTTAATTTTTGTGGTTTTGTTAAGAAAAACAAAAGTTTTAGTTTTTCCAAGTATTGCACTTCAATTCGATTTTTATGTTTTTGTGAAAATCAATAATGACGGAGTTTTTCCCATTTATTCCAATTTATTTTTTGTTGTTTTGTGAAAAAAATACAAACTTTGTTTTTTCGAGGTATTTTTTTATTTTTTATTATATAGAGAAAGCAAAAAAAAATGTTTGCTTTTTTCGATGTATTTCACTACAGTTCGATTTTTTTTGTTTTTGTTTTTGTGAAAATATATAACGACATAGTTATTTCCACGTATGAGGTTTCATTTTTTGTGCTTTTGTGAAAAACAATACAAATTGTGTTTTCTCCATGTATTAGATTTAAATTTTTGTGGTTTTGAGAAAACAACAAGAGATTGTTTTTTCCATGTATTACTCATCAATTTGATTTTTTTCGTTTTCGTGGAAATCTATAACACAGAGTTATTACCACGTGTTAGTCTTCATTTTTTGTGGTTATGTGAAAAACAATCAAATTTGATTTTTTCCACGTAAAAGACTTGCAATTTTCATGCTTTTCTTAAAAAAACAAAACTTTTCTTTTTTCCATGTATTAAACATCAATTCGATTTTTGTGTTCTTATGAAAATCAATAACGACGGAGTTTTTTCCATTTGTTACAATTATTTTTTTGTTGTTTTTGAAAAACATTACAAAATATGTTTTTTCCATGTATTTGTTTTAATTTTTTTGTTGTATTGAGAAAACAAAAAAATGTTTCCTTTTATCGATGTATTGCAATTCAATTCGATTTTTTCTGTTTTAGATTTTGTTTTTATTTTTGTTTTTGTGGAAATATATAACAATAGAGTATTTCCACATATGAGGTTTTATTTTTTGTGGTTTTGTGAATATCAATACTAATTGTGTTTTTTCAATGTATTAGATTTAAATTTTTGTAGTTTTGAGAAACAACAAGCGATTGCTTTCTTCCATGTCTCTTCAATATGATTTTTTTTGTTTTGGTAGAAATATTTGACAACCCAGTTATTTCCATGTATTAGTCTTCATTTTTCGTGCTTTTGTGAAAAAAACACAAATTTGATTTTTTCCGTGTAAAAGATTTTTAATTTTGTGGTTTTGTAAATCGCGGTAAAACCGTCGTTGAGTTTCACACAATTTAACAAAATAATTTATATTTCCCTATTAATCAATTACGAGTATGAGTGGTAATGAGTTTAGGGGTCGAACACAAGGAGAATGGCCTTGAGATATTAAAATTCTTTTCAAAAGTATATCTTGTTTTTGTTCAGGTGTTGCGATGTTTTTTTTTTTTTAGAAGATTATTGACGTATTAGATGGAATTGGAGTAAATTCGTACACACTTCCCTTAAAAATTCTTTAATAATAGTTCCAAATATCCAAAAATTGCAAATGATATGTCAATGGAAAACAGAAAATGAGATCTTCACAATGCAAGGTGAAGCAATTATCACTTGAGTTCATATGATTATGTAATTTTTGTTTTAGTTCACACTTTTCAAAATCAATCAGCAAGGTTGTTCATAAAATCACAGAAAATCGAAAGTTATTTCAAAAATCACCACAATTTAACAAAAATTAGGGAAGCAAGTTCAGATTATGTGGTAAAAATCTCAGATCAAAATGATTGATATTCCAAAAATTATGGTCAAAACTCAGAACATATGACAGAATTGGACAGAGAATGGTATGTGTTGTCAAAAGAGGGTGAAATTCAAATTTTATCCAAATAATAACTCAATTAAATTTCAGATTAAGAAACTATACTTCCAAACGAATTAATGAGATTTAGAATTTTATTTATAGGATTTTTTTACTAATTTCTAAAAATCGTAGAAAAACAGTTAGAATCAAAAATCAGGAACAAAAAATTAAAAAGATCAAAACTTTGCACAGATTTTATCTTACAATTTTAACATAAAAGAATTGGGCACATATTATATGAAAGTTGTTCTAAAATATCTAGAGAAATACAGAATATTTTTTTTATAATTTTCTTTGATCAGATCTGAAATCTAACAATTTTTTACCGATACCGACGTAAATAAAATGCGGAAAAATGTATTTTAGAATTATTAGGATAAAAGTAGGGATTTTTAAGGCAATTTGATCAAGAATTGTATCATTAATCACTAAATATTTAGTTTATCGGATTTGGCACAAGTTTGAATTATTTCCAACCGAGAAAAATTCAGCAAATAGATCAAAATTTCGGATCAAACACCAATCAACCAACTAGTGTTTGATCTCAATTTTTGAACTAAAAACTTCACTAAATCAAGCAAAAACCCTAACCAAGATTCAAGATGATAAAATGGACTAACATGCATGAAAAATTCAGTTCTAAATGACCTAATTAATTCAACCAAATCGATTAAATCAAGAAAAATCCAGATTTAACAAAGATATTATGAACAGTACCAAATCAGTCAATTTAATTCAAATTAAAGCAAGATTTCAAACAATTCTATCACAAAAAGCCTATCCCTACAAGATTCTACTCACACATGATAAGATCAACCAAAATTAGGCATGTGTTCATCATGTTCTTTTACAAATTGGATCTTGTGATCTAAAATTGAATACAAGAGATTAAATGAAAATTGGATCGAACCGAGACGTGGAAGATCAACCAGAAACTTCCTTGAGCCGATTTGAACCTCCAACTGATGCTTGATTCCAGCCGAACCGATCAATTGCCTTTTTCACCCAAATCAGCCCGAATTGGTGAATTTCACTCAAACTCGAAAATTGAAGCTCGAAAAGCTCTAAGATTCAGTAATGGAGTTACTGAAGCTTAAAGAAGATGATTGGAGAGTATTGTGTTGAAATAATTTGGAGAATGGAAGAATGATTCTCCTGAATGGGTTGATCGGTCGAATTTATAGAGAGGGTGGTCTGGAGAGTGGGGGACAAACCGAGCGATTCCATTGGCTCAGGCAGATCAAGTGGGGTGTACTGAAGATCTGGGCGAAATTTCGTTGAATTCGGTTGAGATTTGATCCGGTTTTGAATCATCGAATTTCCGCTCTGTTCTGTAATTTCGCGCGAGTCAGTTCAGATGCGATTTGAATCATATTACTGAGACTGACAGTGGGCCCCTTCGTAATAAGTTGCGGTGAAACGGGTCGTTATCGCGTGAAACGAGTCGCGATTTCCGTTACCAACCTCTGCGGTTTTAACTTTCTTTTTGATTTTCTGTGGCGAGACGGGTCGAAACACGCGAAACGAGTCGTCTTCTTGTTCACCATTGGCGCTGAGTTTTGAATTAAATTTCCGGATTTCGTGCGACGAAACGAGCTACAGCTCGCTTGAAACGAGTCACTTTTGTGTGAGCTGATACTGACTCGTTATAACTCATTCTGTTGATCTGGTGTGGCGAACCGGTTTGAATCGCGTGAGACGAGTCATGACTGATGAAACGAGTCATCTTCTTCTTCAGAATTGGCACTGAATCTCTTATCTCGATCTCCTGTGGCTTGCGATCGTGTAAGTCGTCCTAAAACAATCCTCTGACAGCCGTGTAAGTTGCGAATTTGGACTTTGGATCGATTTTTCTCTTGGATTTCAAACCCGTTTACCCGTTTCTCATAACCATTGATTAGAGCTCGTGATTCTGTACATTTCGCTGTAATTCATCAATCCAGATCTCTTCTCCATCTTCTCACGAATCCACGAGCTTTGAATGGTCGAAAACCGTTGAGTATATCTCGAGTTTTGCCGTTTTGAATATCATCGGTTCATTGTTCCGCCATTGCTGACCGGAGTGTGCAAATCGATCTTTTCTCGCATTTCACACAACGAAATCCAAAACCGTGACTCAGGCTTCGTTCACAACTTCCTCACGATAATCCTCAACCATTATAGTTCCCCAATCCGCCTCGAATCCAGAGAATTTCTCCATTAACCAACTCGGTGTCAGTTTCGCGAAAAATAACCAAAACCGCTGAACTCGTGAATCAAACTATGATTTTGAGTTGTTTTTCCATCGAATTGAGGCTTCGGAATTCATTGTGAACCTTTACTAAAGCTTAAAGACACAAAAAGAATCATCTTTGCTTGAGAAAAACTGAAATGGTTGATCGAATTCGATTCAGTTCAAAAACTTGACCGTTGGATCATCAGGTTTGAAAAGTTCATTGAGGATTTCGTCGAACAGTTGATTTAACTTCAGATTTCTCACTCGATTTTGCACCATTTGATGAGTTCTTCATACGGATAGAAAGGGCAGGAAGAGAGGAAGAGAATAGAGTTGGTTTTGGCTCGAATGGTGGACTGTAGAAAGCAAGGTTGCCTGAAGAAGCTTTCTCGGGTCAGAAACATGGCTGGTTGCTTTTTGGCTGGCGGATTCCGGCGATCGCCGGCGTTTTCGAGGTGGATAATAATACCAACCGATTCGTCTCGTCGTGCTGAATCCAATGATATGCAGTTTGATCGATTTTGAGCTTGTTTGAAAATCGGTTATTTGGGTGAATTTGTGTAGGGTTTTGGTAGACTTGGTTGGCCGTCTTTGGCCCATGATTGGCAATTTGGGTCTAAATCTTCATCTTCCGGCCTTTTCGCCTGTAAAATAATAAAAAAAAAATGTATTAAGAGGTTCCAAATCATGTTTTATGAATTATAAGTATTTTTCATACATTTATTGAATTAAGGATGAATTTGAGATGATAAAAACCCTAAAAATGTGTATAAAAATACACATTACAGGTTTGGTTGAAAAAAGTAAAACTTTTCAATTTTTCCATTTATTGCTCTTCAATTCGATTTTTGTGTTTTTGTGAAAACCAATAACGACGGAGTTTTTTCCATTTATAACACTTCCTTTTTTGTGATTTTTTTAAAAACAATACAAATTTTGTTTTTTCCATGTATATGTTTTAATTTTTTGGTTGAATTGTGAAAACAAAAAAAATGGTTGCTTTTTTCGATGTATTTCACTTCAATTCGATTTTTTATTTTTTTTGCTTTTATGTTTGTTTTTGTTTTTATTTTTGTGAAAATATATAACAACGTAGTTATTTCCACGTATGAAGTTTCATTTTTTGGGATTTTTTTTAAAATTAATACTAGTTGTGTTTTTTCCATGTATTATATTTAAATTTTTATGGTATTCAGAAAACAACAAAAGATTACTTTTGTCCATGCATTACACTTCCATTCGATTATTTTGTTTTTGTAGAAATCTATAAGGACGGAGTTATTTCCACCTACTAGTCTTCATTTTTTGTGGTATTGTGAAAAACAATCAAATTTGATTTTTTTCATGTAAAAGACTTGCAATTTTTGTGGTTTTGTTTAAAAAACAAACATTTTCTTTTTATCTATGTATGAGTATTTCTATGTATGAGTTTTTATTTTTTGTGAATTTGTGAACATCAATACTAATTGTGTTTTTTCAAAGTATTAGATTTAAATTTTTGTAGTTTTGAGAAATACACAAGCGATTACTTTCTTCCATGTATTACTCTTCAATCTGATTTTTTTGTTTTTGTAGAAATCTTATAACAACCGAGTTATTTCCACGTATTAGTCTTCATTTTTCGTGGTTTTGTGAAAAAAACACAAATTTGATATTTTCCGTGTAAAAGATTTTTATTTTTGTGGTTTGATTGAAAAAAATAAAACTTTTCATTTTTTCCATTTATTGCTCTTCAATTCGATTTTTGTGTTTTTGTGAAAATCAATAACGACGGAGTTTTTTCCATTTATAACACTTCCTTTTTTGTGGTTTTTTTAAAAACAATACAATTTTGTTTTTTCCATGTATACGTTTTAATTTTTTTGTTGTATTGTGAAAACAAAAAAAATGTTTGCTTTTTTCGATGTATTTCACTTCAATTCGATTTCTTTTGTTTTTGTTTTTGTGGAAATATATGACAACAGATTATTTCAACGTATGAGGTTTTATTTTTTGTTGTTTTGTAAAAATCAATACCAATTGTGTCTTTTCTACGTATTAGATTTAAATATTATTGGTTTTGAGGAAAGAACAAGTGATTGCTTTTTTCCATGTATTACTCTTCAATTCAATTTTTTTGTATTTGTGGAAATCAATAACAACGGAGTTATTTTCACATATTAGTCTTAGTTTTTTGTGGTTATGTGAAAAACAGAACAAATTTGGTTTTTTCCATGTAAAAGACTTCAATTTTTTTGGTTTTGTTAAAAAACAAAATTTTTTGTTTTTCCATGTAGTCCACTTTAATTCGATTTTTGTGTTTTTGTGAAAATCAATAACGACGGAGTTTTTCCCATTTATTACAATTCATTTTTTGTTGTTTTTTGAAAAAAAACCAACTTTATTTTTTCGATGTATTTGTTTTAATTTTTTATTGTATAAAGGAAAAAAAAAATATTTGCTTTTTTCGATGTATTTTACTTCAATTCAATTTTTTTTATTTTAATTTTTTTGTTTTTGTTTTTTTTTTTGTGAAAATATATAACAACGTAGTTCTTTCCACGTATGAGGTTTCATTTTTTGAGATTTTTATTAAAATTAATACAAGTTGTGTTTTTTCCATGTATTAATTTCAAATTTTTATGGTATTGGGAAAACAACAAAAGATTGCTTTTGTCCATGCATTACAGTTCCATTCGATTATTTTGTTTTTGTAGAAATTCATTTTTTGTGGTTTTGTGAAAAACAATCAAATTTAGTTTTTTCCACATAAAAGACATGCAATTTTTCTGGTTTTGTTTAAAAAACAAAACTATTCCTTTTTTCCATGTATTACAGTTCCCAATCGATTTTTGTGTTTTTGTGAAAATCAATAGCGACGGAGTTTTTAACATTTATTACACTTCATTTTTTGTGGGTTTGTGAAAAACAAACAAAACTATGTTGTTTCCATGGATTTGTTTTAATTTTTTGTTGTATTGAAAAAAAAATTATTTGCTTTTTTCGATGTATTTCACTTCGATTCGATTTTTTCTGGTTTTGTTTATGCAAGAAATATATAACAACGGAGATATTTCCATGTATGATGTTTCATTTTTTGTGGTTTTTTGAAAATCAAAACAAAATGTATTTTTTCCATGTATTAGATTTAAATATTTGTGGTTTTGAGAAAACAACAAGAGATTGCTTATTTCCATGTATTACACTTCCCTTCATTTTTTTGTTTTTGTGGAAATATATAACAACGAAGTTATTTCCACGTATGAGGTTTCATTTTTTGTGTGCTTTTGTGAAAAACAATACAAATTGTGTTTTCTCCGTGTATTAGATTTAAATTTTTGTGGTTTTGAGAAAACAACAAGACATTATTTTTTCCATGTATTACTCATCAATTCGATTTTTTTGTTTTCGTGGAAATCTTTAACAATGGAGTTATTTTCACGTATTAGTCTTCATTTTTTGTGGTTATGTGAAAAACAATAATATTTGGTTTTTCCCAAGTGAAAGACTTCCAATTTTTGTGGTTTTGATAAAAAAAAAACTTTTCTTTTATCCATGTATTACACATCAATTCGATTTTTGTGTTTTTATGAAAATCAATAACGACGGAGTTTTTCCCATTTATTAGAATTCATTTTTTGTTGTTTTGTGAAAAAAATACAAACTTTATTTTTTTCATGTATTTTTTTTAATTTTTTATTATATAGAGAAAAACAAATCTTGCTGCTTGTTTCGATGTATTTCACATCAATTCGATTATTTTTATTTTGTTTTTATTTTTGTTTTTCTGAAAATATATAACAACGTAGTTATTTCCACGTATGAGGTTTCATTTTTTGGGATTTTTATTAAAATGAATACAAGTTGTGTTTTTTTTGCATGTATTAGATTAAAATTTTTGTGGTACTGAGAAAACAACAAAAGATTGCTTTTTTCCATGCGTTAGACTTCCATTCGATTATTTTGCTTTTGTAGAAATCTATATGGAGGGAGTTATTTCCACGTACTAGACTTCATTTTTTGTGATTTTGTGGAAAACAATCAAATTGGGTTTTTTCCATGTAAAAGACTTGCAATTTTTAAGGTTTTGTTAAAAAAATAAAATTTTTCTTTTTTTTCATGTATTACACTTCAATTCGATTTTTTTTTTTTTGTGAAAAATAATAGCGACGGAGTTTTTACCATTTATTACAGTTCATTTTTTGTGGGTTTGTGAAAAACAATACAAACTATGTTGCTTCCATGTATTTGTTTTAATTTTTTGTTGTATTGAAAAAAAAATGTTTGCTTTTTTTGATGTATTTCACTTCAATTCGATTTTTTTTAATTTTGTTTTTGTGAAAATATATAACTACGGTGTTATTTCCATGTATGATGTTTCATTTTTTGTGATATTTTGAAAATGAAAACGAATTGTGTTTTTTTCAAGTATTTGATTTAAATATTTGTGGTTTTGAGAAAACAACAAGAGATTGCTTATTTCCATGTATTACTCATCAATTCGATTTTTTCGTTTTCGTGGAAATCTATAACAACGGAGTTATTACCAGGTATTAGTCTTAATTTTTTGTGGTTATGTGAAAAACAATAACATTTGGTTTTTTCTAAGTGAAAGACTTCCAATTTTTGTGGTTTCGATAAAAAAATAAAACTTTTCTTTTTTCCATGTATTATATTTGCACATTATCCACGTCGGTCTTGCTTTTAAAACCGTGTTTCCATCTGATTAATCAATCAAATTCCAAACTTGATTGTCTAACATGGATTACATCTCAACTTTCAAAGTCTCTAACCATTAGAGTCTTGATTCATCATATTCTATTAGTAGAGTGTGAACTCATCATCTATGAGTACAAATTTTTTATCAGTAGACACGAAAAATCTATATATTTTCGAGCCTGCGATAAATTCTAATAGATCTACATGAATACACTTATATTATATACTCAGACTCTTCAACATCTTGACAGCCTAGTTTATTAATTATAGACTCAACCACTAGTGAAATCGGAAAAAATTCCCATCCGATGACGTATATGGAATTTGAACTTTTCAAATTTACTCCCACTAATTCTTTTGGAAACACTTCTTCCAAAGAGATATAATTTTTCAGTAACAAACACTTTGTTCTCATATTAGTTATAGAAGTAATATCCTTTACTTTTCTTAGGATATACACAAACAAGCATTAATCCGATTAGATGCATGATGCTTCATTTAAGTATCATATCCACAAAGCTTGATAAAAGATAATCTGATACACCTACCAGTCCATATCTCATATGGAATCTTTCATAACCGCTGTAGATGAAATTATTTTCAGTATGAACGTAATAAGAGCGTAACCCCGAAAGAAATAGAAGATATATTTGACTCATCCTGATCGAACTAGATCTAATAAAATTCGATATCGCTATCATGATGATTAAACACTTGGTTCTCGACTCCTCGATCTCATCGAAGAAATTTGATTTTTCAAAGCCAAGTTTATTCTCTACTTCATTATTTGTAAGTTTTGAACTTTTTAAAATATTCAAATTTATTATTTCAATAAAGTGATGAGGTACTTTTCTCTAGCACCTTCACTCATTGTTGAACATACATCACTATGTATGAGAGCCAATAAGTAACTTGCTTTCACCTTACTTTGTGAAAGACGTATATGTCAGCTTGTCTAATAAATAAGTTACACATGTTTCAAATGATTCAAAATCAAATGAATTTGAAAATCCACTTAATGGATTTAAATAAATGTTCATCTTATTTAAGTAAACCAAGCCACAATGCTAGATTTAAATTCTTAATATTAATGTTATAGATGAACTTATAATTATCTTGTTCGATATAACACATAAGGTAATTTTCTATTCAAACATTTCCAAAGAAAAATGACCTTTGTGAATGGTGAAATTATTATTCTCAATAATAAATTAATGACCATTCATAGATAAACTCGAACTAAAGATAATACAAAATTTATTGTCGACATTAAATGACAATTATTTATGTCGGCGATAAGTCCAAAAAGACAATGTAAATAAATGAGTTACTTGAGAAAATGCAACGACTTTTACTACATTTGTCACTCATATGTTAACATCATATTTACTCAATAGTCTACAACTTAGTAAGCACATTTTCACAAATGTGTTATTCACATCGTGTATCTAATACACATCTTGTGAAATAGATAAGTTAATTTCTATAACAAAAATACTTGAAGTGGTAGTCACACTACCCTTTAATTCCTTTTTTTTTTAATATCTTCTTGAGAAATTATGGTTTCTTTCAATGAACCGATTCATTATGAAAGATACTAACTTCTAACCTAAGTTTTTTCCATGTATTTGTTTTAATTTTTTGTGGAATTCAGAAAACAGAAAGAAGTTTGCTTTTTTTGATGTATTTCACTTCAATTCGATTTTTTTTCTTCTTGTTTTTATGGAGATATATAACGATGGAGTTATTTCCACGTATAATCTTTCATTTTCTGAGGTTTTGTGAATATAAATACAATTTTTGTTTTTTTTAATGTATTAGATTTAAATTTTTATGGTTTTCAGAAAACAACAATAGATTTCTTTTTTCCATGTATAACACATCCATCCGAATTTTTTGGTTCTGTGACAATTAATAACAATGGAGTTATTTACACGTATTAGACTTCATTCTTTGTGGTTTTGTGAAAAACAATACAAATCTAGTTTTTACCGTGTAAAAGACTTCAATTTTTGCGGTTTTTAAAAAAAAAAATAAAACTTTTCATTTTTAAATGGATTATTACACTTCAATTCGATTTTGTGTTTTTGTGAAAATGAATAACGACGGAGTATTTTCCATGTATTACACTTTATTTTTTGTATTTTTACTAAAAATCATGCAAATTATGTTTTTACCATGTATTTGTTTTAATTTTTTATGGAATTCAGAAAATAGAAAGAAGTCTGCTTTTTTCGATGTATTTCACTTCAATTCGATTTTTTTTTCTTCTTTTTTTTATGGCGATATATAACGATAGAGTTATTTCCACATATAAGCTTTCATTTTATGAGGTTTTGTGAATATAAATAAAATTTTTGTTTTTTTTATGTATTAGATTTAATTTTTATGGTTTTTAGAAAACAACAAGAGATTTCTTTTTTCCATGTATAACACTTCCATCCGATTTTTTTGATTTTGTGAAAATCTATAACAACGGAGTTATTTCCACGTATTAGACTTCATTCTTTGTGGTTTTGTGAAAAACAATACAAATTTAGTTTTTTCCATGTAAAAGACTTCAAATTTTGCGATTTAAAAAAAAAGCTAAACTTTTCTTTCTAAATGTATTATTACACTTCAATTCGATTTTTGTGTTTTTGTGAAAATGAATAACGACAGAGTATTTTCCATGTATTACACTTCATTTTTTGTGTGTTTATGAAAAACCATGCAAATTATGTTTTTTCCATGTATCTGTTTTAATTTTTTGTGGAATTTAGAAAACAGAAAAAAGTTTGCTTTCTTCGATCTATTTCACTTATATTCGATTTTTTTTCTTCATGTTTTTATGGAGATATATAACGATGGAGTTATTTTCACGTGTAAGCTTTCATTTTATGAGGTTTTGTGAATATAAATACAATTTTTCTTTTTTTTTATGTATTAGATTTAAATTTTTATATTTTTCAGAAAACAACAAGAGATTTCATTTTTCCATGTATAACACTTCCATCCGATATTTTTGATTTTGTGAAAATCTATAACATCGGAGTTATTTCCACATATTAGACTTCATTTTTGGTAGTTTTGTGAAGAACAATACAAATTTAGTTTTTTCCATGTAAAAGACTTCAATTTTTGTGATTTTTTTAACAAAATAAAACTTTTCTTTTTTGAATGTATTACACTTCAATTCGATTTTTTTGTTTTTGTGAAAATAAATAAAGACGGAATTTTTTATTTGCATGGTTTGTCAAAAAAACACAAAAAGTGAAGTGTAATACAAGGAAAAAACTCCATCATTATTGATTTTCCCAAAAACACAAAAATTGAATTGAAATGTAATACATTTAAAAAAGAAAAGTTTTATTTTGTTAAAAAAACCACAAAAATTTAAGTCTTTTACATTGAAAAAACTAAATTTGTATTTTTTTTCACAAAACCACAAACAATGATGTCTAATACGTAGAAATAACTCCGTTGTTATTAATTTTTATGAAACCAAAAAAATCGGATGGCAGTGTTATACATGGAAAAAAGAAATCACTTGTTGTTTTCTGAAAACCATAAAAATTTAAATCCAATACGTAAAAAAAACCAAAATTGTATTTATATTAACAAAACCTCATAAAATGAAAGCTTATACGTGGAAATAACTCAATTGTTATATATCTCCATAAAAATAAGAAGAAAAAAATCGAATTGAAGTGAAATAGATCGAAAAAAACAAATTTTTTTCTGTTTTCTGAATTTCACAAAAAATTAAAATAGATACATGGAAAAAACATAATTTGCATGGTTTTTCGTAAACACACAAAAAATGAAGTGTACTACATAGAAAATACTCCGTCATTATTCATTTTCAAAAAAACACAAAAATCGAATTGAAGTGTAATAATCCATTTAAAAGAGAAAAGTTTAATTATTTTTCAAAAAACCGCAAAAATTGAAGTCTTTTACATGGAAAAAACTAAATTTGTATTGTTTTTCACAAAACAACAAAGAATGAAGTCTAATACGTGGAAATAACTCTGTTGTTATTGATTTTCACAAAACAAAAAAAATCGGACGAAAGTGTTATACATGGAAAATAGAAATCTCTTACTGTCTTCTGAAAACCATAAAAATTTAAATCTAATACCTAAAAAAAAAAAATTATATTTATATTCACAAAACCTCATAAAATGAAAGCTTATATTTGGGAATAACTCCATCGTAATATATCTCTATAAAAACAAGAAGAAAAAAATCGAATTGAAGTGACATAGATTGAAAAAAACAAACTTTTTTCCGTTTTCTAAAATTCCACAAAAAATTAAAACAGATACATGGATAAAACATAATTTGCATGGTTTTTCATAAAAACACAAAAATGAAGTGTAATATGAGGAAAAAACTGCGTCGTTATTCATTTTCCCAAAAACACAAAAATCGAATTGAACTGTAATACATTTAAAAAAGAAAAGTTTTATTTTGTTAAAAAAACCACAAAAATTGAAGTCTTTTACATGGAAAAAACTAAATTTGTATTGTTTTTCACAAAACCACAAAGAATGAAGTCTAATACGTGTAAATAACTCCGTTGTTATTAATTTTCACAAAACCAAAAAATTTGGATGGAAATGTTATATATGGAAAAAAGAAATCTATTGTTTTTTAAAAACAATAAAAATTTAAATCTAATACATAAAAAAAACAAAAATTGTATTTATATTCACAAAACCTCAGAAAATGAAAGCTTATACGTGGATATAACTCCATCGTTATATATCTCCATAAAAACAAGAAGAAAAAAAATCGAATTGAAGTGAAATACATCGAAAAAAGGAAACTTCTTTCTATTTTCTGAATTCCACAAAAAATTAAAACAGATACATGGAAAAAACATAATTTGCATGGTTTTTTGTAAACACACAAAAAATGAAGTGTAATACATAGAAAATACTCCGTCGTAATTCATTTTCACAAAAACACAAAAATCGAATTGAAGTGTAATAATCCATTTAAAAAAGAAAAGTTTATTTTTTTTAAAAACCGCAAAAATTGAAGTCTTTTTTACATGGAAAAAACTAAATTTGTATTGTTTTTCACAAAACAACAAAGAATGAAGTCTAATACGTGGAAATAACTCTGTTGTTATAGATGTTCAAAAAAACAAAAAAATCGGATGGAAGTGTTATACATGGAAAAAAGTAATGCATATGATGAATTAATGTGTAGAAAAATATGTGTTGACAAAGTTGACCAGGTGTTGACCATGTTGACAGTTGACTGTTGACCCACTGTGTTGACTGTGGACTATGTTGACTACACTAATTTACCCCTTGATTGTTGACCATTGAATTGGCCAAAATTTGATCATGACCTAGTCAAAATGTTGACCATTGACCTAGTCAAGTGTTGACCAAATCAAATATTGGGTTTTGACTTGTCAAATATTGACAATGACGACCGTGCCCCGAATTCGCATTCGTAAGCCTTATATATATATATATATATATATATATATATATATATATATATATATATATATATATAATGACTTGAACCATGTAGTATTCTCACTGTGGGTCAATCCAATATATGGTCTCCAACATATACTTACGTTAATGATTAATAACTCTTATTCATGATCAGTAAAACGTGACCATCAGTCAACTAACATACTGATGCACATTTATAGCTTATCATAAATTATGTTTGTCTCATAAACATCCTATGAATGATTAGGGAAGGTTTAGAATATCATTCATAATACTTTATTGTTTTACTATCAAAGTCACATACTTTGATGATATAGAGATGAATAACATATTCAAGATTCATTTTAGTAATAAGAACAAAATAACCAATACACATTTATTATATAAAATATCTCTAAATAAACACAATGTTTGTTTAACGCAATCCATACATCTAGGTCTCAAATATATTGACCTAGGGCATTCTACTAACACCAGCAACTTTCAATGTTAAAGATCTAACACCGTACTATGAAGATGAAGGGATCAACTCGAGGACGAGTTTACACGCAGCAGAAGCGTATGGTGCCCCTTAACCTGCCATAATTACAAATTAGGAAAGAAATTTCTTGGGAATAAGGTTTCTTGGCAAGGAGATTTCATTATTGCCATGTATTTTTTATTTCCTATTTTATCTTTTATATTAAGCAGTATTGTAGGGCAAATTTCGTAATAAGTTCATTGTTTCTTTTGGTAACCCCTCAGGCCTTGCCTATATAAATGGTCTATTAGCTATTGTAAGAAACAACCAATCAATTATTAATAAAGCTATTTTCTTGAGTTGAGTAATACTCATCTTGTATCGTATCTTAGTCTTTTATTCCTATTTCAATTATTCTCTTCCGTACGCTATCAATTTTCATGTATTAGGTGTCACTTCAGGCAGTAATTCTTTGGGTTATTTTCTTATATTAGGTATGACTATCCTCTAAATAAAGAGATAGGGATAGAGTTTTATTCATTCCAATAGCCAAAAGCAATTGTCTTGTATTTCTCTTTCCTCCAAGTATAAGAAAAGTTTGAGTGCCAGTGGCCGTGATTTTTACTCTTTTTAGGGTTTCCACGTAAAAAAATCTGTTTTGTTCTTGTGTCTTTCTTTCTGTGTTTGTTGTTGCGTCTCGGTTCATAACACATGATGATTATGGTTTTAAGTTACTTGGGTTCAATTCGGATCAGGTTTTGAGTTAACTTATCAATATTTTCGGATCTACCTTTGGCAGTTGTCAAATCTTGCACTCTATGGTCGACAGGATGTATTTTCCATTTTTAAACAACTGAGTTGAAGTTTACACGAATAGTTCTATAACGAGTGTGACAGAAAGCCAACACTACTACTTCTATTTAAGGATGGCATTTGCAATGATTCATGTGTGATAGGAAATCAATGACACCATTTTTCTTTTAACATGACAGCCGAAAGCAATGTGGGGGCCAAGTAA